>OX104068.1:56550579-56580527 GCA_944474145.2 Dicrocoelium dendriticum | reverse complement strand
AAGCCTTGCATAACACTTGTTTCATTCCCCTCTCCTTCCACGCACCTACTGGACCATATCGCGGTGTTGTCCTTTCTTTATTCGACCTTCTTAGCTCTCCTCTGGCGACCTCTTTACCTCATCCGGTCAATGCACAGCTGCTCCTTGCTAGCTGCACAGCTGTCACTCGTCTGTGACAGCTAATTTCTTGCAGTTCAGTCCTCTCACCGGCTTCTCTCTGATCAGGCTTCCCCACTTTTATTACTTTAGCACAACGGCTTGCTTTCGTCCTCTGCGCTTCGCCACGTCTTCGCCTTTTATGCTTTGAAATATTTAACATCCACAGCGTATGCTTGCGCTGCATCTGTTTGCTGTTTTCTCTTCATAAAACCTTTCTTAACTCTCTTCTCTGGAGCAAACATAAATCATGTGGCCTGCGCACATTTGCTGCATTGCCTCTCCCTTCTAAACGTCCATTTCTCCGTTGCTTACTGCAACGTCTGTGACGCCTACTCATGTAGGATTCCAGATATTTCACTGGCTTTTTCCAGCCCAGCATGCCTTAGTACTAAATATTAGCACCAAAACAGGACTCAGTACCTGAGCTCCTCTGATTCATTTGCGGCGATGTCCTCAGCAGACTTAATTTATGCATGCACTCCGACTATTTGATGTCCTTCCATTTAACTTTTCCGCATTCTCTAGTACTCCTGCCAACTCTTCAAGTCGGTGCTCAGCCGCTCCTTAGCCTCTCTACTCTAGACGTTCTCATATCTCTTAATTGTTGTGACGTCTTCGACTTTTTCACCTGTGAGCGACCAGCTATTGGACTAGCATTCCCAGGCTCTTTCCAATTAGTAGTATCCCAGCACCATAGCATGAATCGTGAACTTATACACCGCCGTGGTTCAGCATTATATGATATAACCTCCTTAATCAACCAACTGACTGTATGCTTGCATTCTTCTTGTCTGTTGTCCTTTCTTTATTCGACCTTCTTAGCTCTCGTCTGGCGACCATCTTTACCTCATCCGGTCAGGGCACAGCTGTTCCTTGCTAGCTACACAGCTGTCACTCGTTTATGCCACCTAATTAATGGTAGTTCAGCCTTCTCACTGGTTTCTTCTGGCTCAGTCTTCCCCAGTTTTATTCCTTTAGCGCCACAGCATGATCTTGTTATATGCGCATCGCCGCGGCTTCGCCTATTTTTGTTATAAACTAATTAAGCGCCTTAACGTATGCCTGGGTTTCATCCGTTAATTGTGCTTTCTTCATGAAGTTTTTTGCTCTCTTCTCTCTTTCATGCATATCCATATATTCAGCGCAAACCGCTGTTCTGCCTCACCCTTCTTACTGTCCATTTATACCTTATTTGATGTATTGTCTTAGACCTTATTACCTGCATTCATCCAACTCTCGGGCTAGCATTCTCTGGCACTATCCAGCTTGGTACTATTATCTTAGCACCTTAGCTGCAGCGGTTAGGCCTCACTGCTCTGATACTCTAGGCAACTTTACTGTACGCTTGCATTTCGGCCATTCCCTGCCCTTCCGTCAATTAATGTTTCTTAACCTCTTAGTGCTTCCCTCCCCTCACTTCGTCAGCACACAGACGCCCGTTAGGTTCACATTTCTAGGTGTTCATTTCTCGTCATTTTCTTAGCACCATAGTATGACTTGTTTCTCTGCGCGACGCTACATATACATTTGTTCAGCAAGCTCACTTTCCCTTAACTGATCTATAATACTTCACTTCTACCGATCAATACTTTCTCACCTAGTAATCTGGGTCCGTTCTTGCAGCAAAGGTTTCAACACTTACATTTGTAGGAGGATAGGTCTCATGGGCTTTGCTATTTCAATAGGTCGTAGCACTATACTCCTAGTACCCTCTTGTCGTCTTTCTGTATTGATCACCTGATAAATTTTACTCAGCGTTTGAGTCATATCTATCCGCCGACTTACCACCAATTGACCTATGAATCTCTTTCGATGTAGGCTAGCCGCCAGCCGTCTATCCACCATTCAAACCCCGCTGGTCCCTGAACTCTGCTTGCTGTCTTTCCACACAATAGTCGCATCATAGTAAACTGATACAGCGTTTCTGCCTAATGGCGCAACGCCCTGTATTCCATGTAGATAGTAGCAACCAACTTATAGGGCCATTGCCTTCGAAAAGCATTCAAAAGACACTTTCAGCACAGTCATTGCTGCAAATTGTACATCATTTGTCTCCACTCTAAATGTTATAACATAGGAGTTTAACAATGCTTGTTTCCACGCCTGTTCGTTGCGGCCTTGGTTGTCTCTCACCTTCCCTTGTATCCGAGGTCCGGAACTTCTTGGAAATCTGGGATTGGACCGAGAAACCGCTTTTGTCCGGGACAGGACAATCAAGAAGGACCTATGAAGCACATGGCTGTGCAACAAACGGATAAAACAGCACTCAATACCATGACCGTTGTCCAGTGATGATGGCTGGATTCGAGTACTTCACACTCCAGAAAAATCCAGACACAAGAACCTGACGTTTTGCCCACCTGGATTTCCACAAAGACGATTCTCCGTGAAGCCCCCATCCTCAATTCGCCTCAGCCATTATGGCGGCCCAAGATACCTGATCAAATAACAGAGGAAATTGAAGGTCATTTGACTGCGGATATCTGAGTGTGAAATCAGTCGACAACCGGGTCTGCCAGTTGTATATTAGTGCACCGACAAATTTCTGACAGTGTTCCAGGACGTAGTGGGGTTTCGCCTGGCAAGCGGTCTCCCTAGGAAAGGCCACAAGTGTCCGTATAACAACACTGCGACGTGGCGGATGTGACTCGCCACTGAATAAAGTCACTGCCCAGAACAACCTACTGGCAAGTCGACCAAAATCATTATTCAATATTGCCCTGACACTTTAAATAATAAGTTGCACCATGCCTATATGTATCGTCTTCATTACACATGTACTGCCCTGAGTGTTTACACTACGCACGCTAGAATTCAACGTTTCGTCATTCATTGAAGACTGTATCCCTCATGACTACTCACATAATTTCTGCAGCCTGTACAATCTTCTGCTTACTGCCTACTACACTCATAGCAACGAGTTTTTGGGAAGCAATATAACATGTAAATATTGATCATGCCTTGCTTGGTGAGTCTTAACAAATTCGAGAATAAACTATTTATTTATTTATATACTGATTCCGCGCCACCGCCCCCAACACACTGTGTTTAGGCTCGCACAACTCGGATGAATGCGGAGACTAGGTTCACAAAGAACTTGGCCGTTGGGATTACGAAACAGTGGCACATAAAAAACAATAACGACGACAACATGACGGAAAGCTGCTTAGACTGCGTAACATCCCAGTTAATGTACTAAACCCTCGATCACGGCCACGTGGTGTGGTACTCTGTACCCCGGAGGAAAGCAGCGCTGTCATGCGGTTTGCCTTTAAGCTGCCATGTATAAACATTAGCGTTCAGCCGGAACTTTCGCTGGACGATAGGCTGAAGCTATAGGAGGCTATGAATGTCGGCAACAACTGGCGAGCGGCAGTGAGCAACGTCTCCGGCTAGTGTGTTTCCGGGTGGTCAGCCGGCGGTCCTTCGTCGTCCTATCAGTGCCAATTCCGGTAGCGCAGGACCAGGTCTGAATCTAACGAATACCTTCACGTACCGCTGTAATATGAGCAGCATAGTGACTAAGGTGTGCCAGTTAGGTCTGCTTGTAGATGGGTGTCAACCCAGTGCACTGGATTACTGCGGCCAGGCTTGCTCGCCCTGCCTCCTCAGAGACAAAATGAACCCCGTGAGGGCTTTACGAGTGCGTACTACGTTACTTCTGGGATTACAGGGACGGGCGCTGAGACAAAATCCCAGGTAGTTGCATTCAGACGTATCCTCAGCATGACATGAAGCGAAATTTTGATGGAACGACCATCCGCGTCTGTCATACATCACCAAAGAAACATCGCCACCGCGCGTTCCAAAGTCCCCTCCCTGCAGACAAGATCGCAAAACGCTGTTGGAACCTGGCAGTGCACTCCTTGTTGCACCAAGTTTAATCTGCGGTATGCATCACGCGGTCGTAATGCTCGGCGTCCAAGGGAAATGCGTACCGCACATGGCGCCGGTAACGAGAGCCGTGGTTACCACAAGATGAATCAAGGATTCCTTACGCCCACTTTCACGATGCCCGAGATCCTCCACAGAGGCTACCGCCGCAGAATTTGAGGGCTTGAAATGGATTCCTGAGTGCAATCCATCATACCGCGCTCCGCAACTTTTGCCGATATTTTAACGAAGCCCGCTGCAAGGATGTGCACCTCATTCGCACACTGACTTCCCAATAAATGTGGTAGGTTTCCGGTGCACGGCGGTACACTTTCTGAACACTTCGACGTGTCGTAGCGGATGTTATAATCAAACTTAACGGAGATAACATTCCCACAATCATGCAAAATAATCAGCGCTTGCAGATACCCATAAGAGTCGAGACTTTGGACGTTCACGTCAATTTCCGCCAACAACTCTTGCAATCCACCAATCTTTATGCGCCTGTCTAGCACACTATGTGCAAGTCCAACCGCGGAGACAGTTACGGAGTGAGCGCAATCCACCGGCGGTACATGAGTGCTATGATGGTCAGTCATGTGTTTCGCACAATTAACGACTATCTCGAAAAGCGGCCGGGTGCACTGACCAGCAGCGGCGTTATGTCACACAACCCCACTGAAGAGGCAGGTTAGCATGAATACGGTAATCACCTAGCACACACAATTCAGCACGTTGATGTCACGATAATACGTGTAACGCTGTGTTCGCTCTTTGCCCTTGTGCAAGGTTAGTATAACGGCATCCTCTAGGTAGGGAGCGACCTCTTCCGCAATCCATACTCGTTGCACCAAGTGGTGCAGCGAAGTCACAACATGGGTGCGCCTTGTTTCGATTCGTCAGACAGGGTCCGGTACGGACCAGCACCCTTAGGTTTTCGCAGCTGGGCAGTTGTGTTCTCTGCTCTCTATGCCGTGTCTGCGCGTCTGCCCGACTACCCTTCACAAGGTGCTGCTTGAGGCCGTTCAATGTAGGTCAGTCGATCTCTGTACGGGTGTTTCAAGAGACAGTACAAGTGTTTAAGCTTTATCATCATGACGCCTGCAGTCTGTGTACAGGTTGGGCGGGAAGTACAAGACGTCTGCGTCCTCAGTGGCTCCAACCTCCGTCCATATACCACCTTTATAGAGGCGGGGTGGCAGTCCATCTGCTGCGCCTTGTCCTTCCGCCGTGCAATTGTAATGAGACGGAGCAAGCTATTCATTGGCCGGCGGTTTCTGCGGAACGTAATCCTCTTCCCCAAGCCAATGGAGTCTGCGAAGAATGCAGCAAATGACGCATCCTTTGCACACACCAATGCGCCCACAGTGCCATCGTTCTCCTCAAACCAATAAGGATGCTCACGCTTTGCGCGCCCTATGGTTTCCTCCGCAGCAGTTGCCACGTAGTCTCGAAGGTGTTCCATAGAAGTAGGCCAACGTTGCTGCACATTCCACATCAGAGAGGAGGGTAATCGCCGAGCAGCGTTTTCACGTAACTAGTCCCACAAAGAACCCCGCGGCATTAAATGTAACCACACGGGATGCCATCGCTAGTTGAATGGATGGCCTACAAATTACAGCAGAAATCCTTGTAAGTCCATTGGTACTACAACTTGCATACATTGCCCTGCATGAATACGGACTCCTCAATCACAACCTGTGTGCATCTCACGCTGCCGCCTATGGCATTAGGTTGGTTGCTCAAAGCAGCGGAGGACGCATTGCAGCAGATATTCAGTGATTACCACAACACCCTATCAAAGAGTGATAAGTAAACATAACATGGTGAAACCGGCAAGCAGTTACCTGAAGCACGTAGCATAGAGAGATTTGTCAAGTCGCATCAAGTATAGCATGACAGCCCGCACTGGGGCCTTTTCAACACGGACTTTCACATGGCCCAGCGGCCACTTCTATCGCCAAAGGAACCACAAGTTCAAGGAGGCAGCTGCGACGTGTGCCATGCGTCAGCAGACCTTAGTGTCTATGCGCCTATTATCTGTCTGCAGTATGCACTGCGCTGCTTAGCATGTGAAGCGCACAGCGTTTTAGGTGGAGACCAATGGAACCTGCGCAGAGTAATGATTGCCGAATGAAAATGCATACAAACGTAAGGCGATTTAGCTGTTCCGTGAATCAAATGTGTAGCTTCCACCCTTACCCATTGTAAGGGAAATCCCAAGGGAATGATTTACGAGGCAAAACTCAATTTGCCATCATTTGAAACTATAAAGAAACGCAACGTTATGCACCTCAAATTTAACTTACACGCAGCAGTGCATACATGTATATGCCGACTAACCATGGTATCCCATACAACGTTGATGAAACCATCGCTCGCATACGTCGCTACTTATCCAATCCACTTGCTCGCAGATCTGGGAGTCATCATCCGTTTGCTGACACGGAACGCCATCCGCCCTGTCCGCGTCTTCACCAGCCGTCGCCCTCCTTGTACACCAAGTGTTTGTGGGGTGACTAGCAGAAGTTCTTGTTTCTACGGTACGGAAATTCAATTGCCGTGATATAGTGATGAGACCCGCAAACTCCACCACACGGGTATCAAAGCTGACTTTCGTCTGTGTTGCCTACAGCCACTGTCAATACCCCTGGTAACACCAAAACTCGAACGATAGGAATTTCCCTTGGGGTTAGCTTCTTGAGCAAATCAATAAGCCAGGAAATGCTAAGATATTGGAAATCTTGGCAGATCTAAAACAAAAACCCGAATCACAGCTTGGTCAAACAATTAATGTCACGTTCGCTGCCCTAGCAGACCACACAGTTTAGGTTAAGTGAAGTAAGAAGTAAAAAGTGAGTGGAAGATTAAGGGGAATGTAAATCACTTTAACGTGGAATAACACTACTGAGTGAAGCGAATGCCAGAATATTAACGAAAAGTTGGAAGATGGATATGGTCAGGAGAAGGAAAGAGTTTTGTGTTGCTAGCAAAGAGCGCCTAACTGACACTCGAAACACTTAACCTTAGGTTCATTGACTACATTTTCTGGAAGCGAGTTCCAGCGCTAGATAGCTCCACCCGCTAGCCGAGTTTCCGCCCCGGTCACGTCAGAACGCGGCTTGTGTCGGTTCAATGGATGACCCCAAAGACAAGTCAATCTAGCCGGGCTAAATAGCCAGCTCAAGTCCGGTCCAACCTTCCCTGTTAACATGCGGTAAGTGAGGATTAGGTCTCCCCGAAGCCGTCGATAGTGCATTGAATACATACTCAAGCTAAGTAGATTCTCGGAGTACGAGGGCCCCCGTAAATCCTCAACCAATTTGGGACCTACTCTCAAAACCCTCTCGAGCTCCATTTTGTCTCGATCTAGGCAGGGCGGGCAAGCCTGGACGAAGTATTCCAGATGGGGCCGAACGAAAGCTGAGAACAACTGGACAAATATGTCGGCAGTTAAGACCCCGAAAGGACGGCGTATTGACCTCAACATACTGAAACCCCTACTTGTGGCCTTCTTCCAGTTGTCAACCGAATGCAGACGAGGAATGGACGAAGCCTAGGTTTACCTGGTTGGAGACAAGGGGGAGTTTGACCCCACCGAGCACGTACCTCGAAGGTGGGAAGTTGATCCTATAAGAAGGATGGAACACCTAGCCTGATTAATGGGCAGTAGCCACAAACTAGACCAGTCTCAGTATCTGTCCAGGGCATGCTGAATGGCCTCAGAACTCCCAGGGACATTTACAACATTCCAAAGCTTAAGGTCATCAGCAAACGATAGGGATAAGACGCAAAGCTCTCTACGGAGATCGTTTACGTAGATGGACAACGGCATCGGTCCAAGGACCGAGCCCTGTGGGACACCGCTAAGGACCGCTTGCCTAAAGAATAAGCTGCGACCCACTCGTATATACTGCTTGCTTTCCTGCAAGAGCGCAGATACCCAGCGCAGGACGCTCAGCTTCTGTGGTAGCCTCAAGTTGGGTACCTTATCAAATGCTTCCGAGAAGTCGACGAAAAGCACATCCACTACGTGGCCATTGTCCACTGCCTCGGCACAAGCTTCACGAACAACCAACAAATTCGTAAGCCAAGAAACACCTTACGGAATCCGGTTTTGCACTACTTAGTAGAGTAAATCTATTCAAGTGTCCTTCCAAGAATCTCTCGCTAGCTATTCAAGTACTTTGACTTAGGCGCTATTCAGACTGACTGGCATATGATGGGCTGAGACTCCCGTCGTCATTTTTGAAGATAGGACAGGTGACAGCATCCTACCATTTAGTAGGCAATGTACAGCTGTTAAGTGACTTCTGAAACACCATCGTCCGCGGTCCAATTAGTTCCAAGACCAACTCATGCACAAGCTTCGGGTGGATTGAATCCAATCCAGCTGCTCTGGTAGGGTTCCGTACTTGCAGCGGTTTAGGGACTTGCGTTCCCACCAACTAAGCTCAACTACAACACAACCTTCAGGTACTTTGCGGAAAAGCTTAAATCTAGTCAACGTGGCCTCGCAGACAAAAGCCCCCTGCATACCGCTCCCAAGTGTACGAGCGTTTTCTGGGTCCGCATACGCAAATCTCCATCGGCCCGCATCAAAGTTGGAATTACCGAATTCGAATCACAGCGTCCCTTCACATAAGCGAAGAACTTCGAATTTTCCGAACCTCCAGCAGCCAATTCCATTTCATATACCAGCCAAGCATTCTTCAACTGTTGTTTACATCTATTTCTAGCCCTGCGGTATCTATCGTAGATGCTAAATGAAGGAGCCGTACGGTAGGTCCATCAGCATCCAGAGGGCTTCTGGAGAAAGTACTTTCCAGTGGTATCTATCCACGGGGGACGTGTCCGTGTCTCTTTTCTCCTCGCAAGCGGGATGCAGGGAGTAGACAACCGTGAGATAAGATTTAAATTTATCCAAGGTCACCTGAACCTTAACGGCCACCGGGATTTCGCAACGCAACCCAGAAGCATTGATACATATCGCCTGATAGTTAGCATGCCATATGTTTGGAAATCGCACAGCGATGCTCTGGTGACGTCTGGTCAGAGCACAACTAAAGGATAGACATGATCACGGAAGCCTCAGGGAGAGGTGTAAGTAAATAAAGAAATAAATAAATAGTGTATTCTCGGTAAAACGAGACACACCTGTAAAGGCGTGTTTAAATATGCATAGAAGCATAGCTTCTGTGGAATGTTAAAACATTTCGTTTCAATGAAAGGTATAAAAGACAAGATGTTGTCCGTATGAGTGAGCATACTGTCAGGTAATAGTCAGACCCAGGGACATTATGGCGCTGTGGCGCGCAAAAATCCGTCAAAACACAAGTTGGGGGTAATTTCGCCAGGTAGTATTGCGTGAGCACAGGAGCCTAAACAAGGCTTTTTGCAACCGATAACCATTACGCGATAGAGCTGATCTGTGCTCCAACGAAGCATTCTTCATAGCAGAATTAGTTGCACAGGTTCGATGTAGAAGGCTGAGGACTGCGTCAGTGTGAAACGCTTAGCTCTGCCTTTATTTTGTGGCGAGTCACATCCGCCACGTTGCAGTGTGGTTAAGCGGATATTTGTGGCTTTTTATAGGGAGGACGACTGCCAGGCGAAAACCCACCACGTCCTGGAACACTGCCGTAGCTTTCATTGAACAGTAGTGCAATTCGGTTATGCATCGTATAGACCGCTTTTGCATTCTATTATTCGCAGTCGGTTGACAGCCAAAGTTCTTCGTTGGTTGTCCGAATGGCTTAGTACTGATACGGCAGCAGTCGTTGAGGCCGGTCAATGATGCAAGATTCGAAGAGTCGAATGATAATGATGCAGGGGAGTAAACACATTGTTAATAGAGGCCGGCTCTTCTATTATATTCTTGCTCGGCTAGCAAACCGTGTCAAGCTATCCACGCTGGACTAGTCATGGGGTCGGTGAGTGAAGTTGTTTCTTGTGGCTGAATATGTCCTTAATAGGTAAAAACGCCATTCTCCGCAAATTGGTTTTGGGATTCCTGCAAGTGTAAGTAAGTGTAACTGTTTCCATAGCCAAGTGAAAATTCCATGGAAGACCATCGGAATAGCCACGTATACGTGCGCAACGCTGTCCGTGAAATGACATCAGAATAGCTCCAGGTGACTGGTGAATAGGAATGTTTGAGGCAGTGAAGGTAATCACGCCAGAGTTGTTTGTCTTTGGTTGTGGAACGGGGGATCCATGTACATATATTATTCCAGGTGAGTAAATTGTTCTCTGAGTACGAGGCAAGCTAAACCTATTTGTTTAGACCCCGTGAAGGTAGCGCCTCCGGAATAGCGGAATGAGCTCCATTTGGACCAGTGTGTGGGTTTTTCATTTCCTGGAGAAAGGACCAAGCGTTTTGAGGATGGGTCGGCCAGTCCCAGTGGATAAACCTTCTTGTTTTGGCGGATGTACCTGTGGGAATCTCGGGAAAAACGGGCAACGGACAAGAGGTGGCCAAACAGAGACAGCAATGAATCAAGAAGCACTAACACAGACTGGTGGCGCTCACCGGTGCCTATGATACCTTCAAACTTATGTAATTTTGTTTAGTATACATAATTTGCAAGCGCGTTCTATACATTACGTCGCTGGTGTGACTCAGACTACAGCTACTACGTGGGAAGAAGGTTCTGCACGTGCAGGGTCAAAAGATCGATATAACAAAGCGTTTTAACAAAAGTTAAGCGAATGATGCGATGGTTTTAGAGAAACAGGTAAACCGATGATGATGGCAGAAGCCAGAATGCGAGAGGCATCTTAGGTGAAACTGAGGACAACTAGGTTGAGACCGAATGCGGGAGCAAGATAGATAGAGCTAAATTCCAAGAGGAAAAGGAATTTCAAGGAATCGGCTAGGAGCGAATGAATGCTGACGGCAATACGAGGAGTAGTTCGTAAGAGTAATTGCGCTAAAGCGTTCATGATTCTACAGTCCAGATGCCGTCAGAATCTAGGAAAATGGTCACAGGGGGCCAAAACTGCCGTGCATTGGGAGTCGTTATGACACGTACGGTCTCAATAGTATACCAGTGCGAGCATAAGGTAAAGAGCATAGGAATAGGAAGAGTGGTAAGTTGAGCATACTAATGGAAGTACTAGTCAAGCAACACTTAGCAATGGTCCGAGTGCCGCCAATACTCAGGAGCGAGCTCAGAGCGAATGAGATCATGCGCACGAGGATAACTTGGATAGGCGCAATGAGTGTAAGCTGTGGGAATACAAATTGGAGCGCAATAAGAGAAAAGGCCAAGGATAATAGGAAATAAAAGCAGGCAGAAAGTGACAGACGGGTCAGGTGAGAGAGGATAACGGCAGGACAGTAAAGCCGGACGTCCGAGTTAAAAGAAATGAAAACAGAAAGCGATAGAAAAGGTTAGGGTCTAGATGAGAATGGATCATTGGTAAAGCGTGGAAAGGCCCACAAGTCTCTCCACGTAGTGTTTACAGGACCAATAGGTCAGCCGAACCAACAGAAGTGACGTCTCAGAAGTCCATATGTATTCATTGAGTATGGGACAACTAAGCGGGATTGGGTTAATCGGCGCTTTGGGACTAGGTCGTACAATGCAGATAAGAAAGAGGCTATAACAATAATGTGGGGTAATAGAGTTAACTCTGCGGAGCCAATACCGTTTAAGGCTCGATATCATGGGAGCAGTCAGAGATAAACAGACTAGTCCAGTGAGACAGGATCACGGCAGGGCAGTAAAGCTGGTCGTCCGATTAAAAAGGGGAATGAAAAAAGAAAGCGAGATAAGAAAAGGTTAGGGTCGGTATGAGAAAGGTTTACTGATAAGAAGTGAGGGAGCCCACGAAGCATTCCAGGTGATGTAAGCAAGACGTCGAGTCAGCCGAAACAAGGTTTGTAATGTGGAATAACTCTAAGTAAAAGTGGAAACAAGTGGCTGATCTAGCGAGACTAGATTAGTCGGCGCGTAGGAATAGCGTAAATTTAAAGACAGGTAAAGGTCCGCAACAATAGAGAGTGAGCGAGTCAAGCAGAATCTCTGGGTAGGGGGACAAGAGCCTTGAGTCTGCATAGCGCATACCACTTAAGTCAGAGTAGCATTGGAGCATAAAAGAGAAAGAGGCAAGTCAGTGGGACTAAATCACCTCAGAGCAGTAAGATCGTGCACTCCAATTGAAGAAATGAAAGCACAGCGCGATAATAAGAGTTGGGGTCAGGATGGGAAATTTTTATTGACAAAAGATGGGAAAAACCCACGATGCTCTACAGGTAATGTAATCAGGTAGTTGAGTCAACCGAACTAAGAGAGATTACGTCTCAGAAGTCTGGATAACTCCGGAGAGCAGGAGGCCGTTCGGGTAGGAATTCAGGGGATGGGGAACAGAGATTTTGGAACGCAGAGCTAGAGTAATAAAGGCTCGGAAATCGGGAAGCAGTCAGAAACGGGGGCTGGTCAGCCGAAGGTAGATTAGAGCCAGGTCCGAAGGAATATCCGTCCAATTGAAAAAGTAATGCAGAGTGCGAACAGGGAAGCGCTCTATTGAGGTGAAGTGGAAAAGCCAACGATGTTTTCAGGGAGATGTGAGCAGACCGATATGTCTGCCCATCCCTAATCATTAGGGTCACAGTAGTAGGAAGCAAAGAGATCACTGATACGAGATTAGAATATCAGCTCAAAGAGTGAAATATGTAGTAATATGCAGTAATGTGTGTCATAAGATAAAAAGCTTTAGGGATGGCAGCGTCCATATGAAAAGCCAGATAACATGTCAGGGAAAGTCTCGGGACGAGGGGAACAAAGTGTTTGTAATGTAGAGCCTAGAGTAATAACGTCTCGGGTAAGGGTGAGGACGGTTTTATTGTTAAAGGGTGTAAAATTTAACGAGGCCTCCGAAGGCATTTGTACAGTCAATTAGGTCGACCGAACCAGAAGTGGCAACGTCTCAGAAGTCTGAATGAATCCGGAGAACAAGAAGCCGATCTAACAAGCCTGGATTAGTCCGGGTGTTAGGATTAGGACGTATAATAGAGATGAGAAGAGAGCCATATTAATAAAGGTTGAATGAGTCAAGGATGCTCACGAATTTAGTAAGTTAATAAAGATTGAGCATATCTTGCAGGCACCTGAGGTGAGGGGAACATAGCATTGAGTCAACAGAGCCTAGCCTGTTTGTATCTTCGTAGCTTTGAAGGCAGCCAGAAGAAAAATAGACTGGTCAGATGAGACTCGGTCAGGGCACGGTACTGAGAGTTAGCAGTCCGATGATTGGAATGAATACAACAAAGTAAGGAAAGAAGAGGGTCAGAGGGAAGAAAGCTTTACTGATTAGGAGTAGCGGAGCCGACGAGACTCTCTAAGGTAATGTGGACAAGGTAGTTGGTCTTCTTAATATTGGCCAGTATCGTCACAGGAGTCAGAAAGCAGGAGCCGAAATACACGAGGCTGTGTTAGTCGGCGCATTGAGATTTAATAGTACAGTTACGTTGTGAAGACAAATGGAGAGTGTCAGCATAAGTGGACCTGTTAGGTATGGGGGAGTTTACATTAGTTAGTTAGGTATAAGCACTCGGAGTGAGGGAAATGGTGTTTTGGTTGCGCCGAACCTATACCGTTTACAGCTCAGTGCTCTGTAGGCAGTCAGAAAGTAGGAGACTGGTCAGAGGAAACCAGGTCAGCACTCTGCGCTGGGTTACTGATAAGGTGTGGAAGGGCAACTAGTGAGGGGAACAGAGTGTTCGGTCTTCCGAACAATAACCGGTACCGTCAAAATATTCAGAGAGGGTCCGCAGAAATGGACAGGTTAGAGATGGAGGTGTCTACGTTAAAAAAGGGTGAGCAAGACCAGCAGGCTCTCGGGAATAGGGGTATAGCCAGAAGGCTACAGAAGCGTGCTGGTAGTCTGGAGTAAGTCAAATAGAAGCAAGCCAGTCAGATGAGACTAGGACAAGGCAGGGCACTGGCAAACGACAGTCTGCTAGAAGAGGGATTAAAAGTTAATGGCGTGATAAGGAGAGGACAGGGTCGGTTTTAAAGGAGCCTTATTGGTGCTAGGTGTATAGGCCAACAAGGCTCTTTGCGCATCGGTATTATTCCGCACAATTACGGCTTTGTATGGAATTGTATATGTGATCGGGGCCGCTCTCCCACAGCTCGTCCTCAGGAATGAAAGTGCCCAAGATATCTGCTACCTTGGGGACATTTAGTAGTCTATTTATGGCCGTGGAGAATTGCAGGATACTATCAGATGCTCTTTCAATAGAGGACCAGGAGGCTGAGTTTGTCTGACCTCTAACCCTTGACCAATCTAGTATGAGTGACCCTGAAGGTGCAAAAGCACCACCCAGCATAGCTCAATGGATCGCTGAGGCACACAAACCATCGCACCACGGTAAGGTCCAGCCTCATTGCGATGGGAATGATGATCAGATGCTCTGATGGTTTCTGGTTACTTATTCCACACATGCGCATATCTATAGAGGAAGAAGTTAAAACGTATAGAGCAACGAGTTTTGGGTAGTGCGAATGAGTGTGGCTTTTTGCGTAGAGGATACCGTGTGTCACCCAGCGGTTGAAAATATCTTTCAATACTTGAGTCTGATGTTTTGATTAGCTTATAAAGAAAACTAGGTTGGTTTTCAGTCTCCGCAGCCATAGTGATTCCAGACCAAGCTGCTACAGTGGCTTTGATAACTGAGCGTAGCTGATCCTAGAAGGCGCTTAGTGAACGAACGCTGGACTTTCTCAATGATCATCCTATCACTTTTGCGTGAATTAGTAACCACTATCGAGCAGTACTCTACTATAGGTCTGGCACACAACTTGTAGTGCATGAGTCGCGAATCTACCAGGCTCATTGACTTTAGTATATAGCCAACGATAGACCTGGCTTTTGCAGAGCTATAGCTCGCTTGTTCCGCAAAATTCAATGAGCTTGAGTAGTGCACGCCGAGGTCGCGCACAGTAATGCTGTTATCCAGTGGTGTTCCGTTAAGAGTTAATATGTTTGGCGGTACGGAACACCTGTATGAAAGGACGTTACATTTTGTTGGTGAGAATTCTAGTTTCCACAGCTCACACCATGTTTCAAGAGCACGGAGATCTCTTTGAATGCTGGAGAGGCCATTAGGTAGGCAGCTAGGATCAAATGAGAATACGACTTTTATATCATCAGCGAAGAGGTAGGGAGTGCCTTGTTAGAAGACCAGGAGTACGTCATTGGTGTACAGCAAAAACAGCAGAGGACCTAGGACGCTGCCTTGGAACACTCCGCTGGTTACGGGTGCCTTTTTAGACGTGGCATCACCCAGTATCACTGACTGCGTCCGATTAGAAAGGTAAGAAGAAAACCAAGAAAGGAGGCAGCCAGAAACACCGAATGCAGGTAATTTTGTCAACAGACCATTGTGTGGGACCCTGTCAAATGCTTTTTTCATATCAAGGAAGATGATGACCAGCGCTTGACCCAGGTCTATGGACCGCGTAACGTCGTTTGAGAATGCAAACTGGCAAGTTTGACAAGATTTAGCAATCAGAAACCCGTGTTGGGACCTATTAATAAGGTTGAGTTGTAACAGAAAATGAAGCAACCCGTCCTTTATTATTCTTTTCATGAGTCTAGACGCAACGGATGTGTGGCTAATAGGACGGTAATTGTCAATATTTTGTCGGCAGCCTCGTTTGTGTCGTGGTATGATGGTTGCGTGTTTCCATATAGACGGGTATTGCCCGCTCTTCATAGAGATGGTGAAGATATTTAGGAGGAGGACTAGAATATCCGGTTCTCCGAGTATAAATACGGAAGAAGGTACACCATCAGGGCCTGGATGGCGAGACATTTTCAAGGAGCAAAGTGCTCGCTTGATGTTGTTTAAGTCAAAGTCAATAGTATGTATTTGATCCTCAGTGTACTTGTGAATTGTGGTTGGTAATGTCGAGTCATTGCTGGTGAACGAGTTACAGAAGTACGTGTTAATGCAGTCGCAGAGCTCGGCCGCATCTGTGACTATAGTTTTATCAGGAAGCAGAAGGGTAGTGATCGGAGTATCTTTGCTGCCGCCTCGCTGCTTCATTAGTCGAATAAGAGACTTTGCCTTGTTGTCAGTGCATAGCGCTGCGTGCTCAGCTAATGTATGAGCATTGCTTTGTGCACTTCTCCAGGCGATTAGTAGTTCGTTCATGCGGAGGATCAGATGAAAGTCTTTAGTCTTGCTGTAGCGGGAGCGCATTTTCTTAAGCTTAGTAGCTAGTTTGTGTGTAGAAGCATCATCAAGAGTCTGCCGCCTTCTTGGCTTCCTCTTTTGGGGTGCAAGGACGTCTAAGCAGTTAGTGAGGTTAAAATGAAAACTATAGTGTTGCTCATCCCAACAACGGCACCCCAAGACCGCGGTTTCGTCCTGTTGGGACTCATCAGTTGGAGATAGCCTGAGTTGGGCTGGAGGTTATTGTAAAGCTCTCTGATCGCAGTATCTATATTATCTGAGAGGAAGAAGTCGTCCCAGGGTGATGCTCGGAGAAAGGAAGAAAACGTTACCCAGTTGATGCGCTGGAGGGGGCGTGATACCTCATACTTGTTATCTTCCTGGTAAGGGAATTTAGGCAGTGCAAAAGAGAGCTGTACCACGTTGTGGTCGCTGCCCGGAATGTTGTCTAACACGCTGGCGCATGCATGGGCAATGCGTTGGTGAATATTAGGTCCAGTATGTCAGATGGTCTAGTCGGTGTGTTCACATGCTGAGTCCAGTCATGTGTGAAAATAATGTCTACCAGAGCTCTATATTTGGGTGGGGCTGTCTGATTAAGCCACGAGACATGAGGCATATTAAAATCTCCAGCGATAATTTTACGGCGCGCAGGAAGAACTGAGACTTCCTGGAAGAGCTTGAGCATTTTGTCAACGCTAACACAAGAGGAGTGCGGTGGGTTGTATAAACAGCCTATCAACAGGTCAAATGGACCTCCAGCGGCCTGAATCCGTACTGCGTCTTCGGAATTACCAAGGGATACGGTTTGGAAAAATGTAGCATGAAACTCGTTCTTGACGTATATGAGACATCCGCCACCTCGGTTGTTGGCGCATCCACTACAGAAAATAGTGTACCCTGGGATGTGTAGTGGTGTGTCAGGTTCATCGGCCGAATGCCAGGTTTCTGTGACCAGCACCAGATGCGGGCGTGATAGAAGAATGCGGGGGCCTATGAGGTGCATTTTATTTTTGATCGATCGTGCTTTGAGGAGGAAGAGTGTATACGTGTTGTAAGCACAGCGTCCTGTAGGCTGGTCGGCAGCTTCTGCAGTGGTGTCGCAACCGGGTAGTTTGGAAGCGCTTGGACTAGGTGAGTTAAGTGCTGCGGATATGTGTGCCGGGGGCGGCGGATTGTTACGCTGGAGGCAGTCAGCCGCTGACGGGTCACTTGTCAGTTTGAGGTCCAAGGGGGATACGCGTAGGGCTGGAGCCAACCGTTTTGGGTTGACTGCAGTGTAAAAATGAGTCCCTGTAGATGATGCAAAGCAGGAGCGAGCTCTTGGAGAACTTGGCTTGGTGGACTACACCCTGAAGGACTCCATAAAAACGAGCAGCAGTAGGTGTAGCACTTCTCGGCGACCAGACATTCTGCAGGAGTCCTGATGTGTGAGAGCGGTTGGTCGAAGTTGATGGAGCTGTGGTATTCACGTTTAATGTCGAGTTGTCAATAGCAGCGCACTATTGTCTTCGGTTAGGCGCCGGATATACGTTTGTTTTGAACTGATGTTGATAAGTTGGAGTTTTAGCAATGTGATTTGTTGATTTCAGTAAATATGGTTTTCTGAATGAATAGCTAGATCTTGTTGGGGCAGCAACCAAGGGTAACGCTTGGTAAACCAGAGCAGAAAGAGCAATAGGCCCCGGTTGTAGTTGCCTGGGTATTGGTTTGACACGGTGGGTAGTGTAACGAGGTTTGTTGCGAATTTGGAAGTGTTTTATTGGGTTTGGGGTGTTAAGTAGGTAGTTCCGACGATGAGACTGTGCTTGGTTGACAATGGACTTCGGTCCAGAATGGGTAATTGGAGGTTCTGTTGTATGCTGGCGAGCCGACTGGTGGTGTGGCATTACTGGTACTGGCAATGAGTATCCTTTAGCCATAGGCTGGCTAGCCGAACAACCTCCTCGTGGTGCCAGCTTGGTGGTTCGGGTTTAATCCGTTCCAGCAAATAGTTCGGCGGCAGTGTTCCAGGACGTGGTGGGTTTTCGCCTGGCAAGCGTTCTCCCTATAAAAAGCCACAAATGTCTGCTTTTCAACACTGTGACGTGGCGGATGTGACTCGCCACAAAATAAAGTCACTTTCCCGTGGATATCCGGAAAGTGCAATCCAACCCAAGGACATCAGTCGCTTATGATCACATTCCTGACGACAACAAACATTCAAAAATGCTGCGGCACATTCAAAGACACAAGCTACATTCATACACAATTACATACGCATATACACCCATACACTTACATATATTGTTATGCCAAACATGTACTTTTGTACGTTATTGATCACACTGTTAGCTAAACATGATCATGCCTGTAATGGTGTGTCTCGCATGGTCGAGAATAAAAGTTTATTTATTTATTTATATCGGGACATCTGGGCATAGTGCTTTTGTTGTACTGATAGGGATTCGATGGGAGACGATGAGGGAGAGCTGTGAAACACCGTTGTTTTGAGCTGTTGGTCGCTGGCGTCGTGTCAGTAGAGAGATGCGTGGGGTCATCGGCAACGCTGGCTAATGGAGTGTATACTGATAGAAAGCCCACACTCTCTAGTTCAGATTCCATGTCGCACAAGCCAGACATATCAACAGCCTGAGTACTGTATTCAGTCGTGTCAACAGCAACAGTCGAGTTTGCAGCTGAGGTTGCGGACTTCGCAACGGTAACTTTTGGCTTATTTTTTCCACTGAGAGCATTTTTGAATCGCGATAAGTTAGTTGCTGTGGGGAATCAAGGACAACTTCGCAAAGGGTCGAGGAGGAGGCCGTATAGGTTGGATGTTTTTTCGCATTTGTGAGTTGGGGTTCTGTGAATGATGTCGCTCGAGATTTTTCTTCTGTGAAACTGAACTAGTAGGCAAATTTGATCTTTGCAGCGGGGTTCTGTCCGGTTTAATCAGAAGACGCCCGAGATTCGAGTGCTGATTCAAAACATTTCGCGCAGCAAGGAATCGTTTAGCCAGCACGAGGCTGCTAAATTGCCGGACTATTGGGCAAGATCGGCCAGGGATCTTACGTAGGCGGGTAGCTGAACAGCAATCGGGTGGTAGTCTACAAGCATTGAGAAGAGTACGCAACACCTTGTTAAGCGGTATCTTGTCAGGTACGTTGAATACAACCGCGTTATTGGCGCGACGAATGCGTCCACTGACCTCGTACGTAAGACCATTCAACATTTCACCTGCAGCTAGCATATCAGGTTGGCTAGCCAAAGTTTGGAGGTTGCCCAGGTTGATCAAAAGCATGACCTTATTTAGTAGCGTCGCGAAAGATGCACTCAGCTCCAATTTAGTCCAATTTAGTCCGCTTCTCTCATCTGCTTTCTCCGGCTCAGTCTACCGTAGTATGCATTCTTTCCTTTTTCTGTTCACTCTTTACTCAATCATTTTAGCTCGCTTCAGTTGATGTGGCTAACTCAGACAACTTACTGTATGCTTACATTCTTCAAGTCTGCTGTACCTTCTTCATTCAACCTTCTTAGTTCTCTTCTGGTGACCTTCCTTATGTCATCAGGTCAGCGCACAGCCGCTGCTTGATAGACGCCCAGCTGTCACTTACCTGTCTGTAACACCTAAGTATTTGTAGTTCAGCTTCCTTACCGGCTTTTACCCAGCTCCAGCTACCTAGCACGCCGTTATGCGTCGTTCCTCTTACTCATGTAAAATCTACTTGACAGCAGCTAGCGATTGTTGGGTACATGTAGTTTGAAAGGAGCCACTCCCGGAATCTCCAGCCTTCATTCTTCTGCAGTCTGTCTCTCTAAGCTTCGCCTGCATGTTGATTTCTTCATCGAAACATTAGGTATCCAGTAGTGGTCAAACTTCTTAATCATATGGCTGCACCAGCCACTGATAAATCCTTTCCTAGAGCCACTGATTCTGCATGGCAGCAGCTAGTCGCCATAGCCTCAATTCAACTTTGCGGATACCCGGAGCTCGCTCCGTTCTTACAATGTTCATTCTCTTGGATTGTTTGCGTCACAGCTCCGCGGTTTGTTGACCTATTCTGTGCCACCGTAGGATCCACTAGTAACTGGAGCCTAAATCCAAATTCTATGGCTGGCCACTTATCTCACTCCTAGCGCGCCGCTCTTCTTAGTCGCTTCAATCTTCTTGGCAGTAGCTAGTCATTGATGGCCCCAGGTAACCTGCAAAGAGCCACTACTTGACACTTTAGCCTTCATTTTCCTCTGACATCTGTCTCCTTAATCGGCGCACGTATGTTGACTTATTCATTGAAACTGTAGGTATCCAGTAGTGGTCAAACTTCTTAATCATATGGCTACAACAGCCTCTGATACATCCTTTCTGGAACCACTAATTCTGCATAGCATCAGCTAGTCGCCATAGCCTCAATTCATCGTTGCTGATACCAGGAGCTCTCTAGATGTTGCTCATTTCTTACAATGTTCATTCTCTTGGATTGTTTGCGTCACAGCTCAGCTGTTTGTTGACCTATTCTGTGCTACCGTAGGATCCACTAGTAACTGATGCCTTTATCCGAATTCTGTTGCTGCCATTCATCGCTCTCCTAGCGCGCCGTTATCCGTTGATCGTCTTACTCGCGAGCAATTTTCTTATTGGCAGTAGCTAGTCGTTGTTGGCTCCATGTAGCCTGCAATGAGCGACTCCTTGACTCTCCAGACTTTATTTTCCCCTGACGTCTGTCTCCTTATTCGGCGCTCGTCTGTTGACCTAATTATTGAATCTGTAGGTATCCAGTAGTGGTCAAACTTCTTAACCATATGGCTTAACCAGCCTCTGATACATCCTTTTCTAGTGCCACGATCTCTGCTTATGGCAGCAAGTCGCCATAGCCTCAATTCATCTTTGCTGATACCCGGAGCTCTCAGGCAGCTGCTCATTGCTTAAAATGTTCATTCTCTTGGATTGTTTGTACATTGTACAGTTCCAGTCATGGATATATGAAGAATTTTCTACGTTACTGTTACAATTGCATTAAAATGTTTGTACCGTTGTACATATCTGATCATGCCTCCACCAGCGTGCCTCGCACAGTCGAGAATAAAATATTTATTTATTTATTTATTTAACTCTTCTTTCAGTGAGTTTACCTGACTTTCGAGAACACGGACTTTGTGCAGAGCTTCTGCTAGCGGATCTACGAGCACTACTTTGCAATCTCGTATTTGAGATGGGCCGGCCACACTGACGTCACGGGCGGCTTGTTCCAGTGTTTTCTTTTTGTCAGGTTTGGGTGACATACGTTTCTTCAACGTAATAAGAATAATCAACAAAAACCGGAGTAAAACGGTGGAGTAAAACGGTGAACACGCGACGCGAAAAAGCGACTTTTGGAAAACGGCTTGGACGGACGTTTAAAAACAGCAAGACACAGGTAACAGTTAATATGTTTTACTTTAGAGTAGCACAGACCTAACTAGAACGTAGCGATATACAGTTCAAAGAAACGCGGGACAATACGTAGCAAAAACGAACCGTTTCAAGGTCACCAAGTAGTCAACAATAAGTGAAGACCATAAAACGGTGGCCGAGGGAACGACCCTTTAAACACCTTGTATAAGCCAAAGGGATAGTTTTACTAGCGGTGAAGGTAACAGTACTTAGCCGAAATGGCTGGGGTGGTCGTTTAAGCAAGAGTATCTAAGGGCGGCACGAAAGGTCAAGGAACTCATAAGCTCTGCAGTCCCAGGCAAAATGCTCAATTACGTATGGGTGAGGTTACGCACACCCATCCCCACGCGACGGATCACTAAGCAGCTGGGAAATAAGATGATATCAGAAACGCAGAGTGAGCGCAAGGAATGCATGTACTACCGATGGTACCTCAAGCGTACTTCTTACCTTTTCCATACATGTTATCCTGTTGCTTATCAAAGCACAACGGTTCGTTAGGTTGGTTAGGAGATGAAGTTGTAATAAAGAACCGAAGGAGGAACTGTGTATCATCTAAACGCAGCATAATTGCGGGTGCTTCTGAGGTCCTCAGATACACCTGATCACGCCCATCATTTATGATCCGAATGGCGAGGTAGGCATACGTGTCGTAACGGTCAAGTAGGGGAGTTATCGCAGGTGGGAGAAGTGGGTGAACGTACCAATCTAGCGGAAGCAATGGCGTGGTAATGAAGGAACGAAAAAGTAGCAATGAAAAAGGAGAACTTACAAACACCGATGTCGAGTGAAATGCTCCTGTCCATTGCACGACGCACACAGTTGATGATACCAAATGCCGCAGTCGGAGCCCATGACCTAGTCAGACACGTGTCCACTCTGTGCCACGCAGTCTGCTTGAAGGCACAAAGCGCACATGGCTTTGCCATAATTCATTGGGCGTTTTGCATGGCCCCGACGTTTGCATGGAGGCTTATACACCCTGGCGGTGTTGGTGTACAAATTTCCAAAACGAAGTGGATTCCATTCCTACTCCTGACCGACGGAGGCCATTGGAATGGACGCAAAGCGTTGCCTACGTCTTGTGCCTCCCCTGGCAGGTTCCCTCATTCCATCTGCTGCTGATTCAATAATGTTTTCTGAGGCGGAAACCGCACCGTCCTCGTGAGAATTGTATAAGTGTTGTAGAAACACCTGCAACTGATCCATAACATCACTATACTTTGCCTCGCCAAGACTACAACCTACACCTGAACACCACCCGGAACCTGAAGGCATTCGCAAAGCATCTGCTTCCTTGTTAGCGGAGCAACTGTGGAACTCGACGGTGGGGGACGTTGGCGGACGACGTGGATGCGGTTACACGCGGACGTCGCGCGTGCGACACAACCAAACGGTTGTTGCGCAGTACCTCGTCAACCGGTCGGCCTGCCGCGTGTGCTGCATGCACAATGTGAGCGCACGGAATCAACCGACGTCGACTAAATCTGTATTGGCGAGTTACGTCCTCACACATTAACACGGCGTAGTGTCTACGGCTACCTTGCACTTGACGCCTACCATCGGCCAAGCCGGTCACTGTCACATTTTCCCTTGTGTATTGGCATCGCAAACGGATCCTAGCGTACCCTGAAAACGGATACGCAGCCTGTCCAAGGCTATGGAAGCAAGCGTCTAATGCGTGCCCAGGCAAGTTCGTTTTGCCCATCAAACCTTGCCACTGGGATTGAGCATCATATAGGCGGTTAACGACCGCGGTAAACAGGCCTAATTGCCAAGTCCGCTCCGACAGACCGCTCTTTAAACGCCTATTTTTGTTTCCCGCGCGGTTTGTTGTAAAGCAGCCAAACAACCAGGTTGACGTCAAGCGGTGCGCTGCCCAGCATGCAACCAAGGACAAACAGGTCCTTACTAATTACCTGTGCGCTTCGGCGTTCCGCTCTTTAATGGCTGTCAAACGCCTGGCGAAAAACCAGGAGCTTCTAGCGTACAACATGTTGCGTACCCACTGCTTAATAGGTAAACTGTCCGTTGCACTTTTCGCGGATAACCCGTTGCAGCGATGGGTGATATCCCACAGTAAACTGAAACGGCGCAATACAATTCGCGTAGAGAAGTACACTGTTTGAAATGCATGCGCCTGGGCCATGCACTTATCAAGCACCACCGTCCTTGCTGTCTCAGTCGCTGTTAACGTGGGGCACGTGTTGTGTACTTCGTTCATATAGGATGCGGTGGTTTCATCCGGAAGCAAAGCGTAGACAACATTGTGTAGTCTACCAGCATGCGGCGCCACCGTATGTAGCCACCGCAGTTCAGCAGGTGCGTCGCATCCGCCAGCAGTATCTCACTATAAAGCTCCACGACGTCACGTACGTACCTGGGAACGAAAAATAACGACAGTATCTCCGATTCTTCATTCCCGACATTACGTTGACCGACGCTATCAAGCAACTGTATCACTGATTCTACTGAGTTACCCTCCAACTTTCCGTAGGTCCATAGGTCGCAACGGTTCAATTATCTACTGCAGTGCGTCTAGGTATCCCTCCTGAGCTCGCGTGTGTCCTTATACGACTGCATCATACGATAGACGTCCTCTTCCGCGTGCCGCGGGTGCCATCTGTTGGTCACGTAGACAAATGGCCTCCCTACATAAAACGTATGGCTGTGCACATCGCTGTAGGATAAAATGTCGTATCGCCAGCAGTTATGCAGTATGACGATATGCGCCCTGCATTCATATCTTATGTACCTGCAGTTAATAAGCGTTTCATAAACATTACATGCCAACTTGCCGCTAGCTTGTGTAACCAATTCTGGGACAATGTACGGATCTATACCGCACAACCTCAGCCAAGGGTTTACCGGTTATCTTCCCATACGCCTCAGGTGTCAGGATATCCGAGTTGAAAACTCATGGTGCAGTTCGCATTTGAAAATGCTGTAAGTCACTTTCAAAATTCTCCACAGTGCGGTGTACAAGCTGAAGGAAGAGTGCACGGAAAGCGGCGGTATCGTCGGTAGCCATGACGGCGACTGAATCCGCCAACGCACTTTATGGTGCATTCAAGCTATTATCACACTCAAATAAACCTACGTTCGCGTTGCAACCCATAGCATGTTTATCCACAATAACAGCTCTTGAAACCCAAGGTAATCTTCGCTTTTCCTTCACCAAGGCAAAGTGGCATGCTGTCCGCTACGGCAACCTCCCAGTAGCCTGCTGATCACCGACCGTTGTGGAGCACGGTCTAGGTAGATGATTCTTGTGCATTCCGACGTATTTTCAAGGGTCCTTATGTGGACTGTTCATCGAGGGATAAGAATCGGAAGCTTTTCATGTGGAAACGGCGACATCGTTTATTCGTCAGTGCGTTAAAACTGCGAAAGTTTACCAATGGAAGACTGGACTGTTACTACCGAAAAGATGCCAGTACCTAGATATTCAGTTTGCATGAGTGCATAGTAAGCGATCAAACGTTGATGGAAAACGGTAAGTGTTGCGTATCCGCCCGATGAATATATTTTAACAGGTACCAGTGTTACAGTCGCCCTGCGCGGTTTTCAGCCATGTTTAAAGGGGAATGTTACGAGTTTGGAAAAGCTTGTCTTTGGCATTCGCACATTTTTCACGTGGGAAAGAATTGGCTGTAAAGCGAAAATCGAAGGCTAACAGCAACGCAGGAAAGCATGGTGTTTAACTAAATGAAAACGTTTCGACGCACGCAGGAGATGAGTGCATTTGTGCGCCTTCAAGGTAACATTCGTTTGACAAGGCGCGATTTGTTTGACATACAGCGGCGTCATCCTAAAGCTTGTGTCACGGAAGTAAGGAAGGTTTCGCAGCGAATGGGAAGCAATGGTCAGGAAATTGACTAGATTGGGTAGCGTCCCTGTGAACGCCCCAAAACCTTGACCGCGCTTACTTCGTGTAGTCCTATACACCCCAGAAGAACGGAACGCGCCGTTGTGGTTTGCCTTCAAAATGAATGTTATTAATGTTAGCGTTCAGCCAGACCTTCCATTAGCGGATTAGCTGAGGCTAAAGGAGACCAGTAAACATCACAAAACTAGGCCAGCGGCCGGTGGACCTGGTCGCCGGTTGGTGAATTTTCGGGTGGTCAGCCGCTGGTCTGTTTCCGTCCTACCAGTGTCAGTACTGGTAGCGCACGACCCAGGGCTGGACGATGCGGGTACCTTCAGAAAATGCTAAGCAATGTGCGCAGCCTAAGGAATGAGATGTGGGAGATGCTTCTGCTTGTAGATGGGTCCCATCCCGATATACTTGCATTCACTGAAACGTGGCTGTCTCAAAACATCACGGACGATGAAGTACATCGGCCTGATTACGCACTATTTATTTGTGATCGCTTTCTTGGCCGAAAAGGCGGGAGCGTTGCAATTAACCTTAACTGTGGACTTAAGGTTTTGCGTACCTACATGTTTCTGTCGTCAGATAAAACCTTTGAAGCCCTGTCGATAGTGATTAGTATTTTCTGGGCGCAACTTACTGTTGTACTTGTGTATAGGAGCCTGAGAGTGCGTCCAAAGAGTTGGTTGACTTTATTCGCTCTCAATCCGCAAACAGGCGTTTGCTACTGTGTGACTTCAGCCTACCGGAAGTTTGCTGGGCGGATCTTGCTTGGAACTCCGTGGAAGGTACTTTTGATGCGGAGCTTTTTGAGCTCACGCTACAAGTACCGTTGCATCAGTATGTGGACCTCTCCACCAGGTATGTGTACGCCCAAGTAGCGTCTATTTTGGATCTAGTTTTTGCCAAGTCATTACTTTGAGATGATCACTTGGTGACCTTGGTGACCTTGAAACGGTTCGTTTTTGCTACGTATTGTCCCGCGTTTCTTTGAACTGTATATCACTACGTTCTAGTTCGGTCTGTGTTACTCCAAAATAACACTTATTAACTGTTAACTGTGTCTTACTGTTTTTAAACGTCCGTCCAAGCCGTTTTCCAAAAGTCGCTTTTTCGCGTCGCGTGTTCACCGTTTTACTCCACCGTTTTACTCCAGTTTTTGTTGATTATTCTTATTATGGTGAAGAAACGTATGTCACCCAAACCTGACAAAAAGAAAACACTGGAACAAGCCGCCCGTGACGTCAGTGTGGCCGGCCCATCTCAAATACGAGATTGCAAAGTAGTGCTCGTAGATCCGCTAGCAGAAGCTCTGCACAAAGTCCGTGTTCTCGAAAGTCAGGTAAACTCACTGAAAGAAGAGTTAAATAAATAAATAAATAAATATTTTATTCTCGACTGTGCGAGGCACGCTGGTGGAGGCATGATCAGATATGTACAACGGTACAAACATTTTAATGCAATTGTAACAGTAACGTAGAAAATTCTTCATATATCCATGATTGGAACTGTACAATGTTGAAAATGCGAAACAATAAGTTGGCTGTCATGAGATACGGGGCCTTAGCTAATAAGAGCTTGAGAATCCTGAATGATCCATTGCAACGTAGCGGAAGAGCCCGCACACAAGAAAGGAAAGGTCAACGTATAGTAGGATGTAAAACGACAACAGTATGTGCAGATGTAGAAGTCCCAGTGTAACGATCCTATGTAGAATTGTGACGCTAGTTGACCTGCCAGTGTAAAGTTATGGGCTGTGACTTTATTCGGTGGCGAGTCACATACGCCACGTTGCAGTGCTGTTAAACGGACATTTGTGGCTTTTTGTAGGGAGAACGCTTGCCAGGCGAAAACCCACCACGTCCTGGAACACTGCCACCAATCCATTGAATGGCAACTTGTAACTGGCTATGTTTCTTGTTAAAAGTCTGTTAGCTTGGTTATTCGCAGTCAGGTTGCGTCCCATTTTTTCTGCTGGTTGACGCAATAACTGGTTGCCTATTGCGTTCCTGGGTCCTGTCCATTGGTAGGTCGGGTACTAAACATTCTTATTGAAAATGATGTGTTGATCCTTCGCAAAACCAAGTGATGTCTTCTCTGATTATGTATATTTGCCGGGGAGCGAAGAATTCGTGTCCAGCTACCCTCACTGGACATCGGTGGTTGGGTGCAAATAGTTAGAGTGGAAGTGAGGCCATGGTCCAGGTAAGTACTTGTTGGTTATTTCGTCCCATCCCAGACGGAGGCAGTTCCTCAGTCCAATCCCGAAGCTCTCCGATGTTCATGACCTCAGAGAAAAGGGAGAGAGGAACAAGCCGAGAGAAGACCGAAAAGGGACAGTCAATGTACCTAGCGTTTGATCAAAATCCTACCTTAAGACATTTAGTTGAGACAACTAGTGTACAAGCTGTAACAGATATTACGCTAAAGATGTTTTTACTTATGCAGAAGGCATGGCCTGATGGGTAGAATACTTTCATGTGCATAGGGATGAAGAGCAGGATTCCGGTAAGATATTCATGAGGTGTAAGCTGACAATGTTCGAATTCTACCTGAGACTAGAAAGTGGGTGTGTAGTCATGATTGGTTGTTATCGGAAACCAAAAGACAGTGACGATGTGGCCGTATTTATATATGCTGCACGAGATAAGTATTACCTAAGACACCATAACTACAACGTACATAGGTATATGAAGATAGGAAGCTGAGCATATTAGCAGCAGGCTAAGATTAAATGGATATCAAAGAAAGAATAAGTGTTGCAGGTAAGACGATCAGAAGATATCGATAATGGAACGGGTTTCAGTGGCCAAAGGTGCCTGTTGGGTTAATCATTATAGTTACTAATAAATAACTGCCGTGTCAAAGAATCGGACAGCAAACCAGCTGAGCTGTGAAAAAACCATACCAAGAGAATAACCATTCTACAGAAGGACTGACCCCTAGCAAACTACGGGGTATTCCCGAAGTTGAATAAAGCCTACAGCGAATTGCTGCTGCAGAGCAGAGATAGTGGCTAAAGGAAAGGATGTATCAGTGGCTGATTCAACCATATCACTAAGACTTTTGACCACATGTCATGTAAACGCGAGTAAGAAAGACGACGGATAACGGCGCGCTAGGAGAGATGAATGGCCAGAAATAAAGTTCGGATTAAGGATTCAGTTACTAGTGGATCCTACGGTGGCGCAGAATAGGTCAAAAAACCGCTGAGCTGTGACGCAAACAATCCAAGAGAATGAACATTGTAAGAAATGAGCAACATCTAGAGAGCTCCTGGTATCGGCAACGATGAATTGAGGCTATGGCGACTAGCTGATGCTATGCAGAATTAGTGGTTCCAGAAAGGATGTATCAGAGGCTGTTGTAGCCATATGATTAAGAAGTTTGACCACTACTGGATACCTACAGTTTCAATGAATAAGTCAACATACGTGCGCCGATTAAGGAGACAGATGTCAGAGGAAAATGAAGGCTAAAGTGTCAAGTAGTGGCTCTTTGCAGGTTACCTGGGGCCATCAATGACTAGCTACTGCCAAGAAGATTGAAGCGACTAAGAAGAGCGGCGCGCTAGGAGTGAGATAAGTGGCCAGCCATAGAATTTGGATTTAGGCTCCAGTTACTAGTGGATCCTACGGTGGCACAGAATAGGTCAACAAACCGCGGAGCTGTGACGCAAACAATCCAAGAGAATGAACATTGTAAGAACGGAGCGAGCTCCGGGTATCCGCAAAGTTGAATTGAGGCTATGGCGACTAGCTGCTGCCATGCAGAATCAGTGGCTCTAGGAAAGGATTTATCAGTGGCTGGTGCAGCCATATGATTAAGAAGTTTGACCACTACTGGATACCTAATGTTTCGATGAAGAAATCAGCATGCAGGCGAAGCTTAGAGAGACAGACTGCAGAAGAATGAAGGCTGGAGATTCCGGGAGTGGCTCCTTTCAAACTACATGTACCCAACAATCGCTAGCTGCTGTCAAGTAGATTTTACATGAGTAAGAGGAACGACGCATAACGGCGTGCTAGGTAGCTGGAGCTGGGTAAAAGCCGGTAAGGAAGCTGAACTACAAATACTTAGGTGTTACAGACAGGTAAGTGACAGCTGGGCGTCTATCAAGCAGCGGCTGTGCGCTGACCTGATGACATAAGGAAGGTCACCAGAAGAGAACTAAGGAGGTTGAATGAAGAAGGTACAGCAGACTTGAAGAATGTAAGCATACAGTAAGTTGTCTGAGTTAGCCACATCAACTGAAGCGAGCTAAAATGATTGAGTAAAGAGTGAACAGAAAAAGGAAAGAATGCATACTACGGTAGACTGAGCCGGAGAAAGCAGATGAGAGAAGCGGACTAAATTGGACTAAATTGGAGCTGAGTGCATCTTTCGCGACGCTACTAAATAAGGTCATGCTTTTGATCAACCTGGGCAACCTCCAAACT
>OX104068.1:56518574-56550081 GCA_944474145.2 Dicrocoelium dendriticum | reverse complement strand
CCTAACCTCTAAAGACTCACCGACACGAGGCTGTTGATCAGCGAGCGCGTCACAAAGTGTTTCCCGCTGTCAGCCAACTTCGCACTAAGTGAAGATCATTGCCAACCGTAGGCGTTGGAGCGACTGATGGTTATCTCTGGGTGTCTCGCTGGCTACGCGGCAAAGTCGGCTTAGGCGATCGAAACTGCTACGTGCATGTGCGAACGTGATGGCAGCCCAGCTGAGGACGAGGTTAAACATTGCAACTGTTGTCAGGGTTATTGAATCACAAGTAATGGAGCACGAGCGGACAATGCAGTCGGGATCAAGTAACGTTCCTGTTACAGCGCGCGCTGATTATTCGACTATACGGTGAACGCCGTTAAAACGCCGCATCATAAATAAATAAATAAATAAATACTTTATTCTCGACTATGCGAGGCACGCCCATGGAGGCATGATCAGATAAATACAATGCAATGAACGCAGGAATGCGTCCCATCATTGGAACAATGGAACAATGGTTTATGACGGGTATTAAAGCAATGCTTGACAGGTCCCGTAGGATGATGAGAATTAACATCGTAAAATTAGAAAAAAACGTATCGATGAAAGTACGTGTGAAATGCATGACTCACCAAGGGATTGGAGATGCACATAAACAAGTAATCCAATAGGAATTTTAAGTGGATTCCGTCCACCTTCGTTGTTCACTAATACCATCATCCGATGGTCGCACGTTATATCACATAGTGCAATCGTGTCAGAGTTTCGTCAAGGCGTTTTTTGAAAAGGGATAGGGTGGGAGCGTTAATTACATGTTCTGGAAGGGCGTTCCAAGGTTGTGACACTCGGAGGGAGAAGAAATTGCGTCGACATTCCAGTCGACTGTACTGTGTGATCAACTTAAACTGATGACCTCTTAGGGATGCGTTTTGACTACGTTTCAAAAGGGAATGACACGTGTGGTTGGGGGTTCTCAGTATCCGGCACACCAATATGAGATCGCCTCTCAAACGACGGTAACGTCCACTGTATAAGTTAAGAGTTTTCAGCCTGAGTGGGTAGGGAAGGCTGGAAAGACCTTTGACGTATTTTGTCTCTCTGCGTTGTGCAGTATCGAGTGCAGTGAGGTGGCACTTCTGCCATGGTTGCCACGCTTGAATAGCGTATTCTGTGTGCGGTCTAGCAAAAGCGCTAAGCATTTTCGGAAAGATTGAGGCGTCAAACTTCCCAAACGCTCTACGCAGAAGGTCAAAGTGTTGGTTTGCTCTCTTGGAAGCCTTTTCGGTGTGCATTAAGCACCCAAGATCTTCTTGTACAAGCACGCCAAGATCGCACTCATGAGAGGTCCGCTGTAGAATGTCAGGTCCTAAGCGGTAGTTATACGCACTCTGATGGCGTATGCTCAAGATTTTGCAATTTGTGGTGTTGAACTGTAGCATGTTCTCGTTTGACCACTTGTATGCTTTGTCCAAATCATCCTGCAAGGCTGTGCGATCCTCTCCTGAAGCTATGGCACGCCATATCTTTAGGTCATCTGCAAACAGCAGAAAGTTGGAAGATAGTGCAGCTGCAAGATCATTTATGAAAACAATGAACAAGCGAGGCCCGAGTACTGAGCCCTGAGGTACGCCACACTGAACTTCGATTGGTTCCAACAGGGTATTTCGGAGTCTCACGTTCAGGTGACGTTGAACGAGAAATTCGCCTATCCATCCTAGAATAGGATTGCCTATACCACAATGCTGCAGCTTGTTCAGTAAAATCCGATGGTCCAGTCGGTCGAATGCCTTAGAGAAGTCCAAGTAGGCTACATCCACTCCGACTTCGGCGTCCACAGACTCTGTCCAGTTTGAACGAGCAATCAGCAAATTACTTGTGCAGGACCTGCCTTGGCGAAATCCGTGCTGCTCCGGAACGAGGATGTTGTTTTTCTCCAGGTACTCCATGAGGGCCTCGGCTACAATGGACTCCATGATCTTGGAGATTACCGGAAGAAGGGTAATCGGACGATAATTAGTTGGATCTGCACGGCTACCATTTTTGTGAATTGGGGTGATGATCCCGTGCTTCCACATTGTTGGGACGTGCATCTCGTTAAGGCATCGCTGAAAGAGTGTCGCCAAAGGTTCAGCTAAGCTCGTGGCGGAAACTTTCAGCGCTTTCGGCCGAATGCCGTCCGCACCCGGGGAGCTAAATTCGCGCAACGACATCAACCGCTTCAATACAGCTGCAGTTGTGAAGGAAATGTGGTTAAGGCCTGATGGCGGAATAAGTTGTCTAGATATGGTGCAGGATGTTTGCACACACTGGAAAGTGCGGCCGAAGTGTTGTCCTAGGACGTTCGCCGCCTCCTGTGCCGTATGTGCTAATCCGAAAGCTGTGCGCAGAGCCGGAATTCCGCGCTTAACGCGGCGAAGCTTATTTATGTGTCTGTATAGTAGCTTTGGGTTAATGCAGAACTTTGACACAAGATCTTGTTGGCTCTTTACCTTATCCTCCCTGACGAGTGTGACACAGTGGTTTCTTTGTGTAATATAGGTGTTCCAAGTATCCTCGCTCGGAGAGGCTCTATGGGCGCGCCATGCCAGATCCATCAATCCCATGCATTTCCGGGTCCTGCTTCTGAGAAACGACTTCGCCTTGTCGGGTCGGGGGATTTTGGTTTTAGATGCCAGTGCTACGAGCGTGTTGAATTTGTTGACAAATTTTCCGCATGCCACTTCTAGGGACCACTCAGTTAAGAAGGACCAGCTCGTAGCACTAATGAGTTCTGCCAGGTTATCGTAGTTGGTTACGACGTAAGATTCCACGTTGCTTTCATTAGGATAATCTGCATAACACAAGTATTGGAACAATAGTGTCGCATGATCGCTGCGGCCCAAGGGAGTGGATGTGGTTACTACGTCAATCATCAGATCCTCATTGGTGAAAACGAGGTCCAAGATGGCCGGTTTGTTTCCTGTCCTCAATCGCGTTGGGGATGTGACATGGTTGTACAGCGGTGATCCTGCAATTAGCTCTTGTAGATCGGCTTTGAGTGATTCACTCATGGTGACTGGGGTTTCTAGGCCGTGCAGATTGAAGTCCCCTACCAGCAAAATATGACTGTATGACCGTTCCAGTAAATTCTTCAAAGCAGAAGACAGGGCCTTGTCCATTTCTAAAGTGGACATTGGTGGACGATACACGATGGCCAATAAGCATTTATCGCCGTGCTTTAGGTGTAGGCAGCACCATAAGGAGTCTACGGTTTGAATCCCAGGGTCTTTCATGAGCACGATGAGAAGGTCTGAACGGTAGTAGAGAATTACACCGCCGCCCTTGGTGGGTCGATCGTTACGCAGTAGTGACATGCCAGGAAGTTCGATCTCAGCGTCACTAATCATGTCGTTCAGCCACGTCTCAGTTATCATGATGAGGTCCCAACACATTGAGCTATGACGAGATCGAAGTTCTGCCAATTTGCTTAGAAGCCCTTGGGCGTTTGTATAAAGGCAATTGAGAACTACGGATGTTAGAAGCGTGTTTTAACATACGTTGGTTTTCCGAGAATTTACGCCGACCCTTGTTGGGTCGGCTGAGGGACGTTTTTTTGATGTGTCTCTTGCAAACTTCCCGGGGCCGTTACGGTGGGATGCCTACAGCGCCCTGAGTCGATCTGCAGCAGACTGTCTTTTCCTTCTTCATCGAACGGCTGGGACGTTTCATTGTGTTCCGGTACAGAAATGCAGACAGCGGGGATCGCGACTACTTCTTGCTGGTTTCGTGTTCCCTTATCCATTGGTTGCCTGGTTCCAACCGCCTTCAGACGTATTTCTGATGGCGATTTGGTGCGGAACTTGTGCCAATTCCCCAGCACCGTTTCAACCATTTGTTTGGAGTAAAGCAAGACTTTAAGCACTCGTGGACCACTTCCTTTGTAGTTTGGCGATATGGGTAACCTCGATGTTGAGCTGGCAATTACGTTGTGGAGAGATAGTGCTTCGCGGATATACCGCCACTCTTCCAAGTCATGAGCTTTGACCTGCGACTCTTCCGGTGCCTGTGTTTCGGGGACACCATGGACAAAGATGGATCTTTCATCAATTTGCTTGCGGTGTTCTCCAGGATTTTGTTTTCGTTGTCGACGCTCACTCCAAGGTATATCCGGGAATATGCGAACTCCGCATGATGAATCACGAAGACGGTGAGCTGACAAGAGGACTGTCTCTGCTTCGTTACCGGACTGCAATGTCACTTGAAGTAGTCTCGGCTCGCCATAGTGAAGTGAGTTGGGGTGGCGGATGATACGACATAAGCTAGCCTGTTTAGGCTGCATTCCAATTGCTCGGCATATGGATTCCCACTGTTTCATGTCATCCAGTAGTCTATCTTTGCTAGAGTTTGCCTTTGACTCAGGCACGTTAGAGCATATTATCTTCATCGAACTCTGCATCTTCTTGGAGTTCGTACATTTGGATACCGGCATGCCTCCTATTACCGGCGGCTTGGGGGGAAATCTTTTCGTGTACACATTGTTATTAGTGTCGCCTCTAACAACCTTCGGTGTGCTTGCAGACACGCTGGTTAAACTTGCCACAGGTGGACAATCAGCGACGATATTTGCATAGGTAGTAGGGACTACCTGTGTTATTCGGTAAATCGGAATGCACTGGAGTATCATGAGCCACCGCCATATCACTCGGGAAAACCGAACTCTGCAACGTTGGATTCGCCGGGGTTGGCAGTCTTTCATAAACTCTCTGTTTGCAGCCTATCGTGAGTGGGGTTGCGGGATGTATGCTCTCTACTAAACAATCGTTTTGACTGGTTTGTGCCAGGTGTGGGCATACGGTTAGACAACGTGAGTCGAGTTCGGCACCAGCTGGTTGCGATCCACCCGCTGTTTCAGCTGTTGCTAGTCGCACAATTTGGGTTAGTTTGTCACATTTCTCTGTCAGTAGAGTAACGCACCTCACGAGCGGGTTGGCCATGCACTCAGCACAGAACCAAATGGAGTCTGATGTGCAAGGTCGTTCCTTCATTTTTGGGACACCTACACACCGGAGATGAAAGCTCTTTTCACAGATATTACAAGTTATTGCAATCCGGATTGTTTTAGAGCACGATTTCAAAGCACAAATCACTTTCGTTTGCTGTTGCGTGGGCCGACGAGCACTTGTTTTCCTTGTAGCTGTACTACGACCCATTGCCGAATTTTGCAGTTTCGTCTTGAATAGCCAATCGATGAAATCTCCACAATTAGCAAGAGATCCTCAATCAAATTAGCACAAATAGAAAAATACACCAAATGAAATATATTGGTGCACAATTCACACAGAGAGATAACGCAAAACACAGTAATTCCGAAGCAGGTGATGTGATGTATATTTGGCGACATTGAACTCATAGTGTTGTTTATTAATGATTGAGTACGCTTGCTGAAATCCTACGACTTCAATTGGTGATCAATTTACTAGGTGGTTTAAATGCGTTACTATGGTTAATCACTTTTCCGCCTCACGCGTAGCAGCCATGGTGGATGACTCGCTTGGCGACCGTCCTATCCACCACTGGCGCGGTTTGGAATGCGAACTGTTGTACATTAAGAACAACCGGTTTCTGCTTTCCCAAACAGTAAGGGTTTTATTCGGTAAACTTCTTGCGCAACGTGTTTGTAAAATGCTCAGTACCTCCAAACATCAAAAACTGATAGGTACCATACCCAATTTGCAAAGTTGAATAAAAGTAGAAAAGTTAAAATATAACGGATAACGAGTTGTTAAAAAGAAAATGGAATATAGAAAATGGTTTAAGGAAGTACTCTGTATGTATTTCAACAAGCATTCTACATTATTAATAAACATAACTGTGTTCAATAGCCTTAAATTTATCTCTTACCACCTACAACCGTGTGTACCGGAATCACATTGCCAAACGAATATTACTTCCGAGTGGCGTATAGGACGCTCCGTGAAACCTGCCAAGCTGCGCGATGGGTTCCGTAGGTATGCTAGGCCAACTGGAGAGGTTACCAATACATAGCGGTTTGTATAAACGTTTAGTCTGATGGAAGAAGACCGATTAGCGTTCAGTGACCTACCATGGCTCCCTTATGATGAACGCCGGTCTTTTACGGCTTTTGTCCCCAACATCCAATAGCCATCCAATGTTTAGCGATATACGTAACATGCTACTGCGCGTAGCGAGACATGAATTTCTCTCTCACCTTAGTGGTGCGGACGTATGGAATTCTCGACAGACGGGTGATTTATTGCAGGGCGCAGCTGAGGAAAAGCCTAACCTCTAAAGACTCACCGACACGAAACTGTTGTTCAGCGAGCGAGTCACAACGTGTTTCCCGCTGCCAGCTAACTTCGCACTGAGTGAGGGTCATGGCCAACCGTAGGCGTTGTAGCGATCCATGGTTATCTCTGGGTGTCTCGCTGGCTACGCGGCAAAGTCGGCTTAGGCAATCTAAACTGCAACGTGCATGTGCGCACGTGATGACAGCCCAGCTGAGGACGAGGTTGGACACTGCAACTATTATCAAGGTTATTGAATCACAGGTAATGGAGCACGAGCGGACAATGCAGTCGGGAGCAAGTAACATTCCTGTTACACAGCACGCGCTGATTATTGGACTGTACGATGAATGCGGTTTAAACGCCGCATCAACTTCAAGGAAATACAATGCAATGAACGCAGGAATGCGTCCCACCACCACCCGGTACGTGCTTAAACTAGTAAAGCAGTTCGAGCAAACTGGGTGTGTGTGACATGAAGAGAACCGGACCGCCTCGCATCACCACGGACGACTGTTCAGCTTGCGCTTTAGTCAGTGAAGTGTCAAAATGTCCCGATCTCAGCATCCGTCGGATCGCACAGCACTGCGACACGACCTGATATGCGCTACACCGGATATTACTGGAACGAAAAGTTCGGAGGTTCCGTACACTTCAAGTGCAGGTTTTGAACCCATGCGATCCGGAGAAGCGGCATGAATTTTGCCGCTGGTTTCTGGATCACTGGGATATTCGTTCTGTTGTCTTTACAGATGAGACATTGTTTCATCTGAATGGAACAATAAAATATTACTGTTGGGCTACCACATCACGTATGAACCATAGTGTGAAACTGATGGTTTGGGCCGGATTAACAATCCAGAAAACCTTGGGCTCATATTCCTTTTCTGGGAATGTGACCGGTAGGTTGTTGTTTTGAAGTACTAGAACCTTATCTTTTCCTAGTATCGTCGTATTTGGAACTGCTGCAGACATTTGTGCTTCCCCATTTGGAGGCCGAGGGGCCATGAAGTGAAATTTGTTGGTAGCAGAATGGTGTACCTGCACATTCTGCTAAATCTGTGCGTACATACATCACCGACAAATTTGGCCACCATCGAATCGGACGCGGTGAACCAATGGAGTGGCTTGCTCTCTCACCAGATTTGAATCCCATGGACCTTTTTCTATGGGACTATCTGAAGCGGCGAGCGTACAAAACAAAGCCGAGTACACTGGAGCAATTGAGAGAAAATATTGTGAACGAATGTCGCGTGATCACGAGGGATACAATGGAAAAAGTGGTGCAATTCCACACTGCAACTTTCGAAATGCATTCACGTGTTTGTAAATAAGGCTGTGGTTCGAACGGAATTGTTTTGCTGCCTCCAGTCGGTGTGATAATTTGTTTTCACGAACAAACTGTACTTATTAATTGGTTAGAGCTACGTACGCTGTCGCATTCTCCGGGTCAGCATTGTTTATTTGAAGGCGGCACGCGTTCCACCGACGCCATAACTCTTCATATTTGGCTTCTCATGAATAATGTTGGTTTGATGTGACGGTGGAATAATTTTACTCCGAATGCGAACTGAACCAGATAATGAGAAATGCATTGCATTTTATCGGGCTCTGCACCAGTGTATTGGTCGTATCGAATGAAACCATACATTACAATTCGGTGTTCTTAGCCTTTCATTGTGGGTTTTTAGCATAACAGTTGGATATACACGACTGAGTGCAATCTAGAAATAGGCTAGGAGAAATGGTTGAAAACCACCTCGCTAGTCACCGAACCATCGGCGAAAATGTTTTCACCAACACATGAAACCAACATTATTTATGAGAAGCCGAATATTGAGAGTTATGGCGTTGGTGGAACGCGTGCCGCCTTCACATAAACAATCCAGACCCGGAGAGCGCGACAGCATACGTAGCTCTAACCAATTAATATGTACAGTTAGTTCGTGAAAACAAGTTATCACACCGATTGGAGGTAGCAAAACAATTCCGTTCGAACCACAGTCGTATTTACAAACACGTGAATGCACTTCGACAGCTGAAGTGTGGAATCGCACCACTAGGTACGATGGTGGGTATGCCCACAAAACAAACGTGCGGACAACGCCTCATTGCCCAGTACTGGTCTACTTTCAAAAGGGTACTAGCCTCAAACCTCCTATATTTGATTTTGGCTCAACACCATCAGTGTTCTCCTGCATCAAATTCATAGCAAATGTGGTTCTGAAAAAGCGACCATCCTTGGATAAACTTCACCCTAAAACACTGCAGGCAGCAGCCATTCACCTAGCCTAGACACTTGCCGGATTCTTTCAGAGAAGTCCGTCTATTCCTACCAATTACCGTCCGGTAACGCTTATCTCTGCGCTTTCCAAAGTTATGGAAGCAATCATAGTTGACGTACTGATGGGACAATTGGAAAACTTAGGCAATGCATTATTATGATGGGTTGGTAATTTTCTCCGTGAACAGCAGTTCAATGTTGGAGGCCGAACATCTCTGCCCGACCCTAATCGAGTGGAGTGCGACGATCTTGCGAGAGCAATCACCACAAAAATTTTACGTTTCCGGATGAGGTTAAAAGTTGACCGGGGATCAAGAGAATGGACGACCACAAGATCCTCCATGTGTGACCTAGATCTGACCTGGCATTGACCGGTGAGGAAATCACTGCCATTAAATGTGGTCAAGTGACACATTATCCACATCCGCCATACACAAGCCTATCTCTAGAATATTGGGGCATATGACCTGCAGACAAGCCATCAGGAACTGGACCTCGGTGTGCTGGTGCAGGACGAATTCGGTTATTCCAGACAGTCGGAATCCAACACGTTGTAAGCTTGCGGATGGCATTCGAAAGTTCGGATGCATTCATCTTCTCTTTGATGCTCCATGCCTACGTGCGTTAACACGTCGAATACGTAATCCAGACTTTGCACGTTTGGCTAAACAGGGACCTTGCATCGCTTGAAACTCACCATGGTCGAGCAGCGACTAAAAACGATCGGAGTGTTCAGCAGACACTACAGGTTGCTACGTGGAGACCACATATTAGTCTACCAGATACGGAACGACCCCACGTACACATATTGCCATCTACTGCAACTTATCCCGGACACCAACTTTACAGGTAATAGCTTGAAACTGAGTCAACGACGCAGTCGGCATTCCATTAGGGCTGGACCAACCTCAGTACATAGCAACTCAGTGATTTCGCCATAATTAGCCATTGAACGTTTCGGTGCTTACGCTGTTTCTGTGCTCAACGACAGCCTGGAGGTTAAGAATTCTATCCGACCGGGAGCATCATTAGCACCATTTGCCAGCGGACCAGTTTAGTCGTTAACACAGTTGTGAAAAAGAATAAGTATATTAACAGAAATGTATGGGAACGATCATCTATGCTAGTGAAGGATATGTTAAAAATGTCCGCCGGCATTCAGCTTACAGTGCAGAAACCGCTTGATGCAATCGGCGAGCACGTGCTTCAATGTATCCCTTGTGATCGCGCGACATTCGTTCACAATATTTTCTCTCAATTGCTCCAGTGTACTCGGCTTTGTTTTGTACGCTCGCCGCTTCAGATAGTCCCATAGAAAAAGGTCCATGGGATTCAAATCTGGTGAGAGAGCAAGCCACTCCATTGGTTCACCGCGTCCGATTCGATGGTGGCCAAATTTGTCGGTGATGTATGTACGCACAGATTTAGCAGAATGTGCAGGTACACCATCCTGCTGCCAACAAATTTCACTGCATGCCCCTTCAGCCTATAAATGAGGAAGCACAAATGTCTGCAGCAGTTCCAAATACGACGATACTAGGAAAAGATAAGGTTCTATTACTTCAAAACAACAACCTACCGGTCACATTCCCAGAAAAGGAATATGAGCCCAAGGTTTTCTGGATTGTTAATCCGGCCCAAACCATCAGTTTCACACTATGGTCCATACGTGATGTGGTAGCCCAACAGTAATGTTTCATTGTTCCATTCAGATGAAACAATGTCTCATCTGTAAAGACAACAGAACGAATATCCCATTGATCCAGAAACCAGCGGCAAAATTCATGCCGCTTCTCCGGATCGCATGGGTTCAAAACCTGCACTTGAAGTGTACGGAACCTCCGAACTTTTCGTTCCAGTAATATCCGGTGTAGCGCATATCAGGTCGTGTCGCAGTGCTGTGCGATCCGACGGATGCTGAGATCGGGACTTTTTGACACTTCACTGACTAAAGCGCAAGCTGAACAGTCGTCCGTGGTGATGCGAGGCGGTCCGGTTCTCTTCATGTCACACACACCCAGTTTGCTCGAACTGCTTTACTAGTTTAAGCACGTACCGGGTGGTGGTGGGACGCATTCCTGCGTTCATTGCATTGTATTTTCTTGAAGTTGATGCGGCGTTTAAACCGCATTCATCATACAGTCCAATAATCAGCGCGTGCTGTGTAACAGGAATGTTACTTGCTCCCGACTGCATTGTCCGCTCGTGCTCCATTACCTGTGATTCAATAACCTTGATATCAGTTGCAGTGTCCAACCTCGTCCTCAGCTGGGCTGTCATCACGTGCGCACATGCACGTTGCAGTTTAGATTGCCTAAGCCGACTTTGCCGCGTAGCCAGCGAGACACCCAGAGATAACCATGGATCGCTACAACGCCTACGGTTGGCCATGACCCTCACTCAGTGCGAAGTTAGCTGGCAGCGGGAAACACGTGGTGACTCGCTCGCTGATCAACAGTCTCGAGTCGGTGAGTCTTTAGAGGTTAGGCTTTTCCTCAGCTGAGCCCTGCAATAAATCACCCGTCTGTCGAGAATTCCATACGTCCGCACCACTAAGGTGAGAGAGAAATTCATGTCTCGCTACGCGCAGTAGCATGTTACGTATATCGCTAAACATTGGATGGCTATTGGATGTTGGGGACAACAGCCGTAAATGACCGGCGTTCATCATAAGGGAGCCATGGTAGGTAACTGAACGCTAATCGGCCTTCTTCCATCAGACTAACCGTATATATGTTATACACATGTTAGCTCGATGCATGTTTTGTATTTAAACAGTTGAATGTGGTTCTCATGGGTAATTGTTTTGATAGACTACTGGGGTGTTAGAAATCACGGCGAGACATTTTTAACTGTCGTCATTATGGATGAATGCTAGATATGATGTCTTTTGTTGCGTAATATTATCTGTAACTTGATGAGGTTCAGTCCGAGGTAAAGAAATTTGGAAATCTCGCAACATTTTGCAGGCATACGGCTGTGACTCCACAGCATTATGTACGGCAAATTTGAAAGTGGTTGCCAGCTGAATACCTTACTGGTAAGTGCAGTATCCCTATGTTAATGGCATGCGTTGCAACCTTCTTGGGAAACTGTAAGTTGCTATTTTTACGGTATAATAAATGCTACACCGTTACAGGATGCTGGATTTCTGAGCCCCTTTCTATTTCAAGTTGAATGTTGCATTTTACGAACGCGGGGAATTGCATTTGTGTCATTGTCATGGTTTCCATGTCGGGAAGCTATGGCTATATCCACAAAACAGGCGGTTGACGGAGACGCGGTGGAAAGAGTGGTTTCCCTGATGTCCGTGTTCAAATTGCCAGAAGACACTGGCAAGTTGTCAGATGCTGCATCTATTTGTTCACTATCGAATGTCAGTTTACCTGTTAGCAACCACCTTGTTAGTAACGAACTCTCGGACCGCCTTTTTTCGGCTGTTAGCGAAGGCGAGCCGCAGGTTTCTGTCCTATTCAAAAGAAGGCGAAAGAGAGTTTAAAAGCGGCAAAACACAAGGCGGATATGAGAGATCCGTTTGGCGCCCATTCCCCCTCCTCACATTCTACTACTACGGAATCGTTGCAACTGGAATCACCTACGACCCTAGAGTTTATAAAAACGGACACTAAACTGAAACCACTGACGTCCATGGAGCGTTCGGTAAATACTCCGCGTCGCGGAGACTCGTATACCGACTGTAGTGTTATTTTCAGAAAGGTCGCTGAGTCTTCTGCTGTTCTGCCAAAAGACCGTATGCTGGATGACCTTCAGTGGTTTAGAATATGCGTTAACAACATCCTGCCTCCCGGCTTCCCCGGCGTGGCTGTGCGCAAACTACTCAGACTTGGTAGCTTGCCAGCTGTCAATTCTCGCCCTAGCTTGTTGCGAGTGTTTCTGTGCACTCCGGAGGAACGCCAAGCACTTCTGCGTTTCGCCTTTAAGCTCAAGGGCACTGGTGTTATTGTGCACCCAGACCTCCCTTTGGCGGATAGGCTGAAATTGCGGGAAGCTGTGAAGGAGCTTGAAGCTCGCCGTGAAGCGGGAGAAAAGGGTCTCCGCTAGGTGGATTTTTGGGTGGTGAGCCGGCGGTCCACTTCCGCCCTACCAAAACCGGTTCTGGTGGCGCACGATCCCGAACTCACAATGTTAAATCCTTTCAGTTGATCTTAAGCAATGTGCGTAGCCTGCGAAACAGGCTGTGCGAAGTCGGCTGCCTTGTCGACGACTGCCGTCCAGACGTTCATGCATTCACTGAAACGGGATTGTCCACCGACGTCACGGACAGTGAAGTGTGCTTGCCAGACTACGCACTGCTGAGATATGACCACATCTCTGATCAGCGCGGAGGTGGCGTTGCTTTGTACGTTAACTCCGCATTCACTGTCTTTAACACTTAAAGTTTCAGATCCTCAGACGGTGATGTTGAGGCACCAGCAGTTAACCTGTGTATTGCCTCCGCGCAAGTTAAAATTGTGCTGGTCTATGGAAGCCCCGACAGGGTTGCTAAGGGGCTTGCTGATTTCCTCCGCGAGCATTCGGCAACTAGGTGTTTAGTGATGGGGGACTTCAACCTTCCTGACGTTGACTGGCAGAATTTCTCCTGCGACGCTGTTACACGGTGGTGGGCTACCGAGCTTCTCGAGCTGGCCTTGCATGCTTCCCTGCACCCATTTGTCGAAGGGCCTACCAGAATCATGATGGGTCGGAACCCGTCCCTCTTTGATTTGATCTTCGCCAAATGCATTGATTTTGTCACGGATATTGTATACAAACCACCTCTCGGTGCTAGGAACCACGCATGTCTCTCATTTAAGTGCGCCCTTAGTCTTCTGACTAATGGTCATCCCGACCGAGTTCCAAATATATGGTGCGCGGACTTTCAGACAATGAAAGCCAAAGCCGCAAAGTCGCCTTGTGTCATTTTGGAAAGTGAAGACATTCAAACGGCCTGGGGCAGGTTTAAATCATGCTTGAGTGAGCTCCCTCTCCCCCGTATTCCACTAACTGGCAGGAATAAAACAAGGTTAAACCACCCTGGTTTAATTCTGCTGTACACAAACAACTTAACAGACGTGTCAGATGTTGGCGTAATGACTTATCTGTTCCTTTATTATGCACCTACAAGCGATATCGTGAGGTTAGTAAGGCCTGCTGGCAGCATCTACGAGGCGCTCGTCTGCAGCATGAAGTAGAGCTTGCTGGTGTAGCCTCATGAAACCCGAAACGCTTCTTCGCTTATGTCAGAAGGCGAAGCAACATGAATTCGTGCATCTCAGTGTTGTTTGGCCCGGACTGCACTGCTGTTGTCACGGATCACGAAAAATCTTGCTTGCTCGGAGAACGGTAGGCTGAGGTTTATGTTCGAGAGTCACGGCTGCCGCGTATCAGCCTCCAGGCAAAAGTTCTTGAAGACTCCCAATTGGAGGAGGTTTATATAACCGGGGCTCAAGTGCTCCGGCTTCTGAGACAATTAAATCCCAATGAAGCTGCCGGTGGGCATGCTATTCATCCCAAACGGTTGTACGAGTTGGCTGATTACCTTTGCCGTCCCATAACGCAAGCTTTTGTGAAGTCTCTACGAGGCTGCTTTCTAACCAATAACTGGAAGGAGGCTATTGTTTGTCCCATTTTTAAGAAAGGTGATAAGCACTTCCCTGCTAACTATAGACCGGTTAGCTTAACGAGCGTCCTGGTCGAGTTATTAGAAAAGCTCGTGAAGGACGCTCTCGAAGGACATTTGAAAGCGTTTGAGTTGCTTAATCCTTCTCAGCACGGTTTTTGTAAGGGCCATTCTTGCCTTACTAACTTAACAACCGCTCGTGAACACTGGACCGAAGCCGTTGATTGCGGGAAGGCAGTGGACGTGTTGTTTATTGACTTTTCCAAAGCTTTTGACACCGTTCTACATTCGCGCCTTTTGTACAAGCTGAATTCCTGTGGTATTTCTGGACCAGTCTTACAACTGATTTCCGCTTTCCTAATCGGAAGGGAAATGTGTGCGCGGGTGGGTTCAAGCCTGTCCCTCCGCCAATGGGTTCTCAGTGGCGTTCCGCAACGTTCGGTTCTTGGCCCCCTTCCCTTTACTTTATACGTCAATGACCTACCTGATGAATTGGGTGTGCCTTCCCTAATGTTTGCGGATGACTTGAAACGCTGGTTCACGATAAACGATCCGATTGGTCCACTTACCCTACCGAGAGATCTGGATAGACTTTGGGACTGGTCAATTTTGTGGCGGTTGCCCGTTAATTTAGCGAAATGTTCCGTTTTACGCTTTGGTCCGAATGCCTCGCGGACGCGTTATTTGCTTGGCGTCAACGAGGTACCGCGAGTTCAACTGCAATCTAACCTCGGTGTTTTGCTGTCATCCTACTTTAAGTCCAGTGAACGCTGGACGACAGCTGCTAGCAGATTTCAACATGTGGATGATCCGCAGGTCATTCGGGATCAAGACCACCGAAATGTTCGTTAGACTGTTTTCGGCTTTTGTCAAGGCCGCACATGGAATACTGCGTCCAGACTTATCCTTCATGCCTGGTTGGTGATAAGATGGCAGTTGACCGAGTCCTGCGGTCAGTGCCGAAAATGATGCACGAATTACAGAAGCTGACGTACCCGGAGAGGCTACGTAAATTGGATATGTTTTCCATGTATTACAGGCGGCCTGGGGGCGACCTGATCCTCACATATCGTATATTGATGGGCCAGATTGGTCCTTATTGGACTGGACTGTTTCGCCCAACTCGACTGCCAACCCTCCGTGACCATCCACTAATGTTGTACGACCCCCGGTCGGACTGGGTTTGGGCAGCTTTTCGGTTTTCGCTTAGGGTTATAGCTTATTGGAACGCATTGACTGCAGAAGTCGTGATGGCACCGACGGTAAAAGTGTTCGAGCATCGACTTGACCTTCTCGGTCTACAGTTCAAAGCCTTCCTCTTCATGTCTTAAACTTTTCTTCGTCTACTACGGCCTACACTTCGTTAACTCATTTTAACTTACATCTTAATATTGTTTACGATAACCGAAAAGCTTGTCTTCTTTGTTTCCTTTCCTTTACTGACACTACTGGTTTCTTATATTCTTCACGTGGCCGGCACAGCGGGGACTGCTAGTGTAGGGCACGTCGGCATTGTGTGGTTGACCATATGAAGCGGGTGTGTTGCTTTGGCTCTCCCTTGGCAAATCAAGGCACCGGTTTCCCTGTTGGATCAACGACGTTTTCGAAGGTGGAACATTCGCGGGATTTTCCTACGGTTCCGACCACACTTCAACTTCAACTTGAACTTCATTGAGTGGGAGAGAGCAGAAAGGAGATCCAGTGGCAGCTCATTCGCCTCCCGACCTTTAAGGATTGCAGGCGAATTGGCCGTGTCATAGATCAGGATGTAGTAGCAGTTCTGTAGGATCCTGCGGTACACAGTAGGAAGATGTCTAACAAACGTTTGAAACTCTCTTCTGATTGTACATTGACAATCCGGTCCGGCAGTCTGTTCCGGTCATTAATTAATCCAGTAGAGAGAGTAACATCTGAACGGACTTTGGACATCCTCGGTTTAAACAGCTTCCAGCTGTGACCTCGAGTCGAGCTGCCAAGTATTAGCTGAAAATACCGCCTCAGCTCGTTTCCCAGTTCTCCTCGTAGGATGTCTCTGGTATAGATGATGTCTCCGCGACGTCGGCGATAGTCCAAGGAAAAGAGGTTCATCCTTTGTAGTGGGGTGAGGTACGGGAGTTTGCGTAAGCTGAGGACAAAGTTCGAGGCTGGTCGCTGAATTTTTTCTATCTTGACGCTTTCATGTTTAGATAGAGAGGCTATGGCCGGAAGTCCGATTTCAAGAATGGGACGGACATGGGCGGTGAAGAGAAGTCTAAATAAATGCGGCATCATTTTAAAGATTGATCTACTTATGACGCCCCACATCTTGTTCGCCACAGCAGTTCTCTTTAACGTGTCGAGGGTCGCTTTGAGATCAGAAGAAATTATTGTGCCCATGTCGTTTTCCTGTGTGGCAACATTGAGTATTTGCCCGCCAGTGTGATATGTGCCCAGTGGTTTAGCAGTACCTATAGAAAGGACTGAGCACTTATGTTTGTCGACCGGCAAACCCCACTTGAAAGATCAAGAGTGTGGTAGATCACGCGTTTTCTGTAATCCGTCGGAGTCTTCGTGGCTGTACACTTACGACCATAGGTTGAGGTCGTCTGCCTGGATCAGACAGTCCGTTTGTAGCATACTAGGTAGATCATTGATATATCTTGAGCGATTCAGGTCCGAGAACGGAGTCTTGTGATACACCACTATACATAGGCATTGGGAATGAAAGCGTATCGTTTACTTTGACTCCCATGTTCCGGCCTTGCAAGAAGGCACTGATCCATAGTAGGATGTTCTCTGTTATGTAAATTCCGCAGAGCTTAGAGAGTAGTTCCCGACGTGGTTGTCTGTCAAAGGCTTTGCTGAAGTCGATGAAGACCACCTCTAAACGTTTTCCAGCGTCCACTGATTTAGCCTCCCTCTCTAGAGACCAGCAGGTTAGTGATGCAATCAACATGTCGGATAAGTAGTGACCGGTGCATTGATGATTTATGGTGCTGCAGGCAGATGCTCAAGCATGGTGGCAGCGATACCTATGCGAAGAACCTCAGTGTCATTAGGATAAGACGTCGAAATTTCGGTACGCAGTGCGTCCTGATAGGCTTGGCTGACAGAACGCTAAGCGTAACACTCAGTGAGCCATCGCAGGGTACCCTTGGTGCGCCTCCCGGTGAAATACTTGGAGAAAAGACACCGTACGGAAGCGTGATCCCCGTGTTTGCAGGTATTGATATGTGTGTTGCATTTCCCAAACGCACAAGTACGGCGTCTGCGCTCTTCAGAAGCCCAACCAGGTGGTAATTACGGGCTTCACTTCGAACGGAATAACAATGACGAGCGTCTTCTGCAAGTGTGTGCAGACAACGTTGTTGCTTAGTAGCACTGCTTTACGACGCAGTGGGCTGCGAAGTGCCACTTGGCGTCCTCCTGTAGCTGGCCAGCGGTGGGCACAATTTGACCACATAGCCATAAGTTAGAGATAGCGTGCAACATTGCCTACGTACTGATAAGGAGACCCGGTTTACCACGGCCCAAGAAATGTAGAAGGCTGGAGCAGTAGGCAATTACGTCCAGCTCTTCCAGCTGATCCGCACCACTGGGCCGAGGAAAGCAGGCGTCAGTGAGACAATCTGAGGACACGCGGGTGCACTGATACACAATAACGAGTGCCTTATGGCTCGTTGGGCACCCAGGAAAGATTATTGGGCAAGGCAGCGCTGTAGTAAGGTAATACTGTGATACCTGCTTCAAAAGATGCATGGATATTATACTGCGCGGTAGAATTAGGTTTCTCTACATTCCTTAAGCATGTCATGTAAGTGAACACGTCATCCCTGTTTTACCGATTGCACGATATTTTCTTGATCCCTAATTCTGGTCTTCGTAGGATTCACGATTTCACTTCGGAATACAACGGGCCTGCTTTCCAATTGTCTTCCACTTCCGATTACAGCTCACGCAGCACACTCGCAACATGCTCCCTCATGTCACCGTGTTGCGTAGGATCCTCCGCCGACATCGACCCCAGCAGTAACCCACCGAAGCATGACAACGCAGAAATGGTAACGATGCCCAGTTTCAACGCGTGCAGCAGCCTTACCCAGCGTCCGCAGTCACACTGAGGCCACAGGCTTTTACAGGCAGGTGCCTTAAATGCATGCACTCTGCTTTCAGCCCACTTAACCTACTCACCACGTCGCCCTGTTGTGTAACATCCTCCGACGACATCGCCACCAGCCGTAACGTCTGTCATCATGATAACACGTAAGTATGTTTCTTTCATTCACTTACCGATCAACAGAACCTGTAACAATTCCCGGATCCGTTGAATGCCGCTGCCGTACCCAGCGTCCTCGTTAACACTGCAGCCCCCTCTCTTTACACAGGCAAGCGACTTCAATGTATGTACTCTGATTTCATAGCACTTTTCACTTATGAGACCGCTATGTGATAGGAGTTTCCGCGGCTTCCCGAGAGTAAGTATCTATTGCACGTGAAGTTCCCAAATCTAACCGGTTGACGTTATCCATGGCTGCATGAACGACCTCACGACCGTTCTCAGGTCCACCATCTGTGCTATAGCCTTACGTTCCACTCTGCAAGCACCATCCAAACACCGGATGGCTTCCAACGGTTGGATTACTGGAACATAGGTGCATCAATTGGATCCGTTATCGTCCAGTGAACAACGTACTAAACAGTGCACCTGAATACTGTGTGCAAATGCTGTCGTTACCCAGCTCTGGATTTTCAGACAGTGTAGCAGCTACAATCCCTCTTTTTCGCTTCACTACCAAACATTTTAGTTACGACTTATCACTCGTAGTGCCATGCAATAGTCTTTACTAAACACATTTGAAAAGGAAAAACTGAACAGGAGATAAGGGATGCATTAACCGGGAAGTTACCTCCACCTACGCTGCAGTGACTTAATACTGCAAACGTAGACCAAACTTCATTTTTAGCGACGTCTGGCATTGCATATCAACCTTGACCAACGATACAAGAGGTGTGCAGTGCATTCTCACAGCAGCCAGTAAACACGCTGTTTACCGCTATCAGTTTTATTTGCAGTCTGCGGCCGCTGGTGTAATTTATCTCATCCGCCTGTCCGCAAACCACTGCATTACTGTGGTTCCGACGTGGCCGCAATGGTCACTAGACTAAATCCGAAATCAACTTCTAGACAAGGTTGGTGACAATGCCAGACCAAAACTTTATTCATGGTGGAATTTGTACCTTTGCTGGGTCAGTCGCCTGTATGCACCCTCTTCTCCTGTTGATGGGTGGCACCGCAATGAAAAATTGTCAAACTTTTACCACCGAAGTGCGTTATTTTTTAGTTCCTGGTAATTTTGTCTTAGACATTAATGACATGAACCATACACTCCACTACCAGGAGGTGCACTACAGCGTTTCCATGTGATTGAGTAAGTCAACTCCGCGTTACATCTATGCATATTGCTTTCACGTGTGTATAGGAATTAATTTCCATTTACCATTCCTCAGTGTACGCGCGTTGTGGGTCAAGAGCGTCTCACACGCTCCCCATGCTGAAGTGAATATTCGGAATCGGTGCAGATGCCAGCGCTCTATTTGTGTTTCTTTTTCGTTACCATTTCCATATCGTCACGATTACTCAACATAATGCATTCAACACAGTTGAATCCAATGACGAAAACAAATGAAAAGTCATGTGACTCCATTCCAGTGGTATCGGTAGCGTTAACAAAGCCCATTACATACGTTCTTTTTGTCGCAATGACTAAGGTTACCACTATGGCTTCTCTCCTAGCAACAATAATGCCTTCCACACGACCTATATGCATTTCATAACCACTGGTTATGGATGCGCTCTCCGCCTATAGCGCAGTCCTCTCCCGTGCCGATTGTGTCACCACCAACGTGAGGCCTAGTAAACGTATGTACTGCCAGTCAAGAACGTCTGTGAGACCAGTCAATGCTAATTCCATAGTGGCAGAATTAATGCTGCTGCGCTGGGAACAGTTAAAATCATTCCTGTGAGCGTGCAGAGGCATTCTGTTTTCATTCGTTAGCAATGCTTACCATACCGCCGCTGCTGGGCCATTATGGTATGGTATGGTATTTAAGGACTATGGTTCCAACGACGGCGATTATGGTGGGTCCGATAACGACACTAATGCTCTGCGACTAATATAGCACTATTAATAAGAAGACCTCAAGATATGTGCGGCTGGCTAGCCGAACAACCTTCTCGTGGTGCCAGCTGGGTGGCTCGGGTTTGACCCGTTCCAGCAAATAGTTCGGCGGCAGTGTTCCGGGACGTGGTGGGTTTTCGACTGGCAAGCGTTCTCCCTATAAAAAGCCACAAATGTCTGCTTAACGACACTGTGACGTGGCGGTCGTGACTCACCACAAAATAAAGTCACTGCCCCCGTGGGTATCCGAATAATCCTTTCCAACGCACGGACATCCATCTTCTACTCGAGCATTGCCGACGATATGAGAGTGAAAATTAGAGCAGCACAGTTACAAACAGGAACCTCACAGTTACACACCCACACACACAGCTACATAATTACATACCCCTACATAAACCTACACTGGTACGGCAAACATAACGTATTCTTGCACATTCTTGACTGCGCATTGTTGTCATAATGATCATGCCTGTAAAGCGTGCCTCGCCTTGTCGAGAATACAAAACTTTATTTACTTTATTTAGTATATGAGTCCTCCCTAGAGCCCATATGGATGCAAATATCATAGAACTTAATTAGCATACGTGAGGGCCTTTCATGTAGGCTCCTAGCGCCGATAACATAACGGTCGCTGTAGGTCATAATTTGGCTTCCCTGTGGAACATAGGCTTACTAAGCGTCGTTCCTTCACGGCAGTGAAGTCAAAACTAGCTACCCGTTTAATGATCTTTATGACATTGCTGCTATAGAACCATGATACTTATCCACGCATCGCTCGTGCAACCAATCGCGGCCAACACTGGAGGGCCGTTCAGTGAACCAAAATGCCACCCGTGCGGCAATCATATGGCCTTACTATGTATCCGTCACGTTCGCAGGAACGTAAACCTACCTATAGTCTTGCGTACATATAGGTGGGCTACTTGTATGAAACATCACAAAAAAGTGCAGTGATTTTTTCCTTCTTCCTCTTGCCATCCTATTAGTCCCTATGCTTCCTATAACTTCCGCATGTACTGGGTGTGATAAATTTTCCATAGTATTATTCATAAAACGGGGTTAACTCATTAATGAAATGCGTAACCTACTTACTTTACTCCTGAAACCTTGATATGCAACAGTACAGATACCGGTTAAACTCCATGAAAACTGACAGGCACATACTTAAGTGTTAACTCATGTACGTACGGATAAAGTCATTTATATCTCTGTACTGAAAAGAATGTATACGTTGGTCCACTGACGTCAAGTTGCGCGGATTTGCATTAGGCAACCATAGTGGGGACTAATAACGTGCCGTCCTTCTAAATGGCATCAAACTGATTATAAGTGTTACCGTAACAAGCGTACAAATATCTTTCTACATAAGGATATAAGCATGAATAGATTGTAGGAGCAATACCATTTTTAAGCACGTTAAAGTTGCAAAATTAGGAATGCATGTATTTATAATTAAATATATGCATTCTTTTGCTGACAGCATTATGTATACATAAATTTACGCCTTATTAAGTTGTATATATATGGGATTGAGGTTAATAACGCATACATTTATGTATACATAATGCAATCTGAAAGTGAGTGCACATATTTAACTACAAATATATGCATTCTAATTTTGAAACGTTATATATATATATATATATATATATAAGTCTTCATCAACCATTTCCGTACCCTATGAAAGCTCATTCCGCCGTTGTGAGCATTTAGCCACCACATATGGACCGACATGCATTTTCACTTCTCTTTCACCTTAGATCACCTAACTTTCTGCTCCCCAGGCATTCAGCTATGCAACTGACGCCTTCGCTTTACTTTTCTTTTATAAATACGCATTCCATAACAAGTCCCATTTGTAAATATGTATGCGCATATCGCATGGTTATTTGCCTATTCGTGCCACATCCGTTTACCCCGTTATTTACGTATTATTGTCAAAGCAGTTTCCGTTCTTGTGCACCGATTTCTCGAAGTACGCTCACCATTCTGCCCAGTCGTTTCCTAAAAAATCACATAGGAGCATGTGAGGTAAGAAAAATATTCCTTTTCCCTTCTATTTAAGTGTATCACTCTTCATATACTCCCTTAAAGTGGCTATTCTTCATCTTCTGACTAACCGAATGCACTATTTACTTATCCAATAACATAGGTCCAATTTAGACCCATTTATGTAATTGGAAACCCCGGGGCACCTGCTACCAAGGTTACAGTAAACTATGGTACTATTAAAGTTACAGGACCCCGATGCCTTTATACATCCGCTACTGGCTTATTTATAGTATTTTCAAATTATTTAACTACATATCAGTATCCTAAGCTACCATCATACTCCCGGCTGTGCTGGCTGATCTTGGCCCGCAAACCAGTTCCCGCCAGAAGTGAGAGTCCTGCTCCCCAGTATGGCAAACGAAAAAATCGAGTTACCGCGTCGCTTTCACGGGAATGTCAAAGAGTTTGGGTCGGTAAAGTGGCTTCGCACGTTTTCACATATCTGTGGTTTCTCGTGAATTTGCAAATCAAAGGGAAAAGGAGATATAAGTAGTCGTTAAAACGACTCATGGCAGTTTCGATTTCGTTACAGAACTTGAACTTAAACTTGACAGCGCTTTCAATAGCACGTTCTCTCTCCCCGGTAGGCGCAGACCTAGTAGGGTACTTTAAAGTTGGTGACGTTTGTTAATTGGTCGGCTTGGAGTGAAATAATTGACCTCTAGACTCTATCAATCGAATTTGGTTTGCTTTTAAAACTGTTTTAGTGTGCTAAAAGGTTATCAACCGTTTGCCGTCGATTCGAATGCATGTAAATACGGTTAACAAAATACTAAAAATTTGGTAAATTAATTAGCCAAAAACATTTCTATTCCCGTATGTCAAATATTGCACAGTGCGCGCATTGTAATGCTAAAAGCCTAACTTAGGTCACCTGTTTTCATGGATGCTGATTTTAACTAATTCACAGTCTTGGAAGTCCGTTAAAACATTGGGTTTCTGACATTTATACCCTAAAAGCCTTCTTCTGTGACAAACTTGTCGGCACGGGCGTCCGTTTATAGTCCGTGGGTTATCTTTTATGCGTCTTATCGGCGTCCTGTCTAGATGTTGGTAGTCGCAAAACCGAACACAGACGAGTTGTGCAGCAAAACGGTTTTGAAATGAATGCAATCTGGTGTCCACTCAATCAGCTCAGCACGCTGTGTTGAAAAAGTGCTAATAATCAACGCGTTACAATGCGTCTACGTATCGATGGGGAAACATACAAGTGTGTAATGCGTTCAGCTATATTTGCGCGTAACACACGTAACACTAATGCAATATTGGTAACTAAATTAGAAATTACTCACTACAAGGTGTAACAGATAAGCATACCTTTCCTGAGCCCATTTATTAAACATACCTGCCGTCCACTGGTAGACTCCTCCTGGGCTACTTAATTAAGTTCCCATGGTGACGATATTTTTAGCCTCGGAATTTCAATGTGAAACGCATTATTACTATAATGAAATAAGTAAAACTTGGGGTTTGTGAGTTTCACAGCAGTTGATACATCGTAGCAGCCATAATTAAGTGGCTTCTTTAACAGCGGATATTGTAAACTCATAGGAAACTTGTGCAGAATTATGGTACCTATGAATTAGCGTTTTATCCAAACATATGTACTGCGAGTCCTCCCATTTAAGTGTGCTTTTGGCTACTGGCGGAGAAGCAAAAGCAGCTGAAGATAAATGTCTTTCTATGTCCATGGATGTTGGTAACTAACGTTCGAAATTATTATCGGCGCTGTTTATTGCATAAAATCTTTCTTTTTAACCGTACTTTCTGTCAGCGCAAGTGATCTTTAGAGCGCCATGAGTAACGAATAATTCGTCACTGTGGTAGCACGTGCTTAAAAGTTTGTAATCGATTACCGCGTAACTTTGACGGAATATGCATCCCTTCCGCGCGAACAGCGAAAATGTGTGCCGTAGTGTGAGTATTGTAACTCCCTAAATGACTAGACTTTTGGCCCTCAGCTTTCTAAATGTACACCTTATGGGCGACATATTGATCATTCAATATATTCTCCTACGCCCCCTGAAAGTCAGCAACGAAAGTTTCATGGTACAAAAATCGTAACTATGAAGTGGAGAACTACCTACTAATTGTAATTACGCAATGTAGTAGCCGTAAATCTAAACCCTAAATGATTTTGAATGACAAAAGTCGTCCAAACGAAACTTAATTAGGATGACTTTCAGTCCAACTGTATGATTTACCTGATGCTACCTCATCATTATCGCGAGGTCGCTACTGTCGTAGACGCCATACTACAAGCACAATCCCCGGAGTCAAACGATATTACGACCCACATACGTCCAATTATATCGGCACTAAATATGCCACGGATGGCGCCTATTTACAGTGAACACGAGCATTGGAGCCGTGTGCTATGACAACCCACCTGGATCCTATTACGTTGACACCAAATGTGCCATTGATGGAACCGCCATCCAAAGCTAACGAGCCTTGGATTCTTGTGTTATTACAACCCACCTGAGTTCCATTAAGTTGACACTAAATTTGCCACTGATGGAGGTGCTATCCTAAGGTCACGACCCTTAATGCCGTGTGATATCACAACTTGCTTGGGTCCTATAACGTTGACACTAATGTGCTACTGATGAAGCCTATATACAACGAGCACGAGCCTTGGAGCGTGTGTTATGAGAACACACCCAACCCTTATTACGTTGAGAGAAAATGTGCTACTGATGAAGCCTATATACAAAGAGCTCGAGCCTCAGAGCCTTGTGCTTTTACAACACACCTAGGTCCTATTACGTTGACACCAAATGTGCCAATGATGGATCCGCTATTGTTTAGATGAGGAGTCTTGTGCTATTACGACGCACCTGGGTCCTATTGCGTTGTCACCAAATGTGCCACGGATGGAGCATATATAAAACGAGCACGAGCCTTGGAGCCGTGTGTTATTACAACTTACATTGGTCCTATTACGTTGACACAAATGGTGTCACTGATGGAGCCGCTATCCTTAAATGAGGAGTCTTGTGCTATTACAACGCACCTGGGTTCTATTACATCGGCACAAACTATGCCACTGATGGAGCCTATATATTATGAGCACGAGCCTCAGAGCCTTGTGCTTTTACAACACACCTAGGTCCTATTACGATGACACCAAATATGCAACTGATGGTGTGTATATACAACGAGCATGAGCCTTGGAGCCGTGTGCTGTGACAACGCACCTTCGTCCTATTAAGTTGCCGCGAAATGTACCACCGATGAAAACAAAAATATAAAATGAGCACGAGCCTTGGAGCCGTGTGATATTTCAACCAACCTGGGTCCTATTACGTTGACACCAAATGCGCCACTGATGGAGCCCCTATCATTAGATAAGGAGCCTTGTGCATTACAACGCACCTGGGTCCAATTACGTTGACACCAAATGTGCCAATGGTGTATCCGCTATCGTTTGATGAGGAGTCTCGTACTATTACAACGCACCTGGGTCCTATTGCGTTGTCACCAATTGTGCCACTGTTAGAGCATATATAAAACGAGCACGAGCCTTGGAGCCGTGTGCTATTACAAATCACCTGGGTACTATTACCTTGACACCAAATGTGCCACGGATGTATCACAGCTGGACTCTAACCGCAAGTGCGTAATTTAACTGGTAGCGAATAAGCAAGAAGACGCGTCAGCCTGGCACACAGTATACTGAACACTTAACGGTTTACATGTGAACACGGAAAGTTAGGGTGTGTCCTTGAGTGCGTGTGTGCGTGCTTATCTACGTGTGTGTATAGGGCCAGTCAGGTACACGGTCATAATGAGCGATCATTGGTTGAACACGTAACCTCCTCTGTTTTGGCTGACGTTACAGTCATGGCTGAAGACGTTCGATCGGTTTGCGAATCCGGGTCGATCGGCGTAATTGAGTTTCCCCTGTTGTTCTGTGTTCGTCGTGCTCTGCAGGTTGCTCTGCGATCTCCGAGTGTGACTGACTCACGGCAGGTGGGTCAGTGCTCCTGGGGCGTACATGATCTGAGTGCCGGCGAACAACCCGGCCGTCCGGAAGCTGCAAATCGTTTTGACTTCCTGAAGAATCGAGCACAGTCACCGGCTGCCAACATTGTTCACGCGGTAACCTGGTGTAAACAGGTTGATGGTCCTGAAATGTAACTTCCGGCTTTGATTCCTCTGAAGACACAAACTTTTTCTGACGCTCTTGTACTTCAACACGCGGGTTCGGGAACAACAAATGAAGCCTCGTTCTCAGATTTCTACCGAACATCAATTCCGCCGGGGATTTCCCGGTAGCCTCAGTGGGTGTAGAATAATAGGAGAATAGGAACCGATCCAGTTTTGTTCGCAATGTTCCCGTTCGCTGCTTTAGTAAGCCTTGTTTCACAGTTTGTACTGCACGCTCCGCTAATCCGTTTGATGCTGGGTGATACGGCGCTGATTTAACGTGTTGGATTCCGTTGTTGGCGACAAATTTACCAAATTCGGCACTGGTACAAGGCGAACCATTGTCTGTACAAATGGTTTCCGGAATGCCAAACGTTGCGAAGGACGAGCGCATTTTAGTGATGGTGGATTCGGCTGTCGCCTGAGTAACTGGATGTACGTCAATCCACTTAGAATGTGCATCAATAAGTAGAAGAAACATGGTCCCGTCGATCGGTCCGAAGTAGTCGGCGTGGATACGCTGCCAGGGCTTGTCGGGCCAACGCCAAGGGTGTATTGGACCTGGCGCGTTGCTCCGCTGATACGCCTGACAAATATCGCAATTCTTCAGTAAGTTCTCTATGTCTGAGTCGATGTTGGGACACCAGCAGTACCCTCTCGCTAGTGCCTTCATTCTCGCCACACCTGGATGAGCATCATGGAGCTCTTTAAGTATCTGTGAACGCGCCTTGGTGGGAGGGACTAGACGAGAGCCCGAAAAAACACAGCCGTCGAATAGACACAGTTCGTTCTTCCGAATCATAAACGGTTGTAATTCAACTGTCCCTTCAGGAGGCCAACCCATGTTCAAAAAGCGTTTCACCATTGATAGCACGGGGTCTCGATCCGTCCATTGACAGGTTGTTGAACTCCGTTTTGGTGTTGTGTCTAGATGTTGCATTAGATTACCCAGTTAAAACGGAGGGTCGTGTTCATGTGCAGTTTCCGTGATCGTCAGACGGCTGAGTGCATCAGCTGTGCAGTTGCTGACGCCGGTAATATAAACAATCTTGTAACTGTAAACACTCAAGGTTATAGCCCATCTTTGCATCCTCGGTGATGCCATTTGTTGTATACCTTTGTTTTCCCCAATCAGGGATATCAATGGTTTGTGGTCTGTATGAAGCTCGAAACCGTTTCCCCATAAATACTGGTTATACCTCTTAACTCCGAAGATAACGGCTAGCGCTTCCCTGTCCAGTTGTGAGCAGTTCTTCTCCGCCGTCTGTAAGGTGCGCGATGCATATGCTATGGGACGTAAAGAACCATCGTCCATGCGGTGGCACAGGACAGACCCGACCCCCCAAGGGGACGCGTCGCACTGAAGTATGATTGGCTTGTTAGAGTCATAATGGACTAACGTTGGTGGCGAAGCAAGAGCTTGTTTTGCTTTATCGAAGGCAACTTTTTGACGGGAACCCCAACACCACAATGCATTTTTGTGTAACAGCTCATTTAACGGCGATAGAGCCGTCGATGCATTAGGCAGGAAACGGCGATAGTGAGATAGCATTCCTAAGAACGAACGGAGTTCATCACAACTTTTGGCTCTGGGCTTTCTAAAATAAATAAATAAATAAATAAAAAAACTTTTATGCTCGACAAGGTGAGGCACGCCTTTACAGACATGATCATTTTGACATAACGATGCATGATCAAGAATGTGCAAATATCCGATATGTTTGGCATAGCAGTTTGCGTTTGTGTAGGGGGTATGTACGTATATCATTGTGTGTGTATGTGTATCTAGCTGTGTATTTTGTGCTTGTAGTTGTGCTGCTCCAATCTTCAATGTTTGCTATCATCATCAATATGCGAGTAGGAGATTGGTGTCCGTTGGTTGGAGAGAATTATCCGGATATCCACGGGGCAGTGACTTTATTTTGTGGCGAGTCACGACCGCCACGTCACAGTGTTGTTAAGCAGACTTTTGTGGCTTTTTATGGAGAGGACGCTTGCCAGGCGAAACGCACCACGTCCTGGAACACTGCCGCCGAACTATTAGCTGGAACAGGTTAAAACCGAACCACCCACCACGATGAGGTTGTTCGGCTAGCCAGCCATTTAAACCAGTCATTTAAAACATGTAAACCGTGTTTATCAAGCCGGTATCCAAGGTAACAAATGGAAGGTGAAAGGAACTCACATTTAGACCTTTTCAATCTGAATCCACTTCGCTCCAAACGCTCGAGCACGACCGCGAGTGTTCGAGATGCTCTGTATCCGAGCGTCCAGAAATAAGAATATCATCCAGATAAGCACACGCAAAGGGAATGTCCTTCACTAGGTCGTCAATAATTCTCTGAAATATTCCGGGGGCGGAATTAATGCCAAAAGGTAAACGAATATATTGAAATAGTCCCATGTGCGTGGTGATGGTAGTAAGTTTCCTCGAAGGTTCATCGAGCTCTATCTGCGAGTATGCATGACTCAGATCGAGTTTGGTAAACTTTTCACCACCAGCTAGTGTTGCATACAAGTCATTAATACGTGGCAAGGGGTACCTGACCAGCATGGATGCTTGATTTATGGTTATCTTGTAGTCACCACAAATCCGTACGGAGCCGTCCGGTTTGGTTACTGGCACAATTGGAGTCCCCCAGTCAGAAAAGTGTACAGGAGTAATAATACCTTGAGTCTGTAGGCGGTTTAGTTCCTCTTCAACTTTAGGCCTCATAGCGTATGGTAGTGTGCGCGCCTTAATGAATTTTGGTCGAGCGTCTTCCTTTAGTTTTATCGCAGCCTGCTATCTGTTTTGCTAAGGGACCAGTTTTGCTATTACTGCCCAGTACTTGCCGACGCACATTATCTTTGCGGACACGCCGTTGCCACCCGACACCAGCAATGCTCTGCAGACAACGATGATCGAAGACTTGAAGACGCCTCAGGTCTTTAAACCGAAGGGGCCAAGTCCCACTCTCATAGAGCTAGACGGCCCTTACTGTGGCCTTGTAAACACCGCCTGTCGGACAGAGTGAAACACCCTTCTGTCGCCAAAGATGTCGCAGATTCAAGAAGGCAGTTTCGGCATTTACAATGCGTGAACTGACTTTATTTCCTATGCGTCCATCGTTGCTGATGCAGCTGTCAAGTTAAGCGAATCGATCAAGTACCTTGAGGTCCCCGTTATCAAAGGTCAATGGGTCACCAAGTGGCTGGTGGTCCCGCAACAACACTTTGCACTTCGAAGGTATGAAGTGCATACCAAATAAAAGGACCACTCAAGAGAGGCTATTCAGGGTTGACTTTACGGCCGCGACATGGTTAAACAGCAAAGACGATGTCGTCCACATAATGAAGATCAACTAGCCTTTCACAAGGCAGGCTCTTGGCACATGAGGCGTGAGATTCCATGAGGGTGCACTCCGTAGTGGAATCCAAGACGAAATTGAACAAAAATGGGGAAGTCGGACAACTTGATGAATGCCACTTGTTGTCGGAAAGCTATTCGAGAATTCACCCTAGACCCCGACGCAGCATGTAGTGTTCGAGTGTACGGCGCGTAATATGTTCACATATTTCGTGGGCACACCTTTCCGCGCAAGTAGTTCAACAAAATGCATCGATCGAACAGCTGTTATCGGCCTGCGGTATACGTGGCCCTGCTATAGCACCTGCCGCAGAATGAATGTGGTCTAAACAGCTTCATCTTGGGCGGAAACCTGCGTGGTCTTCCCTAGTCCGAGATACCCGTTAAACAGTAAGGCGAAGAACGAGAATCAAGGACAGTAATTTTGTCACAACTAGCGTTAGGCTAATACCCCTGTGGTTGGCACAGGCAGTGCGATGACCATTCTTGTATATTCCGTCGATAATCGATTCATTCCAGTTATCAGGAACACTCTCTTCCTTCCAAATAATTTTGAGTAGGGAGGGCAGTGCTTTGCAGTCGGCCTCATCTCCATCCTTAAATAGTGTAGATGGGAGGGAATCCGGAATCATGTGTCAGCTGTACGCTGTAACAGCGCTTTGCTGCGATGCGCTCACCACCAGTCGCACGCGGGCTGATTATATGGCGAGGACGCCCAATCCTATGCGGATTCGCACCCGCACCGCAAGATTACGAGACGAGTTTGTTACCACTAGGCCACAGGCCGACTTCCCCCGAGTGTTTGTTCAAGATTCAAACCTAGAAGACAGCAAGGCAATATGAGGGCGTCGCAACCCGTTGGGAGCCTGTGACCAAACAAGTGGTTCATACACCTTTAGATCCTGCTAAGGGTCACGGGCCAAACATCCTGAAGTTACAATGCCACTCGAGGAGAGGCAAGGGCAATGGCTTTATTTAATGGCGAGTCACATCCGCCAGGCCGCAGTGTGGTTAAGCGGAGATGTGGCTTTTTATAGGGAGAAAGCTTGCCAGGCGAAAACTCACCGCGTCCTGGAACACTGCCGCCGAACCATTTGCTAGAGCGGGAAAATCCCGAACTACCCAGCTGGCACCACGAGGAGGTGGTTCTGCAGGCCAGCCTGGAACAGTAGACTTTGTGCGTATTGTCTGACGACTGGAAATCCTGTTGAGACAGTATTCCAAGATCTCTTACTATTGCAGCAGGGCAGAGACATGGTCCACCGATGATGCAAGGCGTTTTACAACAGCACCTGCATGCAGAGTAGTTCAGATTTTTCGGGTTTCAACGGGAGAGTTAATTTATGCTCATGAAGATACTACATCGAGATCATGTTGCAGTAAACCCTCCTCGAGGGGAGTCGATATCTCTCTCCACACTTTTAAATCATTGGCAAACAGAGCGTAAGTAGATTTCAGACGTCATGGTAAATTACTGATGTGGGACAGGAACAGTGTTGGACCAATTACTGTGCCCTGTGGCACACCATTAGAAATGGTAAACTAATACATTCGGTAGACCTTAACATGTGCGCACCATTGTCATTCATGCAAAAAGATTGATTCCATTTCGATAAGTTT
>OX104068.1:56487573-56518076 GCA_944474145.2 Dicrocoelium dendriticum | reverse complement strand
TCCCCACTACTTATCAGTAAACCTTTTCATACCGACCCTAACCTTTTCTTCTCTCGCTTTCTGTTTTCAATCCCTTTCTTATCGGACGCCGGCTTTACTGCATCGCCGTGGTATTGGCTCACTTGCCTAGTCTGTTTCCCTCAGTCTGCTACTATGATATTAAGACCTACGCGGTATGCGCCCCGTAGTCTTAACATGATGTTTCCCTTAAATTTAGAGCCTGCTTGACTTGCTCACCATTTACTGCTGGCTCCTTTCTTAGCTTTACTACATGTCCTTTACCACGCGCGCCGACTAATCAAGTCCTACCCGATCGGCCTCCTGCTCTCCGGATTTCTTCAGACTTCTGAGACTTCACCTCTCTTGGCTCGGCTGACTCTACTATCCCTTTACATTACCTAGAGAGCCTATTTGACTTCTAAACGCTCTTGTCCCCCTACCCGGAGATTCTGCTTGACTCGCTCATTCTCTATTGTTGCGGACCTTTACCTGCCTTTAAATTTACGCGCTATTCCTACGCGCCGACTAATCTAGCTTCGCTAGATCAGACACTTGTTTCCACTTTTACTTAGAGTTATTCAACGTTACAAACCTTGGTTCGGCTGACTCGACGTCTTGCTTACATCACCTGGAAAGCCTCGTTGGCTCCCTCACTCCTTATCAGTAAACCTTTCTCATACCGACCCTAACTTTTCTCATCTCGCTTTCTGTTTTCATTCACCCTATTAATCGGACGACCAGCTTTACTGCCCTGCCGTGATCCTGTCTCACTGGACTAGTCTGTTTATCTCTGACTGCTCCCATGCTGCCGAGCCTTGAACGGTATTGGCTCCGCAGAGTTAACTCTATTACCCCACATTATTGTTATAGCCTCATTCTTATCTGCATTGTACGACCTAGTCCCAAAGCGCCGATTAATCCAATACCGCTTAGTCGGCCTCGTAATCACTAAATTCATTTGGACTTCTGAGACATCACTTCTATTGGTTCGGCTGACCTATTGGTGCTGTTTACACTACTTGGAGAGCCTCGTGGGCTTTTCCACTCTTTACCAATAAACCCTTCTCACCGTCGACCCCAACCTTTTCTTCTCTCGCTTTTACTTTTCATTTCTTTTCAACTCGGACGTACGGCTTCACTGTCCTGCCGTTATCCTCTCTCACCTGACCCGTCTGTAACTTTCTGTCTGCCTTTATTTCCTATTATTTTTGGCCTTTTCTCTTATTGCGCTCCAATTTGTATTCCCACAGCTTACACTCATTGCGCCTATCCAAGTTATCCTCGTGCGCATGATCTCATTCGCTCTGAGCTCGTTCCTGAGTATTGGCGGCACTCGGACCATTGCTAAGTGTTGCTTGACTAGTACTTCCATTAGTATGCTCAACTTACCACTCTTCCTATTCCTATGCTCTTTACCTTATGCTCGCACTGGTATACTATTGAGACCGTGCGTGTCATAACGACTCCCAATGCACGGCAGTTTTGGCCCCCTGTGACCATTTTCCTAGATTCTGACGGCTTTTGGACTGTAGAATCATGAACGCTTTAGTGTAATTACTCTTACGAACTACTCCTCGTATTGCCGTCAGCATTCATTCGCTCCTAGCCGATTCCTTGAAATTCCTTTTCCTCTTGGAATGTTGCTCTACCTATCTTGCTCCCGCATTCGGTCTCAACCTAGTTGTCCTCAGTTTCACCTAAGATGCCTCTCGCATTCTGGCTTCTGCCATCATCATCGGTTTACCTGTTTCTCTAAAACCATCGCATCATTCGCTTAACTTTTGTTAAAACGCTTGTTATATCGTCTTTTGACCCTGCGCGTGCAGAACCTTCTTCCCACGTAGTAGCTGTAGTCTGAGTCACACCAGCGACGTAATGTATAGAACGCGCTTGCAAATTATGTATACTAAACAAAATTACATAAGTTTGAATGTATCATAGGCACCGGTGAGCGCCACCAGTCTGTGTTAGTACTTCTTGATTCATTGCTGTCTCTGTTTGGCCACCTCTTGTCCGTTGCCCGTTTTTCCCGAGATTCCCACAGGTACATCCGCCAAAACAAGAAGGTTTATCCACTGGGACTGGCCGACCCATCCTCAAAACGCTTGGTCCTTTCTCCAGGAAATGAAAAACCCACACACTGGTCCAAATGGAGCTCATTCCGCCATTCCGGAGGCGCTACCTTCATGGGGTCTAAACAAATAGGTTTAGCTTGCCTCGTACTCAGAGAACAATTTACTCACCTGGGATAATATATGTACATGGATCCCCCGTTCCACAACCAAAGACAAACAACTCCGGCGTGTTTACCTTCACTGCCTCAAACATTCCTATTGGCCAGTCACCTGGAGCTATTCTGATGTCATTTCACGGACAGCGTTGCGCACGTATACGTGGCTTTTCTGATGGTCTTCCAAGGAATTTTCACTTGGCTATGGAAACAGTTACACTTACTTACACTTGCAGGAATCCCAAAACCCATTTGCGGAGAATGGCGTTTTTACCTATTAAGGACATATTCAGCCAAAAGAAACAACTTCACTCACCGACCTCATGACTAGCCCAGCGAGGATAGCTGGACATGGTTTGCGAGCCGAGCAAGAATATAATAGAAGAGCCGGCCTCTATTAACAATGTGTTTTCTCCCCTGCATCATTATCATTCGACTCTTCGAATCTTGCATCATTGACCGGCCTCAACGACTGCTGCCGTATCAGTACTAAGCCATTCGGCCAACCAACGAAGAATTTTGGCAGTCAACCGACTGCGAATAATAGAATGCAAAAGCGGTCTATACGATGCATAACCGAATTGCACTACTGTTCGATGAAAGCTACGGCAGTGTTCCAGGACGTGGTGGGTTTTCGCCTGGCAGGCGTCCTCCCTATAAAAAGCCACAAATATCCGCTTAACCACACTGCAACGTGGCGGATGTGACTCGCCACAAAATAAAGGCAGAGCTAAGCGTTTCACACTGACGCAGTCCTCAGTCTTCTACATCGAACCTGTGCAACTAATTCTGCTATGAAGAATGCTTCGTTGGAGCACAGATCAGCTCTATCGCGTAATGGTTATCGGTTGCAAAAAGCCTTGTTTAGGCTCCTGTGCTCACGCAATACTACCTGGCGAAATTACCCCCCAACTTGTGTTTTGACGGATTTTTGCGCGCCACAGCGCCATAATGTCCCTGGGTCTGACTATTACCTGACAGTATGCTCACTCATACGGACAACATCTTTTCTTTTATAACTTTCATTAAAACGAAATATTTCAACATTCCACAGAAGCTATGCTTCTATGCATATTTGATCACGCCTTTACAGGTGTGTCTCGTTTTACCGAGAATATACTATTTATTTATTTATTTATCTTCGTTTCTTGCAGTTAGTTATCACATCAGGTGCACGTGGCATCTTCATTTATAGGAGGTATCTGTTGGTGAAGCCTTGCGTAGGACTTGTTCCATTCCCCGTTCCTTCCATGCACCTAATGGACCATATTCTTGTGATGCCATATACAGCTTCCGCGCGACCACACCCACCACACTGGGTGGAGGCTTGCACACCGAGTCTCTCTGGGCGTTCAAGAGGTCCAACCTATCAACCACTTAACGGGGACATCCTGCTCATATGCCCTACGGTAACCCGGTAACGTGCGGTGACTTTTTCCGCTGGATGAGCGGAGACATTAATGAATGTAGCTTGAATACATAATCCTGCCACGTCTGTACCGCGCTTGTCTGTCAAAGTACGATAAGTGCGAATCAGTTCCCCTCTTATACTTCTGTGGTGCATGCAAAACATCCCCATTCGGAGAAAGCTTCTGAGAACCATGGATACCATATTCTAGGTGTGGTCGGATTCATGCTTAGAATAGCTTCACAAACAATTTGGCCGTTGGGATTACGAAAGAGTGGAGGTATACAACATTATACGGAACCCCCGGACAAGCTGCCTTCTTCCATTCGTCCCCAGAATGAACTGCTGATGAGTGACCGACCCCCAAATCAACTTGCAGAATGACAAACTGGATTGCAGCCCCGCCGACAACTTGTGGGGTGGGAGGGTTAACAGATCCGATTCGTATAACAAAGCAGTTGGCCCTATACATGCGGATCAACCAAAAGTTAGACCACTCACAGTGCCTTTCCAGGGCACCCTAATTTGCCGCAGGACACTCCGGAATCTCCAAAATATTCCAGTGTCCAATTCCGATGTCCATGCATGAAGTCATGTGAACACGTGAATGGCCTGATAAGGATTGAAGCTGTATGGAACGCGAGACCAGAAGATAAAGTGAGGAGTAAACTATAAACCACAAATGAAATACCACACCATAGTTAACCAATTGACTTCCTGCAGCGACCCGCTCACGGGTAAACTATGCCCGATGAGGAATAGGGAACATGGAATACTACAGCTTATATGGCAATTAAACAGTAACAGCAACATGATTTTAATAATTACCTGCTAATTATCTTTCTTTACCTATTCACATTAGAAAACTAGGCTATCTAACATATTAAAAAGAGTTTACAAATATAACTTCTAACACACACCGTTGCGTGGTATCCAGTCAAACTGTCGTCCAACGTCGGCCTTTTTACCCGGTGAATCCTTTTAGTATACCACCAATTTCGTTATTTTCACTGTAAAACCGCAAAAGACTCCACAACACACACCCCACATTTATTCACCAAAGCTTTACAAACAGGAATTACATATGCTTCATTGTTTCCGCATGCCTCCCGCACGCAGGTTCTCAGTAACCCAAACAGCACTCATGCCATGCTTAGTCAATTTATAGGTCTACCAATTAACTACTTTTCCCTCACATGTGTTTTGTCTCTCTAATTTCATGTAAACCACCCTTCCGTTATTACTCGAGCAAAGCACACCATCAAATGCAAACTGATTTCCATTACGCGTTGATTATCTTCAGTTACTTAATCCACCGTAATCCATTACCTCCCTTGCAACCAACAACTACGTACATCGAAAGCTTCTCGCCAGAAAGCCGATCAATGGATTGAAGCGATACAATATATTGATAGCGCTTTTCCTTGCACTTTAAATTACGTTACAAACTATCACTTGCCATCCTGTTTTGCACATCGAACAACTATGCCTTTCCAGCAGAATATCTATCCCACACATTTAATATTATGAATGAAATCAGTTTTTGAAAACCGGTTAAATATACATTTGTCCGGTTGCAAACTACGATTTATTCAACGTATTCTGTAAAGAAATGCGTGAACTATGGAGTTCAAAGCTACAGTTCCCTAGCATTTGCATTTTGAACCCTATCAAGTTAGTGATATATTATACTACACACCGCATTATAACGGTTAATAAACTATTCAGCTTGTTTTTCATAGCACTCGTCAAGGTCATCACACGAATCCTTATTTTTAGTGCCATTTCTCATGCCGTCAACATAAACATCACGACATATTACATCCATCCGCATGTTTTAAGAAGTTTTAAGAAGTTTAAAACATAGCGTGGGTTCCATATCTTTAACTTATCATGGTTCCCTTACGTTACCTGCTCCATTTCAGAAAACATCACCAACTATTCACGCAGCGGCCATTGCTGCCAAGACAACGAACAGTTCGTATTTCGTGACTACGAGTTTGGAGCTTTGGTCGCATATTTCAACACATGCATGCTTTACCATTTAACATCACACAAAGGGATAACTGCTCATTTAATCGTAAGTTACTTACCATGTATACACGCCAACCCTTGTTCTTGCCACTCCTTTTATACGCCCATGTCGGATGTACCCTGGGGCTGGGATTTATTATTCGTTTGATCGACCTTTGTGCAGCAAGTTCCCTTTGTAGCGTGCAATAACCCCGGGGGCACGAAACATCGTCAATGGCTGAAATACTCAGGGAAGAACTGATAACGACGGCAGTGCGCGTTACAGTGGTCACAGCACAAGCATAAAGTCAGGACAAAGCACAACGTGCACAAGGCAGCGTGTACTTGGCAGTCTAAACTTCAGGTACTTCAATTAAAGGGGTTAACTGTACTCAAACCGGAGTAGGAAGTACACAAAAATAATAATTATTATCTATCTTTAGAGCCATTGTCCTCTGATAAACAGCCCGAATTTCTTGATTGATTGTCAGGTCACCGATCTGAAGGAACAAAGTTCAAAAAGTGTTGGACCATGGGCTGCACACCATCCCCTCTCCGAGAGGCGCTGCCTTCGCTGCCCTAATTAATGATGGATACGTGAGGCTCTGTGGTCGTTACTTCCACTTCTGTTAACGCACCTGTTGGGTCTGTGTCTATAACCCGACGTTGAAACCGTGAAAGGTGATGAGTATTGAGGGTTGCCGGTTTGAGGCGACCGAAAGGAACAAAAATTGAACGGTCCGTGCCTTCACCTTGTCTGTAGATTCGACAGGTAGAATCAGTATATACGTCCTGGACCACGAATGGATCAGACCACTCTTTGTGCAGCTTCGCCGGAACGCCCTGTTATGTATTCGGAATGTAGAGGTAGACAAGTTGTCCAAGTTGAGGTGGACAGCCTTGCACTTCCTGATCATAGTAATAATTTTAACATCGACGGACAGCACCTAAGTGCTCTTGTGCGGGCAAACAAGCTTTGGTCAGGTCCCGGCGTAGACGAACGACATGGTTTGTGGCAAGGAGCGAACCAGCAGCCGCTGTTTGCACCGTCAAATCACTCGGCAATCTCATTTCGCGCCCAGTTACTATGAAGTGTAGAGTATTATCAGTAGATGAGTGAACGCTGGACCGGTAGGACAAGAGGCACTGTGGAAGTGCAATATACTAAGCGTAGCTGTGGTTTACCTTTGAAAGTTTTTAAAACAGCCTTCAGCGATCGATTTTTGCGCCCTACTTGTCCATTTCCCTGAGGATGGTAGGCTTTTGTCCGAGGGTTTGGTATGCCTCTTAGTGGGCAGAGTTTCGACACTATCAAGCTTTCAAAATTCAAACCACGTTCTAAATGAACTTGTTCAGGATCCCCCACCGTGAAATGCAGTGGTCAAACACAAGCTGAGCTGTGGATTTGGCGTCACACCATTTGGTGAAATAATTGACGCATAGTCGAAAATATTTATTTATTTATTTATATACCGCTTCCCTAGTGTTGGTTCATACAGGGGGTCCAAGGACGTCCACACCTACGGTTTCGTTGGGATAACCACTCACCATGGACTGCAAGGGCCCTGTACATCGTTTGTGGTTTCTTAAATCGGATGAACTCATGGCACGCGTTACAGAAGTTCGCAATAGATCGACGCTGTGGAGGCCACCAAAAAGGCAACCCTGCTGCTTGCTACATTTTCCGTTGTCCCGCGTGCCCCAACTCCCCATGCAGCTGTTCGAGTGTCCGCTGCACCATGGACTGTAGAACGATAAGTTTGTTAGGGTACTTTGGACCAATCTGGTGGTACCTGATACCATCCAATAGCCGAATTTTTGACCACAGAGACCACAAGCAGTAGGCTTCCCGGCCAGATCTAGCCAGTGCTGCTATTGTAGACTTAACCCTCCCCTGCAGTAGGTGCTCCTAAATCAACTTGGTCTCTGGGTCAGTACTGTGAGCTGATGTCCAGTCTGTGGAATCCGAATGGTTCAGTGACACAACGGCAACGTTCGAGGCCGAACACGATGGACAATCCCCATGTGCCCTAGACGGCCGGCGAGACAGGGCGTCTGCGTTTCTGTGTTGCTTCCCGGGGCGATGCTGAAGTTCAAACTCGAAGGCTTGCAGCTGTTCTTGCCAAAATGCAACCTACCCTTCGGGTTCGCAAAATTCCCGCAACCCCCGGAGCGCCTGATTGTCATTACGGATTATAAAATATCTACCCAACAAGGCAGTACCTACGAAAGAAGACGGTTTTGTATCGCCCTCAACTTGTTCAGGCTTTTAAAGGCCTTTGGTGTCTCCAGCATATATTTTATCGCGTTGTTCACTTATTCGTTTACGTTATACTTACAGGTTTTCTGCCGTTATACTTTATAGTCCATCACCTATTCTTTTGGACATGGTCAATGAACGTCGTCTTAACGTCTCTATCAATGGTGTGAGATCGGTAAGGAGTACACCGACCAAATCTAAAACTAGCAGCAGGAACGTATCTGGTACAACTATCCCACGCACCGTTAACGGACAACTTTTCTTTGAGTTCCCAAATTGTCGACCTTCAAAACGACGTGGTGAAGCTCAAAATGGTCCTCAACACAATAGAACTTTTTACTGATAGACTGGCAGCCATAGCGACTATGATGCACCCCAAGGACTGTATGGAAGCTAAGCAAGTGGAGTTGGCTGGAAGGTTCATTAACACGATTTGCACCGAGGTGATGGATCGGCTAAAATGTCTTAATAAGGTAGTGGTTTATAATGTTCTAGACCGCCTGAAACTGCACACCATTCGTAAAACGCTGATGAAAGTGTGTGGCCTGGAACACAATCTTCTGAGCCGCACAAGGCTGAGAAAAGATTATGAAAAACCAATGCCCCTCTTAGTCAAGTTCGATAATGAGAGCTCGGCTGTCAAGTTTTTCTCTTGACAAAGGGAATTTAGAACCCGCACGACGTTCCTTGACTTAAGGTTAGCTCCAGCAAGAACGGCTTTGCAACGACGTTACGATGGTTTAAGAGCGAGTTCCGCACATAGCAGAAGTGTTCAGGCTAATTATGAAACTGTCCGACGCCGGTGAACCTAAGTGGCTCAGGTACTGGAGATCTTGACATTTCGGCCGAACTGGATACTGGATCGCTTGATTGCTTGGAAGAATCTGCAAACCCCGAGACCAGTACTATCCATAAAGCCACACCATACATAGATAAAATCAGCCAATCCGAGAAACATATAGAAAAACCTTCAGTTAATACTAAGTGCTCAGCTACCGCAACAACTCCATTAGTTAAACAGGAAGGGCCAATGGTTTATGAACCTCTAAGGCAACCTTTAAACAGTTCAGTTAGATCGGACATGTTAGGAAACTTCTGCGTCGATTGAATCGGGCCCAGCATAACCGACACTCAGAGAACACAGCCACCGGCGCCTCGAACCAAAAGGCACCGTATATGGACCACACCACCGAGTTCACCTAAGCCACTGGACGCAACGACAGCAGCTTTGAAAATAAGAAAAGTGGAGACTCTAGCACCAGCTAATGCTGCTTGCGGGGATGGATTGGGCAGCGCACTGGTGTTCAATGTTCCAGGAGTTGGATCGGTGGACGCATTTAGGCGTGCAATTATTGCGGTTGATGGCATTGCATAGAAAGTACTGCAAGTTCAAAGACTGACTAAGCATGTAACCCAATTTGCGGCCCCCAGCAAACTGAACGCACAGGATGAGGCAGTGTTGCGTACTCCCACAGCTAACCGCGAACAACTTCGCAGGGCAACCATGCTAAGCTAGCTTACGTTCGGGCCGCTGAAAAGAAGCTTAAGTTGGGCAGCGACGAATCCTAACATCAAAACGGGCTTTAGTCAACGAGAGCCCGGCACATCCAGCAAGGAACAACGAGCGACATCTAACCGCTTAGACAGCACTGTGTCTAAGACTACGAAGACTCCAAGTGCCAAACGGGCTCGCAGAGGAATCACACCTAATCACTCACCTGCGATGGTTATGTCACTCACAGGTGCCTTAAATATATTAAGTTCCGTAGACAGGCAGTCACCGCAGCCGGGTTGGGACAACGTGGAGCTCAGCCTGCTTGCATTTACTGTTCGGCATGTCATATCGACAGGCGAGTTTAAAAGCAAAACTCTTAGAGTCAACGGTACTGCGGAAAATGCGGTACAAGTTGAGAGGATGGCCAAACGTGTCAGTAACTTCGCAGCCCCAATCAACCTGAGGACAGACGATAATAGAAACTTGCTTGATATAATATTGAATTGTAAACAACTCCGTAATGATACCAACTTAAGGCAGTTGTATTTCGGCCCACTAAGACGGACGCTACTGAATCATACCCCAGATACTTGTGAGCCGGCATCGCGTACCACCACCGCAACCAGTTCACCTACGGCGAGCACTACATTTGATAACCTACACAGCTCCACTCAACTTCATGTGCATCCAGGTTGTTGTACACCTGCCACATCCCTCAGACTCATGCCGCCGGTCCAGATACAAAGTCAAATAGTCCACTGCTTCCTACCCCACAATTTGCGCATTTTTAGACCAGGTGGGGATGAGCCGAGACAATTTCATCCTGGCACCAAACTCCTCGTCGCCCAAGTACCAACTGAAATGTCTTCTCACTCACTTCCTACAACTACCGCAGATAGCGAAGTAACTATCAACGGCTACATCTCGTCATCCGTAAAGCTTATAGATCGCAAAAAGTTGTTCTCACTTCTACTTATAACTGCTATATATTATAACTGCTAATGTATATCTTGCTTCCTCTGTCTGTCCTTGCCGATCCTGCTGCAATACTTGTCACGGCAACATGGTTTTCCCCTTATGCTTTAGAGGAGGACTACTCACTTCCTGCCTATCAACTGCTTATGCAATCTCGGGTGCATAAACGAGGGGGCGGGTGCGCCATTTATATCAAAAATACTTATTCGGCAAATACGTCCGAAATAATGCAAGCGGCTGAGGTGATGGATTCAGTACAGATATCGGCTGATATCCTGCGATCGACGGTAGTATTCGGGTGTGTTTATAGACAACCCGATACCTCAGGTAAGGGTGAAAACACACTTATGGGTACTTTTGCTCAAGCACCAAATTTTTCCTGCGAATACACACTGGTTGTATGGGATTTCAACCTGTCTTAGTTAAACTGGTTCTCACCTGCCGCAACAACGAAGTATGCTGGCCGACTAGCGTGTATCAATTTAGGCGGCTGGACGCAACATGTATTTGCTCCAACCAGGGCGAACCATATTCTTGACCTAATATTTACTCTAGGCATCGCATCACGCGAGTGTTAGTCGGTCGGGAGTTTCCAGGTGGTGCTCATAGATTAGTGCATCGCTCGGTTTAGTAAAATCGACATTATGCCTACCCAGCAGAAACGGACTCTGTCGTAGTATAACGCCCGATGCAACTCGGTAACTGGACAACCTTTGCTCTACTGGTCCGATAAAGAAATTGGGATGAATTATTTATGTCTTGTTCTGTGGATCGCTCGGCTGAGCTGTCTTAGGAGGAAATACTTCACGGTCTCGACTCTCTAGCTCCCGTGTCACATTTAATAAGGCAATCATCTAAAGTGTGACTCAAAACAACTTAAACGGTCCTATAACGAAACCTTCAGTTTTGCCCACATCTAGAGCGTGAACGAGATCGTACATTAACTTTCTGCCAGATCTAAGCAGCAGCAAAGCAATCAAGAAATAGCCGCACTAAATAGTGCGAACAAAGCTAAGCATCTCAGCTGGCTGCTGCGTTCTCGGACCTCTAACCATGGATGATGGATCTCTACCCTAAAGATTAGTCCAAACGACACTTCAAGTGACGCAAGAATTTTATGTGAAGTCTTCAGCTCACATTTTAAAGAACCACAGTGTCCAGAAATAGCCTCAATCTGTCAGGCCTTGCAAGTACCCGGTAGCCAGTCGCTCTCCTCTGTACAGTTTGTCATAACTAATGTCCGTTTTGCGATTTTATCTAGCAAGTCATCCTGGAACCCTTGTCCAGACGGAATGCAGAAAATTCTACTTAAGAATAGGGGTGAATATATCCTTATTTTTCTTTTGAATCCCTTTACGTTATGAATGCAACAACGTCAGTGCCAGACCGCTTAGAAACATTCCATCCTTACGCCAAGGCATGAGGGCGGAAGCCTACAGGGATTTGGTAAATTTTGCCCTATTAACCACACTTCTATTACCTCGCGCGTGACGGAGAGGTTGGTCAAAATAGCCCTCATGACTCACCTTTATCCAGGCGAGCACATAAATTAATCTCAGCAAGGGTTTATAAGCGCTCGGTCATATGCAACCTGCCAGCTGAACTTCTCTAATTTAGGCACGGAGGCCATTGACTCTAATCTTTCAGTTGTCCTTCTTTATCTTGATATGCAAGAGGCGTTTGACAGGGTACAACACATGCGCCTGATGCATAAGGTAAAGGCATACGGGGTAGACAGTCCTCTATTACACTGGCTGGGTTCCGATCTAATAAGGCGTACACAGTCTGTTAAGCTTAAGGAAACCATATCCACCCCGACCTCCATCCCCAGTGGCGTGGCGCAGGGCAGCGTCATTGATCCTACCCTATTTGATTTATATCAATGACCTCTGCAGGAGTTTGCGGCACGGTCGCTCCTTTATCTTCGCTGGCGAGGAAAAGTTGTCTACAACTTTCCCCTGGTAAGGAAATATCCGCAAATAATAGTACCAGTGAGGATCTTAAAGCAATTGAAAAGTGGTGCAACCACTGGCAAATGGCCTTCTCCGCTCAAAAACCTAATGTCATGACCCACAAATTTTCTTTACCTATTGGGTCCCTAACAATAAACGGCATCACTAACAAACAGAATGCCATGACAACAGATCTGGGTTTGCGCTACTCCATGAGCCTCAACTTTGCAGAGCAAGTTCATTATCAAGTAGCAGGATTAAGAGGATTATCGTTCCACATACGCCGTTACATAAAAACCGCAGAGGAAAGGCTAGAGCTTTATAAAAGCCACGTCAGACTACAGCTGGAATATTGCGCTTTTATATGCAGTATTCTGCAGAAGGCGGACCGCTTTCTGCTTGGTAAAGCTCATAGGCGCTTTACAAAGATTTTGACTCAATCGCAGCGAGCTCTAAGCTAAATAAATAAACAAATAAATGGTATATTCTCTGTAAAACGTGACACACCTCTAAAGGCATGATCAAGTATGCATACAAGCATAGCTTCTTTGGAATATTAAAACATTTTGTTTTAAGGAAAGGAATAATCGAAAAGATGTAGTCCATATGAGTACGTATATTGTCAGGTAACAGTCAGATCAAGGACCATGATGGCGTCCTGGCGCGCAAAACTGATGCGTCGATACAAGTGGGGGTCAATTTGCCATGTAGTGATCCATGAGCACAGGAGCCCAAACAAGGTTTAGTGCAACAAATGACCATTACGAAGCCGGGATGATCTGTGCTCCATCAAAGCATTCTTCATAGTAAAATCAATTGCACAGGTTGGATGTAGGAGGCTGAGGACTGCGTCAGTGTGAAATGTATATCTGTGAGTTTATTTTGTGGTGAGTCACATCCGCCACGTTGCAGTGTTGTTAAGCGGACGTTTGTGGCTGTTTATAGGGAGAAAGCTTGACAGGCGAAACCCACCACGTCCTGGAACACTGTCGTAGCTTCCGTTGAACTGTAGTGCTAATCGGCTATGCATCGTATGGACCGATGTTGCACTCTATTATTCGCAGTCGGTTGAAAGCCAAAATTCTCCCTTGGTTGGCCGAATGGCTTGGTAATGATCCGGCATTAGTCGATGAAGCCGGTCAATGATGTAAAGGAGTCGCAGAGTCGAATGATAATAATGCAGGTGGGTAAACACATTGTTAATAAAGGCCGGCTTTATCTATTATATTGTCCGGCTCGCAACCCGTGTCCAGCTATCCATGCTGGACTTGTCATAAATAAATAAATAAATAAATAAATAGTATATTCTCCGTAAAACGAGACACACCTCTAAAAGGCACGGTGAGTGCAGTTGTTTCTTGTGTCTGAATATGTCCATAACAGAAAAAGTGCTATTCTCCGCAAAGTGGACTAGTAATTCCATTAAATGTAAGTGTACCTGTCTACTTGGCCAAGTGGAAACTCCATGAAAGATCATCGGAAAAGCCACTTATACGCGCGCAATGCTGTCCGTGAAGTGACATCAGAAAAGCTCCAGGTGACTGGAGAATCGGAATGTTTGAGGCACTGAAGGTAATCACGCCAGAATTTGTTTGTCTTCAGTTGTGGGACAGGTGATCAAATCCAGGTACAAGCTGCGTTTATTCTTCAACGATCTCTTCCTGTCCTACTGGAGTTATCCTACGGACGATTCCGCCTTATGCCTGCACTATGGAATGAGTAGACGCCAACCCAAAAGCATCCGGTAGGGGATAATGAGGGATAATCTCCATGAATTGTCTCTACCAATGACCCTTGTTCTTCTAACTTAACCATTACCGCAAGCACAAGACCCGGAAGATCTCAGTTGGACCAGTCGCACGCATCGTACAGGTGCTAACGTTAGAATTCTGAATGCAAGAGGTACTTAGGCAAGTCTGATCGGTTCCTGACGTGCCTTGGCCCTCTCACTGACACGTTGATCCAAAAGCTGAATGGATCAATTGGTATCCACAACCCTCCGGCTTCTCTTTTCAATGGTCACTTTATTAATGTTTAAAAATTTCAGCAAACATTCCAACCTACTGACTGGCAGGTTCGCAAACCCGTAGTTATTCTTAATATAGGGTATTGCAGGGCAATGACGAAGCCATCCGTGCAGGCGAACTTCAATCCTTATTTCTTAGCTACATCTTCGTTCCTTATTTTCAGCTATACATTTATCACTTTCCAACTTCTTAGACCACTGGGTCCGTGGAAAAACTAGTGGGCTTATGATCTTTGAGGTACACCAATTAAAGGCGTCCTACCAGATCTAAGCCTTGCATAAGATGTTGCAAGGGTTTGTTGCTGCTGATATACCTAAGATTAGCATAAGAATTATCCGAAACCGTCTAAATGTTATCTTTAGATGAACCTTTATGTGCCTTCGTAGATGTCGGTTGCTAGATGACCCTTATTGATGATTTTCATTAAGCCTAAACACCAGCTACTGTACTTCGCCCTTTCCAACCCTTATCAGCATGTAGGCAGCAAACTAATATATATCTCTTTCATATTGTTGACAAAGAGAGCACTTAAAAGTTCTAGGCACAAGAAGCAGGCATTTTGCTCTCCAGTTGTCCTCTCTTGGCCCCATATACTTAGCTTTGTCTGGTATACATATGCCTTTCACTATCGGTAACACTAGTAGACAGGCATAAGGAAAAAGGATCCACTTCTTTAACTGCTTATGCTAGTAAAACACACGCATTTAAATATTCTCTTTCACTGGCCCGAAAGCTAACCAACGACAGAGAGGCCCCTGTTACACTGGTTGGCTGTACCACCAGAAACTTTCCATCACCACCTTTCCTATCTTGGCCGCCCGTGTGTTATTTATCTTTTAGTTGGCTCCAAGGCTTACCATGCGTTATGCGTAATTGGGGGTGAACGACCAGTTCCCACTGGTTTTTGTTACTATTCTACTCCTGATTTACCTTCTCTCTCTTTGTTTAGGGTGCTAGAACAGCTCTTGACAGGAGAAGCACAAAAGCCATAACCGGTGTGACAGCATAGCACCTGGATGAACACCGCTGGCACTTGCTTTGGAACTTAAATTTCGAGAGAAGAAGCTCAAAATTAAGCAAAGAGCTGCAAAATAGTGTGCATCAACACATGAGGCATAACAATTCCTCACGTTCAAGCAAGCTCCATCCCCAGAAGTAGAGTTGGTAATGCCCACCAACGCAGATTGCTCTTGTCCTTGCTTCATTCCTTTGCAGAAGCAAGAAGAGGCAATCCAACGTGGAGGTGCCGGTGCCGCTTCACATATCGGCGCAAGAACTGGACGCACGTTAGGCGAAAGCCTCTTTCCTCCGTTTGACCTGACCTGACCTGACCTGCTTTCATGCCCCAATGCAATTTGCTTAATTTTACTAAATTTTCCCATACTCCTTTTTTCATATTAATGACAGGTTTTTCTTGCGCACTGATGTTGGAGACTTAGCCTCATGAATATAGAAAATCTGCTCTAAGAGGTAAAACTTGCGATGTTTAGCTAGGAAATGTGTATATTTTCCAGGCCAAAAGGTGTCAACTGACCTGAAAGGTCTCCTCTGGTACTCATGTAGACTTGACTCATGCGGCCTTGATATAAACTTCAGAACTACTTAGAGGCTTAAAAATTACTAAACACCAAATTCCTAGTTCTTTAAGTGGCTCAATATCCCCTGAAAAATATACGCTGTGAACTTCTAACCTTGGGGTAATTATAAGCTTTCCCGTATTCTCACGCGAACATAATATTCCTTACCGGATTTCTTGCGTTTTCGAGCAAAATTATAGCTTATATGTGTATATTTGTCATGTATGCCTGCAAAGTGTACTTTTCGGCCATGTACGAATTCCCAATTACTGCAGGGTAGTACGGGCTAGTTAGAGCCCTTCTATATAGCTATACCTATTTAGAACGTATACCGCTTCGCTACTTTTTACATCATCTTTTCTTTTTTTGCTGCTAGCTGCTTGCAAAGCAGAAAGACATTTTGAGCAAAAAAGAATAATCGCCTTATTCTTAGACCACCATTCAATTGCGGATAACTCGCAAACTACTGCACGTATTGCAATTCTTTTACATTCAATGTAACCGGCGGTTAAAACTTGTCCTGAGCAGCATAATTTGGTAATACTTTTCGCAGTACTTTAGACTCAGACAAGGTTTTTCTCTTTTTCTGAGATTTACTAAGATTGAAATTTCGCGTCAGAAGGCAATATCAGCGCAAGAAAAGTTGGGCTATATATTTTTGTTAAGTTGTATTTTCCTAGTGAAGCACGCCGCCTTAGTATATCACTTAACACATCCCTTTCATTTTTAGCTGCATTCCTCGAAATTATGTGTTAACTTATCTTAGCCCTTATAATTCCGCCACCCTCATTTCTTCCATGTGCGCATCAACAATTGTGGCGACTGAGCGGGCCAAAAGAGTCCAATGCCTTTAAAGTGAAGTTGTGGTGGATTGGATCCTGTTCCAAAGAAAAAGCGGCACAACTACAGCTCTGCGCAGCTTTCACAACAAAAGAACAAGGAGCTCAAGGTCGCTCGTAGGAACCCGAAAATTTCGAGGTGAGCACATGCGACCCCATCAGCTGTACACAAAACAATGCCAAGGAATTTGTACTTGCTAAATACAGCGTAAGCCGCTCTTCTGCCTCACATTTCTAGACCTTTTTCTACCCAGTAGTTGCTGTATTGTCTTAGGCATATTTTTACCTGAAATACTCCAAGTCTCGGGCTAGCAGTCCATGGCTCTATCCAGCTTGGCACTATTACCCTAGCACTCTGGCTGCTGCGGTTAGGCCTCAGGTTCTGATATCCTCAGCAACCCTAATGTACGCATGTATTCTGGCTATTCGCAGTCCTTCCGTCAATTAGCCCTTCTTAGCTTTTTAATTCGGCACTCTCTCACCTGGTCAGTACAGAACCGCCCCTTAGCTTCTCATTTACAGGTGTTCATTCCTCAATTATTCGCTGCTATTTTTGCGAAAATTACCATGTATGAGTCCAAAAGACTCACTGGCTTTCCCTGGGTCAGCATATTCTACGCTCCCCAGCGAATCTTCCCACGCAACAGTTGCATCATAGCAAACTGGTCCTGTGTTTTCTTTGCTTAGCGGCGCAACGCTCTGCATCCAAGTTATACGGTAGCAACCAACCTATAGGGCTTTGCTTCCGATGAATATTCAAAAGACACTTCTAGCATAATCATTGTTACACATGGTACATCATATGTTTCCTCTAAATGTTAGACCATAGAACATAAATAATGCTTGTTCCCACGTCTGTTCTTTGCGGCCCTGTTTGTCTCTCACCTTCTCTTTCTCCGAGGTCTGGAACTTCTTTGGGATCTGGGATCGGAACGTGAAAGAGCTTGTGCCTGGGACAGGACATTGAAACCCCCAAGGACCTACATAGAACACGGCTGTACAACAAGTGGATAAAAATGCACTCACTACCATGACCGTCGTCCAGTAATGGTAGCTGGACATGACGCCTTCACTCTCCTGCGAAGTATTCATAATTTTGTAAATTCTAGAAGCAAGAATCGGAAGTTTTGCTCACCTGGACACGAAGATGAAGAAGGTCCAACCCTCCATGGGCCTCAGCCATTATGGCCGCCCCGAGCAAAAATAACCTGTTCAGCTAACAGAGGAAATTAGAAGGCAATTGACGGCGGTTAACCGAGGGTTAAATCAGTCGACGAGCTGCTCTGCCAGTTTTACATTAGTGTACAAACGGATTTCTAACATTGTTTCAGGACGTGGTGGGTTTTCGCCTGGCAAGCGTTCTCCCTATAAAAAGCCACAAATGTCCGTTTAATAACACTGCGACGTGGCGGATGTGACTCGCCACTCTATAAAGTCTCTGCCCACAACTGCATACTGGCAAGCCGACCAGAATCCTAATGTCATATTTTCCTGACAAGTTTTCTCTACAAACGGAATGCCCAGCCTGTTTGCACTACGCCCACTAGAACCCAACTTGTCGTCATGTTATGACGAATTTATGCCTCAAGATGCATTTTACAATTTCCAAAGCTTGGACAACTTTCGGCTTACTGCCTATTACATACATAGCAACGTGTTTGTTGCGAAACATAAATTGCTTGTAAACGTTGATCATGCCTGGTCAGGTGTGTCTAGGAAATTCGAGAATATACTATCTATTTATTTATTTAACATATACTCGTATTTTGCCTACTTCCGTGCAAGAGCATAGGATTAATGTAAAGATAAAACTAAACCATTAAGACAGCAGCCTCTAGCCTGTCTAGAAATATACACATTTATAAAATCTCGAAAACGCTTAACGAATGAGACCAGGGCAAGCATTTCCTTCCTAGTAGCGCATTAGTTTTGCTCCGTTTTGTCAACTCCCGGCTAGCGTAAGCGACAACCCGTGCCATACCATTCTCAGAGATTTGTGATAACACAGCTCCAAAACCAACCTCACTAGCATCAGTGTCCAAAAGGAAAGGGGCGGATTGCGGTGACACATTCGGAAAGATAATGACTGCAGCGTGCTCCAAAGCATGACGTAAATCATTAAAAATTCCTGACATTGCGGGCTCCAACGTAAAGGCCGACCCTTATCCGTGAGTCGCTGCAAGGCAGCTGACATAGTCGCATAATTTTTCACCAAGCGTCAGAAGTAAGAAGCCAGACACAGCAACCTCCGGATTTCTTCCACGGACCCGGGAATAGGCCAGGATAAGATGTCAGTAAATGGAAATTTCCCATTTAAACATCGAGAACAAGGGACCGGAGGTAAACAAATTGTGTTCGATGAATTCATCGTCAGACATTTACAAGCATATGAGTAAAGAGCAATGGGAGTAACAGTGGTTTCCATCAGTTCAAATGAAATCGGATCACGTGCCAACCGGGGGCGTAAACTAGCAATAAGCATAAAGGATAAGCGCAAACTTGGGCAAAAATATAATCAAAGGATTGCTCCTGGCCTCCGAATCGTCCATTTTATCTGGCCGGGGTAAGATAACAGCTTCGAGCAGTTTCTTTTATGAACAAAAAGCGGTTGATACAACCGAATACTGATCGCCTCAGCTGTAGCGAGGGTGCGGAGGCGCAGGCCTTTCGATTGGAGTGGCGGAACCTTGTAGAGTATTCGAAAGGCGCGGACTGGATTGACTTCATGCCTACTATCAACTAGCTGAGCCATAACAGAGCTAGTTATAGCCCCGGGATCGCCTAGACGCAAACAGCATGGAAGGTGCTCATTAATGCGCTTTGACAAGTGCCGTGCCGTTCGACCGATGTAAGTAGCGCCACAGACGCACTCGAACTGATAAATTACCATAGAAGCGGTCAGCATCGGCAACTTGTCTTTGTTGCAAATGCAAATGAGGGGTTCCGTTGAGAAAGTGTACTTGAGCTCAGCAGCTAGAAAAGTTGACCTAACGGCTGTAGAAAGGCTTCTGGCTACACGTTCGGCGGTTGTGTTTTCTTTGAATGGTAATCTTATAAATAGTTCTTTCTTAGCTTTTAGAACCTGCACCGGGTCGGGTTAGTTTTGCATGTTCTTAAGCATGAATAGATCAGGATACCCGTTTCCGCGCAGCACGCCTTGAATGAACGCCAACTCAGGTTTTCTAAATGCGATGTGCTTCACTGACGCAAAGAAATTTAATGTTGCATGAAATGATTGTATGAAAGCATGGAAGTGCATAATCGCTGTTTTCGGAGGTTAAGAGGATTTCTGCGGAATAGTGGTCTCTTGAAACTGTTATAATGGTCTATGGAATGTAGCCTCGGTTTAGGTGACGGAGTTGATCTATGATATTCCATGAGGTAGGGAAAATGGAACTCTGTAAATGTTCCCGCGAAGGATAAATTAGACGAAGTGCTCTGTGTGCATTGACCAGAACTGAACTTGCAGTTGGTTTTGTGTTACCTATATATAAGTGTATAAGTTAACCCATTGCTTGGTCTAGTAACAAAACGTCATGAATCGGAGCTTTATCTTTCGCGAAAGGTATTGGCAGTATAATGCTAAGCCATGCGCATGGCTACGTTGTACTGAGGTACGCTTTGAGTTCGTAATGTTTTATATGATTAGATCAGGTGGACTGATGGGAGGCTCAAACTATATGCAAATATTCTCGTCTAGGTGGGAAGCGTTGCGAACGCTCATCACCCACCAAGCGGGAATACTGAAAAATGGTTCAGCAAATATTATTACCGGAGGAAGGGAGGGCGCAACGAAGTGAACATTCCTAAGGCGGCGTGAACTACAGAAACAGGGTTTACGAATAATGGACGAGTAGTGCGGCTTGTTAGTGTTTGAAAATATACGCATACGGTAAACTAACCACGTTCTTATTGGATTAGCAGGTTGTTCGCATAAGTTGCAGGGTTGCGTCGCACGTCTTGATTTAGGGATTCCACCATGTATTGGCTGAAGATTACGGAACAACCCGCTGAACCTGTGAACTTCAGTACGCCGCAAGGAAGTTATAAACTTTGCCAACTTCCTATGCTTTGGGAGACGACAAGACACAGAGACAGGTGTGGCCCTGAAAAGTGCCGTTGCTCCGTTCTCTAAGGAATGTGAAACGTAGAGGAACTTGAAAGCGAGGGAAGACCTGACACGGTGCTATGGCAGGAGACGGGAAATGCACAACATCACAGAGGAGACCAATGGCAGTAATGAGGACGGCGGAGTGCGGTGGTGTGTTCCGTCTGTCAAAGGTAAATCATCATGGAACTTGGATTTCACCTTTAGCTCGCATTCACTGACGCCGGATATATGGGTGCCAGTTGACGAGCGTATGGCCCGAGGCTAGGTATCAATGCTGTATCACACGGCGACGGCTGCACTTGGGAGCAAGTTCACCGGCATCGTGAAGTAGGACGGCAAATGGCAGCGCATATCGCAGTGGCTCTGAAAGACAAGTGATCATGGGAAACATATGGTGCCTGTAACTAGGTATCAATGGTGCATGACATGGCAGCGGCAGAAGGTGGGTGGAGACTCGTTGGCAACGTGAGGTCGGAAGGCAGTGGGCTTACACCCTGCTCAACATCACACATACCAAGCTGATCTCTCGCAAGCAATGGTTCCCTCTCCTCCAAAATGCCACTGAAAGGCTGCACTATCACCTGTAACAGGTGCAGTAGAGTTGAACGCTCACTCAACGTTTCTATCAAGTGTTTATTTATATTCTCAGCGCGATTTGTGCTGTCACGCCCAAATAATACCGCGTGACCCATCAAATGCGCCGCTCTGCTAAGCCGCCATAGGATCCACGTGCGACGGAGGTATTGGAAGTATTCCGCATGGTTCACCGATATATCTTCCATAATCCGATGATAATGTGCGCAATCGTGGGTGTACAACAACGAGCGCAGCATGTTGAACAGAGCCCTCTTACCTTCCGTGTTACAGAACGGAAGGTGTGAACAACGTTACTGCATGTCCGGCATGATATGTACCCGGCAGAATATGATGTTGGCAGTGGGGTTCGCACTGCGTAATGCATTCACTTGCGCAGCACACGTGTCCATCACCGACGTTCGAGCACCGGCAACCGCGGGGGCCAACTCCAACTTACCCATCACTGCCTCTTCGTAAGTAGCCTCCGTCTCATTTGGCAAAAGCGCATAAAAGAAGCTCATACCAAGGCCACTAACGTCCACAAACATGCAATGCCATAGGATGTAACCCCGTAATTGATCTGATATGTGGAGTCCGCCAAAATGACCTCACCGTATTGGCCCACCAACTCCAGCATACGCGAGGGCACGAAGAACAGGTACCGAATCTCATTTCCCTCATGCATAATTTTAACCTGACCATTTCTTCGCAACAGCTGCGTAACCTCTTCCACTTCCGTGACACAAGCGTTCCGATGACGCCGCCGTATGTCATACAAATCGCGCCTTGTTAAACGAATGTTATATTGCTGGCGCACAAATGCACGCATCTCCTGCGTCCGACGAAACGTTTTCATTAAGTTAAGCACCATGCGTTCCTGATCCGCTGTTAGCCTCCGATTTTTCGCATACAGCCAAGGCTTCCCAACGTGAAAACTGTGCGAATGCCACAGAAACGCGTTTCCAATCTCGTAACATTCGCCCTTAAACGTCGCTGAAAAGCGAGCAGGGCAATTGTAACAGCGGTACCTGTAATAATCTTTTCAGCAGGCAGATAAAATGCAATTACCGCTTTCCAGCAACATTGCTGCGCTTGCTATGCGCGCATACAAACAGAATATACCGGTACGGGCATCTTTCTGGTAGCAGCTTTCCAGTCTCCCGCTGGTACGCCTTCGCAGTTATAACGTTCCGACGAATAAACGATTTCGCCGTTTCAATTTGAAACACTTTCAGATCATCTTTCATCTATGCGGAGTCCAGATAAGGACCCTTGAGTATACGTCGGAATACAAGCGAGTCATCCACCATGGCTGCTACGCGTGAAGCGGGAAATGATTAAACACCGTAACGCATTTAAACCACTTAGTATATTGATTCCAAATCCAACTCTTAGCATTTCAACAAAACCCATAAATAATTAATAAACATTCACATGCGCCCGATGGCCCCAAATTTCCATCCAACCACATCCATCTGTGTGTACCGAAATGAGAGATGTGTGTTCGTGTGGGGTCTAGTCTGTCTTCCGACAGTCAGTCCTCAGTGGGATCTCTCAGGGTTCGGTGCTTGGCCCGTTGTTATTTTCCTTGTATGTCAACGAGCTACCCGAACTGCTGGAGGTACCATCGTTCATGTTTGCAGATGACCTAACGTTTTGGCACATAGTGTCTGACTTCGATGGACCGCAGACTCTGCCACGGGCCCTTGATAAAGTTTGGGACTGGGCTGCGCTGTGGCAGTTACCCATAAATTATGCAAAGTGTTCCATCTTACGAATAGGGCCAAATAGCCCCCAAAAGCGTTGTTTGCTTGACGGTAATGAACTACACCATGTTACCCAATTGGTAGACCTAGGGGTCACGTTGTCTTCATAACTTAAATCCAGTGAGAACTGGAGGAAAGCTACGTGCCAGTGTTTCAGAATGTGTTGGATGATCCGCAAGGCATTCGGGACCATCACGGGCGGTACGTTTGCTATGTTATTCTCAGCATTTGTTGGATCACACTTGAAATACTGCATCCAGGCTTGTCCATCTTGCTTAGTCAGGGACAGGATGTCAGTAGAGAGAGTGCTGAGAGTTGGAACCAAAATGGTTCATGGACTACGGAACCATTCTTACCCAGAAAGACTACTTGCGATGGGAATGTTCTCGATGCACTATCGTCAGCATCGAGGCGACCTAGTCTTAACCTATCGTATATTTACCGGTAAAATCGGACCCAATTTATCCGGGCTTTTCCAATCGGCTCGGCTTCCATCGCTCCGAGGTCAATCGCTGAAGCTACACAAAACTCGATCGGATGGAGTCCGGGCGGACTTACTTTTATCACGCCGAGTGGTGGATTCCTGGAAGGCATTGCCTGAGAACGTGGTATTGGCACCAACCGTGCAAGAGTTCGAACACTGACTCGACGCTATTGGCCTTCAATTCCTAACATTCCCCTGCACGTCCTAGCTTATCCGTCTTATTGAACTATTAAAGCTATTACGTTTGTGTCTTGACGCTCTCATTACTTTCGTACTTCTCTTTCTTTTTTCACGTGACCGGTGCGGCGGGGACTGCCGGTGCAGGTCGCGTGGGCATTAATTTGTTGACCGTGGTGTGATTCTCGCGCGCTGATCTGCCTCTTCTGGATTCCAGTTTTTTCGCGGACGAATAATACCCTGGATCAAATACGCGTCACGGAAGGAACATTCACGGGAATTTATCCTACTGTTCCAGTCCCACTTGAACTTGAAGTTGAACTTGAAAACTGTCGAAAGATCTTAAATAAATAAATAAATATTTATTCTCGACTATGCGAGGCACGCCAATTGAGGCATGATCAGTTATGTACAGCTGTACAGACAATTTATGGGAACTGTAGTGACAGTAGAAAATTGTTCGTATGTCCATGCTTGGAACTGTGCGATGGTGAACATGCGAAAGAACGATTTGGTTGTAGTGGGATCGGGATCCATTTGTTTGGACATAATCGCTCTGCCATAAATCGCAGTCATACCTCGAGTAATAATAGATAAAGAATCCTGAGTGGTCCATTGCAAGATAATTGAAGAGCAAGCTATCCAGTATGAAGATTCTAATTGAGCTGCCAGTGTGAAGTTATGGGCTGTGACTTTATTCGGTGGCGAGTCACATTCGCCACGTTGCAGTGTTGTTAAACGGACATTTGTGGCTTTTTATAGGGAGAACGCTTGCCAGGCGAAAACCCACCACGTCCTGAAACACTGCCGCCAATCCACTGAATGGCAAGTTGTAACTGGCTATGTTTCTTGTTGAACGTTCTTTTGCTCCGTTATTCGCAGTCAAGTTGCGTCCCATTTTTCTGCTGACTGATGCGCTATGCGAGTGGCCATTGCGTGCCTGGGTCCTCTCCTGTTCCAGATCGGTAGGTCAGGAACTAAGCATTCTTTCTGGATATGATGTGTTGATCATCTGCAGAACCACGTGTAGCCTCGAAGAATATACGTTGAAATATGTTGAAGTCTTGGAGGATAGGACAGGTTCCGAAGAAAGAATCGCAGATCCCCCGGGGTATGTAGTGAAATTGATTAGAGATAGGGGAAACCACGGCCATTTGAGCGGTCAAAGCGGATTGAAGAGCTTAGAATGATCGATTGTTCAAGCAGGAGAATGTGCCTTCCGTAGTCGAAAGTCCTCCAGTCAAGAGATATGTGGAAGAGGTATTGTTAGGTAAGCTGGGCTCAGTGGTTCATGCCGCGGAAGAATTGTATCAGTGCAAGATATTGATTGATTTGTCCGGTTGGTAAGTTGTAAAAAGGTTGATAATTTTCCGCTCATGTCCAGGTAGAGGAACTATGTGCCTTGTATTGTTGTCGAAACGGAGGACAATTCCTTGGGTGCGTGTCGCTGTACCTGTGACAGACTCGGGAGAAAAAGGAAACGAACAGAGACAGCCACACAGACAGAAGAAAGGAATGCATCTGGAATGCAGTCAATCAATTGCGGCGATGCCTGAACTATTGTACCCCTATGCATGTAATTTTTATTTAAATATCGCATATACACGTATATCCTGAGTGGCGAAATACGAGGAGAATCGAGCGGAACACGGATCAATAAAGAATGAAAGATTGAAGATGAAGCAGGAGTGTTTGGGGAGGGGTCAGAAAGCAAAAGAGCTTTTAGATGAGACTGGATACGTCAGCAAACTGAAGCTAGGCAGTCAGATTAAAGTGGGGATAACAGTAGTAAATGTCGCGAGAAAATAAATTTGCGGGACTACAGAGGCTATATAAAAAGCCCGTTAGCATATCAAACGAAGCTCTCAGGCTGAGAGACAGGGTGTGTTGTGACTGCACGGCCTAGAACACGTGCGTCTCTGATTTCTGGAAACAGTCAGAAAATAGGAGACTGGTCAGACCAGGCTAGAGGGGAGCCAGGCCCGAAGTGTTATCCGTCCAATGGATAAAGGAAGGCAGACAGAGTGCGAAAATGAAAGAATGTGATCGTGAAGGAGACACTTAAGGGGAAGTGGAAGAGCCTACAAAAACCTCGAGGTGTTGCGAACAGACCTTTGAACCAGTCGATGGTTCAAAAGTATGGGCTCAGTATTCGGAAAGCAGAAGACCATGAAGATGAGATGAGGCTATCTGCTCATGGAGAGAAAACCGTATTATAAATGTCAGAAAGTTAATAGAGCGTCAACAGGATAGAAGTGTTAAAGCTAAAAGCGGATATACTAGTGATGAATCATGAGCAGCAGTGCTCTGGAGGCGGGGGAGACAGAGCATTGCGTCTGCAGAGACTAGATCATTTTGAACTCAGAAGTTCGAGAGAGGTCAGAAGGCAGGAGGCCGTAGAGCCAGAACCAGATAAGTCAGGCTAGAGTGTGAAAAAAATGGGCTCTATGGGTGAGAAGAGAAAGAAAAAGAAAGCCAACGATATGCTCCAGGTGCTGTGCGCAGACTGTTGGATCTTCCGGTTTCTGTTTATTAGGGTCACGGAAGTCGGAAGGTACGAGATCGTTGAGACGAGCCCAGAATGTCAACTCGTAGGGTGAAAGTCGTATTAGTAAAGTCTAAGTGCTGACAGAGAGCATCGACAGAAATGGACATGTTAAGGAAAAAAGGGGACATGAAAATAAGGTTCAATCATGAGCAGCGGTGGTCTTGCGGTGAGGGTAACAGACTTTCGTCGGCAGAGTCTAGATCATTAGATCACAGAAGTCCGAGCGATGCCAGAAGACAGGAGAGCGTACAGTCAAACCCGGGTAAGTCAGCAAGCTGAAGCTAGGCCTCCAAAGTAAGGTAAGAATAAGTAATCAGTGTCATCAGAAAGCAGTTTGGGAAGCAAGTGGCTATATGAAAAGGCGGTTGCATGCCGAGGAACGGTCTCAGGATAAGGGGGACAGAGCACCAGGGCAACAGAGCCTAGATCGTTAACGTTTGGAATGTAAGGAAGTAGTCAGTAAGCAAGTGGCGGACGCGACGCTCAGGTCCAGTTTATGTCCAGTTTGCTACGTTTACTGGTAGGATTGTGCTACCAGGGTCAGTCTGACTAGCGTCTTGGTCAAACTGCTTGAAAAACTAGTGAGAAATTCGTTGGAGGATCATCTGAATAGATTTAATCTACAGTAGTGCACAACACGGTTTCCGTAAGGGGTTTATTTGTCTGACGAATTCGTTGGTTATTCATGAAGCTTGGGCCGAGGCAGTGGACAATGGCCACGTAGTGGATGTGATTTTCGTCGACTTTCCGAAAGCATTTGATAAGGTAACCCACTTGTGGCTATGGAGTGATTTTGTACTCAAGGTGCTGCCTCAAGGTACACGTTATCGAAGCTCTGCAACAATAACGGAGCCTTAGAGATGCTGTGGTGCCCAATTCATGACGGCTATCAGCTGCACACGGTCGATGTACAGTCTGAGCTCAGGAGTCCGTCTATTACAGTCGGTCAAAATTAATGGTCGAGGAAGGAACTGCCTGCTAATGGGCGACTTCAATGCACACAGTGTGGACTGGAACCTCCTTTACTGTGATCTTTACCAAGCTTCCTTCGTGCCTGGATTTCTCGACGTTATTTACGAATGCAATCTAATCGTGGATTCCATTAAGGCTTTGATAAGGTCCCGCATGATCAGCTTCTCTTCAAACTCCGCAGAATCGGTGTCATTGGAAACTTTCTGTCGCCGCTTTCCGATTTCTTGCATAGTCGTTCCCTACTGGTGAGGGTGAACGCAACGTATTCTCATCCGGTACATATGACCAGCGGTGTCCTACAGGACTCCGTCCTCGGCGCCGAACTCCCCAGCATATTCATCAACGAGCTACCTTCTGGGCTTCAGTCGGATTGCTAGATTTATGCGGACGATCAAACGATATGGAAGGTATCTCCTCTAGTGGATGTTGATTGACTACAAGAGACCCTCGATCTGCGCAATTGGTCGGTTCAGAAGTGCTTACCCATTAATCAAGACAAATGTTTCGTCTTGCTTATTGGCGCTCCTGAACCATTCGGCGCTTACCACAGGCGGTTTCTTGCTCAATACTGTCACTTCAAAGAAAGATCTAGGCATGATTATTCCAACAGACTTAAGATCCCCTCAGGACACCATGAAGAGGGTGGCCGCTGCCTAAAGAATGTTTCACACCATCCGAAGAGCTTTCTGTCGCTTGATACCGATTTTTATACTCTTGTTCACCTCGCATGTACGCTCGATTCTAGGATACGGCCTCCCTGCTGCCTACCCGCTTTCTAAATTTGAGCGTGACTTGATTGCAAAAGTCCAACGGCGTGGACCAAAGAGTTCTCTGAGTTACGTGACCTGTTATTTCCCCTTCGACTTCTACATTAGAATATGTTTTCTATGGGTTGCCGTCGCCGACGTTGGTATTTGATTTTTACCCGTCATGTCCTCAGGGGAGAGCTAGGGAGAGAGTTGCAGGCATTTTCCACCTCAATGTTGGTAGTTCGACTAGAGGCCACCGATGCAAAATATTAAAAGCAAGGCGCTCAAAGTACGGTCCATTCTTGCTCAATCCATTCGCGTTGTGAATAATTGGAACCGGTTACCGTCGCCCATCGCTGATGCGCAGACGAAGGGTTGCTTCAAACGACTGTTTGATTTCCACCTTTTGGATATGCCGAGATCGTGTTGCTTCAGCTACGAGTGCGATGGCCTCTCTGGTGTTTCTGTTGCGCAACGACGTGCATCCCAGCAATGATTGGGATGCGATGAAGCTGACAAGGATCTCCTTCATGCTCTCTACTCCCCAATGAACCAATGAATCGCAGCACCAACACGGATGATACCGGGTCAAACGCCAAACATACTGGATCTCGTCCTCACACCAGCGCACTCTGATGTCCATGGCCTGAAGATTTTACAACCACGACCGGAGTACTCACTCTGCAATCTTCTTTTGGGCGTGCCGCCTTACCATACATGATCAAGGGACAAGCCGTCGCGACTTCTGGCGTGTTGTCCCATCCAGATTACAAGAAGTAGCAAGCACCACAGATAGGACCATTCCACGATCCATGAACCTTAATAAATCATGGAACTTACTACGCTCGGAGATGTTATCGGTCAGCGAGAACGCTGTTCCTATCACCAAGGGCAGGCCTTTCCCCAAAGGCCGCCTCTGGATCGACCGAGAGGTGAGATCCCTAATGAACAGACGACGCAAACTGTGGGATTTATTCAAGTCAATACATGTAGCGTCAGATTACTCGACGTACAAAGTGACCAGAAATGTGTGCACTTTAAGAAAACGGCAGCAACGATCCCAGTACGAACATAGCCTAGTTATGCAAGCACGAACCTGCCCAAAGAATCTGTTTTCGTATCTGAAACGAAATACCAAGGCTGGCAGTGGTATCCCTGCTCTATTCCGCCAGGAAGGGGACACAGTCCTCTACGAAGCTGAGGAGAAGGCTCAACTACCAGGCTCGCAATACACCTCGATCTACTCCGTGGAACCGTCACTACCCACTGACGACCCGGCAACGCATGACCCCCTCTGGAGCAAGTAGAACTCAATCCCGATATAGTCAAAGGACTCCTTCTTGAACTGAATCCCAACTGCACCGGGCCCTGACGGACTTCACCCGATATTCCTCAGTATGGTAGCAGAGTACATTGCTGATCTGGTATATCAAGTTTTCCAGCGTTCTCTTGCAGACGGACGCCTAGCACCTGACTGGAAAGTAGGGATTGTAACGCCTAAGTACAAAAGTGGGAACCGACACGATCCTGCAAACTATCGACGGATATGCCTGGCGTCTGATTTGCAAGCTCATGGAACAGATCGTCAACCGCGCCCTCCAAACCCACTGCGAAAACTTATGCGCCATCTCCCCCGCTCAGCACGGATACAGCAGGCCACACTCCTGCATCTCTAACCTGCTTGTTGCCTGAGAAACATGGGTCCAAGCGGTAGACGACCGGAGACACCTAGGTGTTATCTACATTGCCTTCAGCAAGGCCTTTGACAAAGTCCCACCCAAACGACTTTTGCTCAATCTCCAGGGAATTGACGTCACCGGGAACGTCCTTGCCTGGGTTACGGACTTCTTGAGAGATCGGAATCTAAGTGAAGGTGAACCAGCCGCTGTCTGGTTCTGTGTCTATGAGTAGCGGAGTCCTGCAAGGCTCTGTCCTTGGGCTGGAACTTTTCCAGCTCTACATTCATGTTCTCACTGCAGCTCTTTAAGCCGACTGCTTAGTCTACGCTGATGATCTCAAGCTATGGTAAGAAGTAGATAGTCTTGAGGATGCGGACAGACACCAAACGACGCTAGACCAGCTGTACGAGTGGTCCTTCAACTGGCACTTACCCGTCGACTACGACAAATGGGCTGTTTCTCAGGTCGGTAACCCGGATTCACTCGGTATATACCACATTGGTCGATACCTTCTTAGGGATGTTCTACACGAAAAGGATCTTGGGGTTATCGTTTCATATAACCTTACAACGTCCCAAGATATCTTGAGAAAGGTCTCGGCCGCAAACAAGATGCTGTGTGCTCTACGGAGGCCATTCTCCCGTATCACTCCAGCGATTTTCAGA
>OX104068.1:56416386-56487080 GCA_944474145.2 Dicrocoelium dendriticum | reverse complement strand
ACGGGAGGCGCAGGCGTCCTGTGGCTTGCCACAGTGACAAGCTAATCCGAAACCGGATGCCGCCAACCATATATATTATATATATATACATATACATATATATATATAGTATACACATGTTTGCTCGGTGTAGGTTCCGTATTGAAGGAGGTTAATGAGGTTCTCATAGTTAATTGTTGTGATAGACTACAGGAGTATTGGAAATCACTTGGCGCCACATTTGTAACTGTCATCATGGTGGATGAATCTGAGAGATTATGTCTTTTGGTGCGTACTATTATCGGAAACTTGATGAGATTGAGTCCGATGTAAAGAAAGTTGCATCTGCCGCAGCTTTTTGCAAGTATGCGGCTGTGACGCCAAAGCATTATGAACGGCAAAGGTGGAAGGGGTTGCCAGATGAGTATCCGTACCGGTACGTGCAGTATCCCTGTGTTCATGGCAGGCGTAGCAACGTTCCTGGGAAACCGTAAGTTGCTATTTTTACGGTATAATAAATGCTACACCGTTACAGGATGCTGGATTGCTGAGCCCATTTCTCTTTCAAGTTGAATGTTGAATTTTACGAACGAGGGGAATTGCATTTGTGTCATTGTCATGGTTTCCATTTTGGGAAGCCATGGCTATATCCACAGAACAGGCGGTTGACGGAGACGCGGGAGAAAGAGGGGTTTCCCTGATGTCCGTGTTCAACTTGCCAGAAGACACTGGCAAGTTGTCAGATCCTGCATCTATTTGTTCACTGTCGAATGTCAGTTTACCTGTTAGCAACGACCTTGTTAGTAACGAACCCTCAGACAGCGTGTTTGATTCGGCTGTTAGCGAAGGAGAGCAGCAGGTTTCTGCCCTTGTCAAAAGAAGGCGAAAGAGGGTTAAAGAAGCGGCAAAACCCAAGGCGGACATGAGAGATCCGTCGGGCGCCCATTCCCCTCCTCAAATTCTACTACTACGGAATCGTTGCAACTGGAAACATCTACGACACTAGAGTCTATAAAAACGGACACTAAACTGAAACCACTGACGTCCATGGAGCGTTCGGTAAATACTCCGCGTCGCGGAGACTCGTATACCGACTGCAGTGTTATTTTCAGAAACGCCACTGAGTCTTCTGCTGTTCTCCCAAAAGACCGTATGCTAGATGACCTTCAGTGGTTTAGAATATGCGTTACCAAAATCCTGCCTCCCGGCTTCCCCGGCGTGACTGTGCGCAAACTAACCAGACTCAGTAACTTGCCAGCTGACAAGTCTCGCCCGCGCTTGTTGCGAGTTGTTCTGTGCACTCCGGAGGAGCGCCAAGCACTTCTGCCTTTCGTCTTTAAGCTCAAGTACACTGGTGTCATTGTGCACCCAGACCTCCCTTTGGCGGATAGGTTGAAATTGCGTGAAGCTGTGAGAGATCTTAAAGCCCACCGTGAAGCAGAACAAAAGTGTCTCAACTTGGTGGGTTTTGGGTAGTGAACCGGCCGTCCAATTCCGCCTTACCAAAGCCGGTTCTGGTGGCGCACGATCCCGGACTCACAATGTTAAATCCTTTCAGGTGATCTTAAGCAATGTGCGTAGCCTGTGAAACAGGCTGTGCGAAGTCGGCTGCCTTGTCGACGACTGCCGTCCAGATGTCCTCGCTTTCACTGAAACGTGGTTGTCCACCGACGTCACGGACAGTGAAGTGTGCTTGCCAGGCTACGCACTGCTGCGATGTGACCGCACGTCTGATCGGCGCGGAGGTGGTGTTGTTTTGTACGTTAACTCCGCAATTACTGTCTTTAACACGTAAAGTTTCAGATCAGCAGAGGGTGATGTTGAGGCACCAGCAGTTAACCTAGGTATTGCCTCCGCGCAACTTAAATCTGTGCTGGTCTATAGAAGCCCCGACAACTTTGCCAAGGGGCCTGCTGATTTCCTCCACGAGCATTCGGCAACTAGGTGTTTAGTGATGGGGGACGTCAACCTTCCCGAAGTTAACTGGCAGAATTTCTCCTGCGACGCTGTTACAAGGTGTTTGGCTACCGAGCTTCTCGAGCTGACCTTGCATGCTTCCCTGCACCCATTGGTTGATGGACCTACTAGAATCATGATGGGTCGAAACCCGTCCATCTTTGATTTGATCTTCGCTAAATGCATTGATTTTGTCACGGATATTGTGTGCAAACCACCTCTCGGTGCTAGGGATCACGCATGTCTCTCATTTAAGTGCGCCCTTAGTAGTCTGACTATTGATCATCCCGACCGAGTTCCAAATGTATGGCACGCGGACAATGAAAGCCGAAGCCGCAAAGTCGCCTTGTGTCATTTTGGAAAGTGACGACATTCAAACGGCCTGGGACAGATTTAAATCATGCTTGAGTGAGCTCTGTCTACCCTATATACGACTATCTAGCAGGAATAAAACTAGGGCAAAGCCACACTGGTTTGATGCTGATGTACACCAACAACTCAACAGACGTGCCAGATGTTGACGTACTTACTTATCTGCTCCTTCATTATGTAACTTTAAGCGGTATCGCAAGGTTCAAAATGCCTGCAGGCGGTATCTACGAGGTGCTCGTCTACAGCATGAAGTAGAGCTTGCTCGTATAGCCTCAACAAGCCCGAAACGCTTCTTCGCTTATGTCAAAAGGCGAAGCAACATGAATTCGTGCATCCCAATGTTGTTTGGTTCGGACGGCACTGCTGTTGTCACGGACCACGAAAACGATTGTTTGCTCGGAGAACAGTATGCTGGGGTTTGTGTTCAAGAGTCACAGCCGTCGCATACCAGTCTCCAGGCAAAAGTTCCTAAGGGCTGCCACTTGGAGGAAGTTTCTATTACCGCGGCTCAATCGCTCCGGCTTCTGAGGCAGTTAAATCCTACTGAAGCTGCCGTTAGGCATGCTATTAATCCCAAACTGTTGTACGAGTTAGCTGATGTACTTTGCCGTCCGATTACGCAACATTTTGTGAAGTCTCTACATGGTTACTCTTTACCCAAGGACTGGAAGGAGGCTATTGTTTGTACCATTTTTAAGAAACGTGATAAGCACCACCCTGATTACTGTAGACCGGTAAGTTTAACGAGCGTGTTGGTCGAGTTATTGGAAAAGCTCGTGAGGGGCGCTCTCGAAGGACACTTGAAAGCGTTTGAGTTGCTTACTCCTTCTCAGCACGGTTTTCGTAAGGGCTATTCTTGCCTCACTAACTTGTTAATCGCTCGTGAACACTGGGACCGAAGCCGTTGATCGCGGGAAGGCAGTGCACGTGTTGTTTATTGACCTCGCCAATGCTTCTGACACCGTTCCATCCCCATCAATTTTGTGGCAGTTGCCTGTTAATTTAGCGGAAGGTTCCGTTTTACGCGTTGGTCCGAATGACCCGCTGCTGCGTTATTAGCTTTGCGGCAACGACGTACAACGAGTTGAACTTCAATCTGACCTCGGCGTTTTGCTGTCATCCGACTTTAAGTCCAGTGCGCACTGGACGACAGCTGCTCGCCAAGATTTCAACAGGTTGTGGATGATCCGCTGGTCATTGGGATTATGACCACCGAAATGTTCTTTAGACTGCTCTCGGCTTTTGTAGGGCCGCACTTGGAATACTGCATCCAGGATTGTCCTCCATATTTGGTTCGTGATAAGATCGCAGTTGAACAAGTCCTGCGGTCAGTGACGAAAATGGTGCACGAATTAAAGAAGCTGACGTACCCGGAGAAGCTATATCAGTTGGATTTGTTCTCCATGTATTACAGGCGGCTTCTGGGCGACTTGGTCCTCACAACTGGTATATTGATGGGTCAGGTTGGTCGTGAGTTGACCGGGCTGTTTCGCCAAACGCGACCACCAGCCCTTCGTGGCCATCCATTAAAGTTGCACGAACCCCGGCCTGACCGGGTTTGGGCAGCTTTTCGGTTTTGGCCTAGGGTTATAGCTTATTGGAAAGCATTGCCTGCAGTAGTCGTGATGGCACCCACGGTGAAAGAGTTCGAGCATCGACTTGACGCTCTTGGCCTGCAGTTTAAAGTCTTCCTCTTCATGTCTTAAACTTTTCTTCGCCTACTACGGCCTACGCTTCTTTAACTTATTTTAACTTACACCTTAACATTGCCAGCCATATTCGAAAGCTTGTATTCTCTGTTTGCTTTACTGACTAAGGCTCTCAATGTTATAAGTAACGGCCTCATGGTTCTCGTCTCTGTCCGATTCACTATCTGTATGCTTGGTCCCCCTACGAAATCGAAAATTTCAGTCCTTGATTATTTTTGACTCTCGGCACCACTGCCCTTCTTCTCAGCTCACAAGTATCGTCTCCATCTCTTGTTTGGCCTCCCTTTTGGTCCATATCGCGTTCGTTCAAAGGTGGTGTATGTACCAATAGCGTCAGCACAACATCATAGGCCTTTTTTGATTATCTTTCCTACTGTGGCACTCACTCTTAAACCTTTTTGACTAGTACGGCCACTCAGGCTCCAAATGCCTATAGGTCTATAAAGGTTCTCACTGGTATAAGCAACGGCCTCATGATTTTCGTCTCCTTCCCATTCATTATCTGCACGCCTAATCCCAGAATCGCTATATGTTCTTGCTACTGTGGCTCTCAATCCTAAACCATTTGGACTAGTCCGGCCTCTCAGGCTCCAAATGCCTATGGGTCTCAAACAAAGGCTTCTCTTCCTTTGAGCATCGATTAAAGTTCTCATTGGCATTAGAAACAGCCTCATGATACTGGCCTCCGTCTGGCACATTATTTGTATGCTTGGTCCCCAGCAAAGATGCAATTTCAGGTCTCTGATTGACTTTTGCATCTCGGCTCCACCATCATGAATCTCAGCTCACAATTACGTTCCCCTCTCTTGTTTGGCCTCTTTATTGTTTTATATCGCATTGGTTCAATGGCGGTATAGGTGCCTCTAACATCAACGCAACTTACTAGCACCCGTGTGATTCTCTTTGCTACTATGGCACTCATCGTTAAACCCATTGGACTACTCCGGCCTCTCAGGCTCCAAATGCCTATAGGTCTCAAGCCAAGGCCTCTCTTCCTCAGTGGATCGGCTGCCATCGATTAAGATTCTCAATGGTATAAGTAACGGCTTCATGAATCTCGTCTCCGTCCGATTTATTCTTCTCAGCTCACAAGTATCGTCTCCCTCTCTTGTTTGGCCTCTCCTTTGGTCCATATCGCATCGGTTCAGTGACGGCACAGGTACCTCTAACGCCAGTGCAACGTACTAGTCCCCGTTTGATTCCCTTTGCTACTGTGACACTCATTATTAAACCTACTGGACTTGTCCGGCGTCTCGGGCTCCTAATACCCATCGGTCTCAAAACAAGGCCTCTCTCATTCGAGCATCGGCTGCCGACGGCAAATGTTCCCATTTATATAATTAACTGCCTCTTGTACTCTCCTCCGTCTGGTACATTACCTGCATGCTTTGTCCTTCTACAGAAATTGAAATTTCACGTCCATGGCTGAGTTTTGCCTCTCGGCTCCACTCTCATGCTTCTCAGCTCACGATTACGTTCCCCTCTCTTGTTTGGCCTCTCTTTTGTTCTATATCGCAACCGTTCAATGGCGGTATAGTTATCGCTAGCGTCAGCGCAACATCCCAGTTCTCTTTTGGTTACCTTTCTTTCTATGCGTCTCAATCCAAAACATTTTGGCCAAGTCAGTCCTCTGAGGCTCCAAATGCCTATAGGTCTCAAGCCAAGGCCTCTCTTATTTTGAGCACCGGCTGCCATCGACTCAAGTTCTCATTGGTTTAAGTTACAACCTTATGATACTCTTCTTTGTCTGAATCATTATCTCCATGCTTGGTAACGCCTACCGAAATCCAAATTTCCGGTCCCTGATTGAGTTTGGCTCTCGGCTCCACTATCATGTATCTCAGTTCACCTTAACGTCTTCCTCTCATGTTTGGCGTCTCTCTTCGTTCATATCGCAACTATTCATTGGCGGTATAGGTACCACTAGCCTCAGCTCATCGGTCACTCCATTGATTTCAGCTAGCACAACTTTACCACAAATTTTATATTTATACAATAACATAGTCCTGTTCAATTTTGTTGGCAGTTTGCTGGGGTCCGTTTTTCTTCTCTCCCTTGTTCTACAGGATAACATTACCTGCACCGAACACCGCTGAAGACGTACCTGCGACGCTCCCATGGGCACGGATTCAATAAAGAACAAAGAAAAAACCCGCACTTCATAATCATGACACACTAAAGAACCTAGGAAACTGATCAATTCAATACAAGTCACCTGAGTCGTCCGACTTCAACAGCTCCGACCACTTGTACTGGACTCCGAAGGCGACTACACAGTCATAGGAAACATACTGGCGTTACGTGACTGCGAATATCCGCGAGGGTAATCGGCCAGATACAATCTTGCCAATGTTATATCAACAGCCGGCAGTGTTCCGGGACGTGGCGGGTCTTCGCCTGGCAAGCGTTTTCCCTACAAAAAGCCACAAATGTCTGTTTAACAACACTGCGACGTGGCGGATGTGACTCGCCACTCAATAAAGTCACCGTCCCTAACATTGGCAAGTTGACCGACACCATATTTACAAGTTCTGTGTATATATCGGCTCTCGCACGAACACGCCTACATATCTGATTAGTGACATGCCACTATTCTTAAGTATTCTTCACCCGTTTCCTCATACTTCACTCACTGACTTACATTGCTTACGAGACCTCATCGGACTAGTTCCTCATCAACATACCATATAAGTGAGCTGATTACTATCTTTACCTCTCGCATTCTGTATACATAGACTACATACAACATTTGGGCTCTATGGGCCCACACTACTGTTTCCAACTGTACTACTCCCACCGTTGGTGCTGCTTATTCCGCTATCATGTACAATAATGCAATATGCTGATCATGCCCAAAAGGCGTGTCTCGCTTTGTCGAGAATAAAATACTTATTTATTTATTTATTCTTCACGTGGCTGGCACAGCGGGGACTGCTAGTGCAGGGCAAGTGGGCATTTTCGGTTGACAATATGATTCGTGTGTGTTGATTTGGCTCTCCTTTGGCACATCGATGCACCGGTTTACCCGTTGGATCGACGAAGTTTTCGAAGGTAGAACAATAGCGGGATTTTCCAACTGTTCCCGTCGCACTTGAACTTCCTTGAGTGGTAGAGGTCATTGACAATGGGGTTCGATAGTCGGTTTCGGTCATTAATTACTCGAGTAGAGAGAGTAACTTCCGAGCGGACTTTGAACATCCTCGGTTTAAGCAGCTGCCAGCTGTGACCTCGAGTCGAGTTGCCAAGTCTTAGCTGAAAAAACTGCCTTAGCTCGTTTCACAGTTCTCCTCGTAGTATGCGTCTGGTAGAGATGAGGTCTCCGCGACGTCGGCGATAGTCCCAGGAAAAGAGGTTCATCCTCTTTAGTGGGGTGGGGTATGGGAGTTTGCGTAGCCCAAGGACAAATGTGGAGGCTAATCGCTGGATTATTTAATCTTGTCACTTTCCTGTTTAGATAGAGAGGCTATGGCCCGAAGTCCGATTTCAAGAATGGGACGGATATAGGAGGTGAAGAGAAGTTTAAATAAGTGCGGCGTTCTTTTAGAGAATGATCTCCTTGTGACGCCCCACATCTTGTTCGCCACAGCAGTTCTCTTTAACGTGTCGAAGGTCCGTTTGTGAGCAAAGAAATTATTGTGCCTAGGTCGTTTTCTTGTGTGGCAACCTTGAGTAGGTGCCCGCCAACGTGACATATGCCCAGTGGGTTTACAGCACCTATAGAACGGACTGAGCACTTATGTTTGTTGACCGGCAAACCCCACTTGAAAGACCAAGAGTGTGGCGGATCACGCGCTTCCTGTATTCGGTCGGAGTCTTCGAGGCTGGACACTTCCGACCATAGGTAGAGGTCGTCTGCCTAGATCAGACAGTCCGTTTGTAGCATACTAGGTGGCTCATTGATATACCTTGAACGATTCCGGTCCTAGAACGGTGCCTTGTGGTACGCCATTATACATAGGCACTTGGAATGAAAGCGTATCGTTTACTTTGACTTCCATGTTCCGGCCTTGCAAGAAGTCGCTGATCCATAGTAGGATGTTCCCTGTTATGCCAATTCTACAGAGCTTAGAGAGTAATCCCTGACGTGCGACTCTGTCAAAAGGTTTGCTGAAGTCGATGAAGACCACATATAAATGTTTTCCAGCGTCCACTGATTTAGTCCCCTTCTCTCTAGCGACCAGCAGGTTAGTGATGCAGGAATGTCCCTTTCGGCAGCCATGCTAGTTGACTGAAGTGAAGTTCAGATCTTCTCAGTGTCGGTTGACAGCACATTTAATGAGCTTTCCTATGATCTTGCAGGCGACCAACTTCAAGCAAATTGGCCGATATTTTGCAGGGTCCTGGCGGTTTCCGCCTTTGTATTTCGGCATAACTACACCCGTCCTCCAATCGACAGGCAGTGCACCAGCTTTTAGAGAGAGAGCTGAAAGATTTTCCGCAGTGGGACGGAACTGAATTCTGCTATCATCTTGAGTAAATGTGGTTGTAGCCCGTCTGGGCTTGGCGAGGAAGAGGGGTTCAGTTCTAGTAGTAGCTTCAGTGCAGCAACAGCATGGTGCGCCTCCCGTTGAAATACTTGGAGAAAAGACAGCCTACGGAGGCGTGATCCCCGGGTTTGCAGGTATTGATATGTGTGTTGCTTTTCCCAAACGCACAAGTACGGCGTATGCGCTCTTCAGAAGCTCACCCGGGTGGTAATTACTGGCTTCACTTCGAACGGACTAACAATGCCGAGGGTCCTCTACAATTGTGTGCAGACAACGTTGCTTCTTAATAGCACTGCTTTACTACGCAGTGGGCTGCGAAATTTTACTTGGCGTCCTCCTGTAGCTGGCTAGCGATGGGCGCAAGTTGACCACATGGCCATAAGTTAAAATGGAGTGCTTCCATCTTGCATTGCCGGTCGTACTGGAGTACGTGTGTCCACTATCATCATGCCTCGGTACGCTGTCATTTCTCCATGAACTTTACCAGGAGGCACACTAGACGTCCCCTCCGATTGGTAACTAAAAATTGTCTCCCCTAGGTTAGGCAAGCCTGTCAAGCCACACTGCATACGGAACATTTGCGGTCTCGTTTTTATGACACTGACCTTCAGCGGCATAGCATTTCGGCCGCCATGCACGACGCCGGAGCATCTGCTTGTGGCACTTTCAACCGTAACGGCACCAGTCACTACATCAGAGAGGTCCGTGGACCTGTTGGAATCTAGAAGGAGCCTCCAGGCTGGAAATGAGCACGAAGTGACCAGTCGGCCTATTAGGCGGGAAGTAAAACATAGCGTACGCGCTGACAATAAAAGCCTGGTTTACCACGGCCTAAGAAATGTAGGAGGCAGGAGCATTAGGCAATTACATCAAGCTTTGCGTTTACAGGACATGACTTGGAAAGTGTGGAGCTACTCCCAGGAGAACGAATTCTTGACTTGGAGTACGCGGACGACATTGCCCTCATCTGTGACAGCTCACCAATGTGCCTAGCGGCGCTGGACAGATAAGCACTGGCTGTCAGCCGCTTCGGGCTTTGCTTTACACCATCGAAGTGCAAAGCGTTCCTTCGAGGTTGGCAGGGATCGCCTCCTGTGCTGGCCCTTGGTGGGGATCAGCTAGAAGTCGTTCAGAAATCTAATTACCTGGGGAGTTGTATCAGCGCCCTTGGGATCGAAGACGAGCTCACGAACCGTATAGCGAAATCTCGAAGTGATTTTGCTAACCTTCGCCACCTATGGCGGCGGCGCGACATCACTCTCGCCCTGAAGGGTAGAGTGTACCGGGCAGCTGTACGTCCGACCTTACTATACGGTTGCGAAACCTGGCACCTAAGATCGGCGGACATGAAGAGGCTAGTTCCGTTCGACCATCAGTGCCTTCGCAGTTTGGCTCACATATGGTGGGAACACCGCGTGAGTAACGGGCGTGTTCGATGAATTGTTTATGGCACAGGAAAAGGAACTGAACCGCTCAGCACCGTTATTTCCCGCGCCAGGCTCCAATGGCTGGGCCACGTGTTACGTATGCCAGCCCACCGACTTCCTCGACGTGCGTTGCTTGCTCACCGGAGATGTGGGTGGGAGAAGAGGAGAGTTGGCCAAGCGACGACTTGGTCCAGGGGAATGAAGTCCCTCACTTCGGAGCTAGCCTCGGTTGGTGCTTCAAGGCTCCCTGGTTGGGGTCCAAAAGACGGTCAACACGTTTGACTGTCTACACTTGCTGACGTAGCAAGGAGCCGACCTCAGTGGCGTTTGTGCTGTGAGTTTCTTTGTCCCTCCCCTCCCTTTTAGCCTCCCCTTCATCTAAGATCTCAGTTCTAGGGCAAAACATAATATTTTTTCTTTTTGCCTAGTATCTGGCTAGAAGCTTACCGGAACGATGCCTATCCGTTGCTGGTAGCTCAGCTGGAATGCAACCGTTGTAACTATTTTTCCTTTGTGTATGGTATGTATGTATGTATAGTAGTGCATGCCTTCACCGGAGGTGCAATCTTCAATATTGCCGCAAATTAGCATTGGTGCTGAAGTATTGGAAACCACCTCCCGCTTCAGCTACCTTGGGAGTGTGATGTCGACTGATCAGCAGCTACACGTTGAGTTGCGTATTCGCGTGTCGAAGGCAGCAGCGGCATTCGGGAAGCTTAAGTACCGAGTGTGGAACAACCATCAGCTTAGCATTGGCACAAAGCTGATGGTGTACAAATCCATGGTACTGTCCGTCCTTCTATATGGCAGTGAAACGTGGACGATTTACTGTCGGGATGTGCGATATGTCGAGCGGTTCCACCAGCACTGTCTGCGACGAATTTTACGGATCGGCTGGGGCGACATAGTTGCAGAAACGGAAGTTTTGCGCCGAAATGGGGTGTATTCAGTGGACCGCATACTTTTACTGAGACACCTGAGATGGCTCGGTCATGTGAGCCGTATGGATTCGACGCGGATACCGAAACAACTCTTATACGGTCAGCTGAGTATTGGGAAGCGGCACGTGGGGAAACCAAAGTTACGTTACCAGGACATGAGCAAACTGAGCCTCACACGTTCTAACCTTGATTGCAGATCACGGGAATCGAAGGCGGTTGATCGTGGTGCATGGCGCGATCTAATCACGAAGGCAGTTGCTGAAGTGCGGGAGAAAGCCCTCATGCATGCAGAGAAGAAGCGGCAAGTGCGGAAGCGGCAAGCACCGATGAATTGTACTCCATCGCCATCGAGCGCAGCGTGCTGTAGAACATGCGGTCGCGAGTGCCCTAGTCAGGCGGGCCTAGTGAGCCATGAGAGAGGCCACTCGGTACCAGTACCGAAGCGACGACGGGTCCCGCAGTGAACGTAGGCAGCAACGGCGCAGCGTTTGTAGGTACGCTGCCTTCGATTTACTAACCGTGTGCTTCCATGCTAAGTCTCTTGTTTTCAGGTAGTGGGTTTTCGGTTCTGTCCTAATGCCTTTCTTTCTCATATAAATGTCTAGTGGGCCATGAGCTAGGCCCTTTGTGGCCACTACAGAAGCGACGACGGGTCCAGCAGAGTATTACGGCGAGCCGGCGCAGCGTTTGTAGGCACGCTGAATTTGATTTAGTAACCGCGTGCTTGCATGCTAAGTATCTTTATTTCAGGTGGTGGGTTTACAGTTTTTACTTTAATGCTTTTCTTTCTCAAATAAATATCTCCCTGTACTCTAATCCATTAACTTGCACACATGGCCTAGGTCATTTGTATTCGATTTCCATAACATTTTTGTGTTCGTAGCATATCGTGAACTATATTTCCTGACTTCGTGCACTTAGCTAAGATTCGTTTGTAAACAATTTATTACATATGCTTTTTGATTAAGTTTTATATCACCGTTTCCTTATGCATTAATCGAGCTTTTCTCTTTTTCTTTATCTCTCTCTCTCTCAAGTGTTTGGCTGTTGTTTGATATCCCCGGTGTGGATGCGCTTGATGTGCATGTTGACAAGGTGCCTACCTGTCTATTACCCACTACCTCGTCCATACTGGCTCCAGGAGACAGTTGGTCGTTGCTGGAGGGGACAGGGTGCACGGTCCTTGTGGCCGTGTTAGGATCAAAGAGTGGTTCCATGCAGTCAGTGTGGAGCAGACTACGGTCCAGCCACCGACTTGTGAGCAGTTGATTTCCAAAATACAGTGTGCATGTGTTTGCCTGTGAAGGAGTGTGGTCCGGCTCCGTTGATGAAACGTGGTTCCCATCCGCATGCCTCCCGGTCTTATTCCTTCGGGTTTACACTGGATATGGGGTATGTGGTTGGAGCTGTGGGTGGTACAGCGCAAGCCATCCATGGTCCCTCTGTAGGCGCAGGCGTCCTGTGGCTTGCCACAGTGACAGGCAAATCCGAAACCGGATGCCGCCAACCATGTATTTCCTTCATGTATTGCGGCACAATAGCGGAGGTGTTTTCCCACCTCTAGCTGATGTGTGTAATGATGACGATGCACTACTGGGCCTAGGAAATCAGGCGTCATTGAGACAATCAGAGAGCATGCGGGTTCGCTGCTACACAATAACGAGTGCCTTATGGCTTGTTTGGCACCCGGAAAAGATTATTGGGCAAGGCTGCGCTGTAGTTAGGTAATGCTGCGGAACCCGCTTCAAAAGGTGCATGGATATGATACTGCGCGGTATAATTAGGTTTCTCTACATTTCTTAAGAATATCACGTAAGTGAACACGTCATCCCTGTTTTACTGATTGCACGACATTTCCTTGTTACCTAATTATTGTCTTTGTAGAATTCATGATTTCACTTTGGCCTTCTTTCACATATTCGCACATGGAAGCAGACGAACCTTACGGTTTGGCGGTCCGATTCTTCCTATTAAAGCTCACGTAGCACCCTCGCTACGTGCTCCCACATGCCGCCGTGTCGCCCGTATGCCTCCTCTTCTCCTGTTGATGGGTGGCATTGCAATGAAAAATTATCAAACGTTTATGACCGAAATATGTTATTTTTTATTTCCAGGTAATTTTATCTAAGAAAATGCTGACGGGAACCATACACTCCACTACCGGGTAGTGCGCCGCATCGCTTTCATGTGCTTGAGTAAGTCAACCCCGCTTTGTATCTATGCATATTACTTCCTGTGTTTCTACGGAATAAATTTCTCTTTACCATTCCGCAGTGTTCGCGCGTTATCGGTCAAGAGCGCCTCACACGCTCCCCACGATGACGTGAATACTCGGAATCGGTACAGACGTCAGCGCTCCATCTGTGTCTGTTTTCGTTAACATTTCCATATTGGCACGATTACTCAGCATAATGCATTCAACGCTGTTGCATACAGTGACGGAAACAAATGAAATGCCATGTGACTCCATTCCATTTGTAGCAGTAGCGTTAACAAAGTCCATTGCTTACGTTCCTTTTGTCCTATGCCTAAGCTTACCACTGTGACTTCCCTCCTAGCAACAATAACGCCTTCTATACCATCTATATGCATTTCCTAACCACTGGTTATGGATGCGCGCTCCGCCTGTAGGGTTGTCCTCTACTGTGCCAATTATGCTGCCACCAAAGCGAGACCTACGTAAACTTATGTACTGTCAGGCAAGGACGCCTGTGAGAACAGTCATTGCTAATTCCATAGTTGCAGAATTGATGCAGCTGCGCTGGGAACAGTTAAAATCATTCCTGTGGGCGTGAAGATGCAATCTCTTTTCATGCGTTAGTAGTGCTTACCATACCGCCGCTGCTGGGCCATTATGGTATGGTATGGTATTTAAGGACTATGGTTCCAACGACGGCGATTATGCTGGGTCCGATAACGACACCAATGCTCTGCGACCAATATAGAACCACTAATAAGAAGCCCCCGAGATATGTGCAGCAAGTATATGAGGCTTCCCTAGAACCCATATGGATGCAAATATCATGGAACCCAATTAGCATAAGTGAGGGCCGTTCATGTAGGCTCCTGGCGCCGATTACATAACTGTCGCTGTAGGCCATAATTAGGCTTCCCTGTAGAACATACATAGGCTTACCAAGCGTCCTTCCTTCACGGCAGTGAAGTCAAAAATAGCTACCCGTTTGATGATCTTTATGACATTGCTGCTATAGAACCCATGATACTTATCCATGCATCGCTCGCGCAACCAATCGCGGCCAACCCTGGAAGGCAGTTCAGCGAACAAACCAATGCCACCCGTTGGGCCATCATATGGCCTTACTATGTACCCGTCACGTTCGCAGGGACATAAACCTACCTATAGTCTTGCGTACATATATGTGGGCTACTTGTATGAACACATTACAAAAAGTTCATTGATCTTTTTCCTTCTTCCTTTTGCCATCCTATTAGTCCCTATGCTTCCTATAACTTCCGCATATACTGCGTGTGATAAATCTCCCTTAGTGTTATTCAAAAACCTGTATTAGCTTATTAATGAAATGCGTAACCTACTTATTTGCTCCTGACACCTTGATTTGCACCATTACAGATACCGGTTAAACTCTATGAAAACTGACAGCCACATACTTAATTATTTACTTATTTACGTACGGATAAGGTTATTTATATCGCTGCAATGAAAAGAAGGTATACGTTGGTCCACTGACGTCCAGTTGCGGGGATTCGCATTAGGTAATCATAGCGGGGACTATTAAAGTGCCCTTACCTTAAATGGCATAGAACTGATGCTCAGTGTTAGCGTAACACGCGTACAAATGTATCTCTACTTAAGGATATAAGGATTGATAGATTGGAGCAGCAATACCATTTCTAATCACGTTAAAGTTGCTAAATTAGGAATGCATACACTTGTAATTAAATATATGCATTCGCTTTTGGACAACATTATGTATACATAAATGTACGCATTATTAACCTATATCCATATATATATATATTTTACATATAGGATTGAGGTTAATAATGCGTACATTTATGTATAACTAACGCAGCCTAGAAGTGAATGTATATATTTTATTACAAATACATGCATTCTAATTTTGCAACTTGAAATATATATATAAATATAGAAGGTTTCATCAACCATTTATGTAACCTATGAAAGCTCATTCCGCCGTTGTGAGCATTTACCCACCACATTTTGACCAGGGACCGACATGCATTTTCAGTTCTCCTTCACTTTAGATCACTTAACTTACTTCTACCCGGGCATTTATATATGCGACTGACGCTTTCGCTTTACCTTTCCTTTATAAATACGCATTCCGTAACATGTCCCATTTGTAAATAGGTATGCGCACATCGCATGGTTATTTGCCTATTCGTGCCACATCCCTTTACTTCGTTATTTACATGTTATTCTCACAGCCATTTCCGTTCTTGTCCACCTATTTCTCGAGGTATGCTGACCATTTTGCCTAGTCGTTTCGCAAAAAATCATCATATAGGAGCATGTAAGGCAAGCGAAATTTTCATTTTCCCTTCAATTTAAGTGTATCCCTCTTCATATACTCCCTACAAGTGGCCATTCTTCATTTTCTGACTAGTCGAGTGCACTATTTACCTATTCAATAATATAGGTCCAATTTAGACTCATTTATGCAATTGGAAACTCCGGGCACCTGCTACCGAGGTTACAGTAAACTATAGTACCATAAAAGCTAAAGAACTCCGATTCCTTTATACATCTTCTATGGGTTTAGTTATAGAATTTACAAATTATTTAACTACACCTCAGTATTCTTCGCTACCATTATACTGCCGGCTGTGCCGGTTGATCTTGGCCCGCAAACCCGTTCCCGCAACATGTGAGAGCCTGGTCCCAATGAACAACAGCCCGCATTCAAAATCGCGCCAGCGGCGGATAGGACAGTCCCGTGCGCTACCAGTACTTGCACTGTTAGGGCGTAAACAGACCGCCTATCCGCTAGCGGCAGGTCTGGCTTGACATTAAATTTAGTACCCTTCAGTTTGAAAGCAAACCGCAACCGCGCGTTGCATTCCTACGGGGTGGGTTTGGGACGTTAACTGGGACGCTGCGTAACCTAGTAAGTTTCCTAACAGCAACACCGGGAAACCCAGGCACGTGAAGTAAGCAAAAAATACGACAAATAGGAGGTACAAAAAATAGAAGTTTGCTCGAAATAAGAGGATTTTAATAATGCATGAAGAAAAGTAGAGAAAAAATCGAAGCATGAAGATGAAACTTACTCAGGAAAAGGGAAAGCTTTCGTGTTGCCGGTGTAGCGACCTGGAGATTCCCCCGTATGACTGTGTAAACTATGCTAACATATTCAAAGTATAGCTTTCTTATGTATTAAGGAACAATTCGGTTTGCCTTTTGGAACGTTGTTCCCGTTTGTTGGAACCACGAAAACGATCACTGCGAACGACGCTCTGTCAACGCACTCGACGCCAACGACATTCTCCCCACCTAGCTCTCTCCGGGCGCCCTAATTTTAGCATTAGCTAACGCTCCCCCGTCTAATAAACTTCTTCCCTAACTTACTCTCGTGGCTTCTACCCATTGCTTTTGGTTGGCCGTATAGTCGTGTACCGTATATATAGCGCACGATCAACGAGCTATAATTGGTGACCACGAAAAAAGGAGTTTTTTCGTGAGTTTGACACTAATATTTCTTTTCAGCTCCGGCAAATTATTCTGCCTACCTTTCTACTTTTACTCTTTACTACTTGCGTTCACATTCACACGCTCGGGAAAATTTTCACTATGAAGGTCATTCCCCCAGGTTTCGAAGATCAGGTTAGTGGGTTCCGTTTCCCCATTCCGCCTTTCCGAGAGACTAACCCTAAAGCCTGGTTTAACCAGCTAGAAGCTATTTTTTCCTTTCATGATGTTAAGCCTGACAGCGTACAATTTTACTGCGTTGTTGCAGCAATTCCTCCGCAAGTCGTCGATGACCTCGACGACATCTTTGAGCTTCCCGAATGTCAGAAAAGTTACGGTGAGCTTAAGGCCGTGGTCTTAAAGCGATTTGGCATATCAGGCCATGCTCGCGTTATGCAGCTTCTTAACGAAACCGAGCTAGGTGATCGAATGCCTTCGTATTTGCTGCACAAGTTGCAGGCTCTAGCTCTGAGCTCCTCTCTGTTGGCGACTCTTTTCTTAAAGAGATGTGGCTTCGTCGCCTGCCACGTGACATGCTTTACCCTTTGTATGCAAATGAAACGCCTCTTTCTCAGTTCACCGACATTGCCAACTGTATTTGGGAATCCAACGCTCACGTATCTCAGGTTCAGTCTACTTCCAGTACGAAGGTAGCAGAACTAAGAGCGCCAGTAGCGGCACTTTCCAACCAGCTAGAGAACCTAACACAGTCCGGATGCAACCGTCGAATTCGTTCCAGTAGTCGCGCTCGTCCTAGATCATATTCGAAATCTCCCCTAGGTCAAGCAATTGTTGGTACCACGAGCGATTTGGTCAGCAGGCCAGAGCGCGACGCCCGCCCTGTTCCTTCAAGCGCAACACGCAGGAAACCGGGTAGGCCAGCACGTAGGGGCGACGGACGTTTCTGGCTGCCCCAGTCGCCTTTTCTTTGTCACTGATCACAGTACGGGAGTACGCTATCTCGTTGACACCGGCGCAGAAGTCAGCGTTATCCCCTGTGATTCTAATGATGTTATCGAATAGGCGACTAGTTCATTGCGCAGCAAACGGCACCACCATTCGCGTGTATGGTCGACGCTCGAGCACGCTTAATTTAAACCTACGACGTTCATTTAACTGGATCTTTCTTGTCAGAGATGTCCAGACGCCAATTCTTGACTTTGACTTTCTGCAGCACTTCGATTTGCTCGTTGACGCGAAGCAACGCCGTCTGATCGATCGTCAAACAAATTTGGCAGTTATAGTTACTTTGACCGACTTAGAGTTATTCAGTCTTGTATACGCCAACCAGTCAAGCTCACCTATCAGTCAGATGCTTACTACCGACTTCCCGCAAGTCTTTCGTGCAAAGGCACCCTTTCCCTTTGCCACTGATGCTGTAAAACATCATATCGTTACCAAAGGTCCGCCTGTTTTCGCCAAAGCCAGGAGAATGACCCCTGAAAAGCTAAAAGTTGCTCGCGCAGAAATCGGGCATTTGCTTGCACTAGGCATCGTTCGCCCACCTAAAAGTCCCTTGGTTTCGCCGCTTCACATGGTGCCCAAAATGCCAGGAGATTGGCGTCCATGTGGTGATTACCGCGCGCTCAATAGCTTTACTGTTCCCGACCGATATCCAATTCCTCACACTAGGGAAATCACGGCAAGCCTGCGCGGCACCCGTGTGTTCTCGAAAATCGACCTGGTTCTCGCGGATCACCAGATTCCAGTCGCTGAGGAAGACATACCAAAGACTGCCGTAAGCACACCGATTGGGCTCTTAGGATTTTGGCGTATGCCGTTTGGTCTTCGCAACGTATCCCATACTTTTCAACGACTCATCTGTTCAGCCACCAGAGGTCTAAGTTTCGTCTATGCACCCATCGACGATATCCTAGTTGCCAGCGCTTCTAAAGCACAGCACGCAGAACATCGCAAAATACTTTTCGATAGGCTGGCCGCTAATAGCATCACTGTCAGCCCTGACAAATGCGTATTTCAGCAGCCTTCCGTCGAATTCCTTGGCCACCATATTGATCAGTATGGTGTACGGCCTCTAGACGATAGGGTCCGCGCCATCAGCGACTTTCCGGTCCCGACTACGTTAGCCGCTATTGGCCTTTATGTCGGCGTGCTCAACTACTATCGACGTTTTCTTCCACATTGTACCAATTTGCTAAGTCCACTAACTGGCCTACTTCGTGGACGTAAAGGCCGTCAGGTTGAACTGACTATCGCTGCTGCTGAAGCTCCTAAAGCCAGCAAAGAAGCCTTAGCCAAAGCCGTTACGCTTCATCATTTCGATCCGAATGCTCCGCTCAGTTTGCTGTTGACGCATCGGACACAGCCATTGGCGCCGTCCTACAGCAACATACAAATGGGGGCTGGAAACCTCTTGCCTTCTACTCTAGACGCCTACAGCCTGCCGAACTTAAGTACAGCACGTTCAGTCGCGAACTGCTGGCCATTTACTCTACCGTTCGACATTTCCGACACGTCCTCGAAGGTAACACTTTCATTATCTTCACCGAGCACAAGCCGCTTACCTACGCATGCCGAAATCAATCAGCTCGACACTCACCACATAAGCTTCGTCAGCTGGATTTCATTGCGCACTCTCAACTGATATCCGACATAGTTCTGATCAACAAAACGTCGTCGCTGATGCTTTTTCAAGAGTATCTGCGATCGCCCCTGCCAGGCAGGCAATGGATTCGTCTGCTATGGCCGCCGCACAATCAAACGACCAAGGTTTTTTGGAACTCCGCGGTGCTTATTTGAAGCTATCCCCGCACCCTTCGCCGTCATCTGATGGTACCATTTTATGCGACACATCTACCGGACGACCTCGACCCGTCGTTCCAGAAACTTTCCGCCGTATCGTTTTCAACAATCTCCACAATATCACCCACCCAGGCATTAAAGCTACTGCTGAGCTTGTCTGGGAGAAATACGTTTGGCCAGGGATGCAACGCGCTCTTACGCGCTGGGCACGCAGATGTCTCACCTGCCAGCAAGCCAAGATTCAGCGGTACGTGTGCTTTGTCGCTTTCCGTCCGTTTCAGCGCGATTTGCCCATGTTCATCTCGACATAGTGGGACCTCTGGCCCAGTCCAAAGGAATGGTCTACATTTTGACCATGATCGATCGTTGCTGCCGTTGACCCGAAGCCGTTCGCATCCCTGATATAGCTGCGGAAACCGTAACATGCGCTTTTGTCGAGCGCTGCGTGGCTTCACACGGCTGTCCAGCCACAGTGCCTACAGACCGTGGTCCGCAATTCGAATCAACGACATTTAACGATCTCCTTAAAGGCATTGGATGCCGACGCATTCGCACGACCGACTACCATCCGCAAGCGAACGGCTTGGTGGAACGATTCCACCGACAGTTGAAATCCTCACTTAGCGCCGCCAATGCGCTGAGTTGGACTGAGGTGCTGCCCATGATCCTCCTTGGGATCCAATCAGCCCTAAAGGCCGATCTGCGTACGCCTAGCGTCGAGTTAGTATATGGACAACCACTGCGGTTACCTGGCGACTTCTTTTTCGTTAGTCCCAGCAGTACCCGCTACGATGCAAATTATGTACGCCAGCTAGCCACGAGCATGCGTCAGTACAAGTTTCCCGACGTCAGAGAACAACAACGTAAATCTTTTATTCCACAAGACCTGCAACATTGTCCGTTCGTTTTTCTCCGCCTCGATGGTCTCCGCCGTTCACTAGAGCGACATTGCGAAGGTCCTTTCAAGGTCCTGCAGCGTAAGGCTGCGTTTTTAGCATCGACCGTCACGGTAAACGAGAAGCCGTTACGATTGACCACCTAAAGTTTGCTCACGTGGAACCTAAGCTCGATGAAGACCTTTGCTCGTCTTCTGAAGAATCAACCCAGCCTATGTTGGAAGACTCGCATGCTTCCAACATCCCTGAACCCAAGCAGCGCGTTCCAACCAAGCCTTCCACTTCAGCTCCGCCGTTTACCATCGAACTAACCGCCACTTCTTCAGCAGTTCCTCCAATTTTGCGATCCCATAGGATGTCTAAGACGACGCCTTCCTCTGATTCGCACATGTCGACTAAGTCGGGTAGACGCGTTCATTGGCCATCGCGGTTAAGGGATTAGTGGTTCTTTCACGTTCTTTATTGTTTTCCTTTCCCCTTTTGGCTAACCACGTACGAAAGCCCCAAAAGAATCGGCAAAAGCTTTGGAAAACATTAAAAATGCCGACAAAACTGTTGAAAACCCAAAAGAACGCAAAACGTTTTGAAAACACATGAAAGGAGTTACTTTTCGCTTGAAGCCTACCTCATCCGGTAAGTATCACTCTTGTTTTTGCCCTCGCCTTCACCGTCACTACCATTGTTTCCTTTTAGCTTCCATGTAGGAACCGGAGGAGATGCCGAGTCTGAAGTGAACATTTGACCTTCACGAACTCGCGTACCTTTAACGCTTACGAACTTCCCCCATTTTGTGTTTTTGGCACCGTTAGGGAGGACACGAGTAGGAGCCCGCTAGTGTCCGATCGCCTGGTTCTCCCCCAGGAGCGGCATCAGGTTTCACTACTTGGACTCGCAGAAGGCTGGCCCGCGACGGACAGTCCTCACGTAGATCGAATGGTCACCCACGGCTTCCCTTCTAGGAGGGGGCTGTGTAGCGACCTAGAGATTCCCCCGTATGACTGTGTAAACTATGCTAACATATTCAAAGTATGGCTTTCTTATGTATTAAGGAACTATTCGGTTTGCCTTTTGGAACGTTGTGCCTGTTTGTTGGAACCACAAAAACGATCACTGCCTTTGGCGCGCGGCTCGACTGCGAACGACGCTCTGTCAACGCACTCGACACCAACGACATTCTCCCCACCTAGCTCTCTCCGGGCGCCCTAATTTTAGCATTAGCTAACGCTCCCCCGTCCAATAAAACTTCTTCCCTAACTTACTCTTGTGTCTTCTACCCATTGCTTTTGGTTGGCCGTATAGTCATGTACCGTATATATAGCACACCATCATCGCGCTATACAGGGTGTGGCTATTTGTTTTAAGAAAATCTAGCCGTACGGGGGCGCTGGGTTTCAGATGGGAATGGAACTATAGCAATATCCCTTGAGTGTTCCTTCTTGAGCGAATCGTTGATTTAAGGAATGCCAACATACTACGACGTCTTGATGGACCTAAAACGAAGCAAACGCACCACACCCTGTTCAACCAATTACTGCCAACGTTCCCTGCACTAGCAGTCCCCGCTGTGTAGGTCACGTGAAGTAGGTAAGACGCAGGAAGAAAATGAGAGATATAGAGGAAGGTAAGTTATTTAAATGAACGATGACACTAAAGAGTGAGGAGAAGGAGGGAATATGAACACAAAGTTGAAAAATGGATATAGTCGGGAGAAGGGAAATGCTTTTTCTTGTCATCCAAAAGCGCCTAACTGACGCTCGAAACCCTTAACCGTAGGTTCACTGACTACACTTTCTGGAAGCGAGTTTTAGCGCTCGGTAACTTTACGCGACAACCGGGTTTCCGCTTTTGTTCGGTCGGAACGCGGCTTGTGTAGTTTCATGAGATTACTGCGAAGACAAGACAACCTAGCCGGGATAAATAGCCAGCTCAATTCCGGTCCAACCTTCCCTGTTAAAATGCGGTAAGTAAAGATTAGTTCTCCTCGAAGCCGTCGGTAGTGCATTGAATACATACTCGATCTAAGTAGACGCTCGGGGTACGAGGGTCCCCGTAAACCCTCGACCAATTTGGGACCTACTCTTAAACCCTCTCGATCACCACTTTGTCCCAACCAAGGCAGAGTGGCCAAGCCTGGACGCAGTATTCCAGATGGGGCCGAACGAAAGTTGAGAACTACTTGATAAGTATATCTGCTGTTAAGACCCCGAAAGGACGGCGTATTAACCTCAACATTCTGAAACCCCTACTTGTGGCCTTCTTCCAGTTGTCAACAGAATACAAAGACGAGGAATGGACGAAGCCTAGGTCTATCTGGTTGGAGACAAGGGGGAGTTTGACCCCACCGAGCACGTATCTTGAATGTGGGAAAGTTGAACCTATAAGAAGGATGGAACACTTTGCCTGATTAATGCGCAGTAGCTACAAACTGGACCAGTCTCAGTATCAGTCCAGGGCATGCTGAATGGCCTCAGAACTCCCAGGGACATTTACAACATTCTGTAGCTTAAGCTCATCAGAAAACAATAGAACTGACACCCGAGCTCTCCACGGAGATCGTTTACGTAGATGGACAACAACATCGGTCCAAGCACCGAGCCCTGTGGGACACCGCTTTTCTAAATAAAAAAATAAATAAATAAATAGTATATTCTCGGCAAAACAAGACACACATGTAAAGGCGTGATCAAATATGCATACAAGCATAGCATCTGTGGAATGTTAATACATTTCGTTTTAATGAAAGTTATAAAAGAAAAGATGTTGTCCGTATGAGTGAGCATACTGACAGGTAATAGTCAGACCCAGGGACATTATGGCGCTCTGGCGCGCAAAAATCCGTCAAAACACAAGTTGGGGGTAATTTCGCCAGTAGTGATCCGTGAGCACAGGAGCCTAAACAAGGTTTTGTTGCAACCAATAACCATTACGAGATAGAGATGATCTGTGCTCCAACAAAGCATTCTTCATAGCAGAATTAGTTGCACAGGTTCGATGTAGAAGGCTGAGGACTGCGTCAGTGTGAAATGCTTAGCTGTGACTTTATTTTGTGGCGAGTCACATCCGCCACGTTGCAGTGTTGTTAAGCGGACATTTGTGGCTTTTATAGGGAGAACGCTTGCCAGGCGAAAACCCACCACGTCCTGGAACACTGCCGTAGCTTTCGTTGAACAGTAGTGCAAGTCGGTTATGCATCGTATAGACCGATTTTGCATTCTATTATTCGCAGTCGGTTGACAGCCAAAATTCTTCGTTGGTTGGCCGAATGGCTTAGTACTGATACGGCAGCAGTCGTTGAAGCCGGTCAATGATGCAAGATTCGAAGAGTCGAATGATAATGATGCAGGTGAGTAAACACATTGTTAATAGAGGCCGGCTCTTCTATTATATTCTTGCTCGGCTCGCAAACCATGTCCAGCTATCCACGCTGGACTTGTCATGGGGTCGGTGAGTGAAGTTGTTTCTTGTGGCCGAATATGTCCTTAATAGGTAAAAACGCCACTCTCCGCAAATTGGATTTGGGATTCCTGCAAATGTAAGTAAGTGTAACTGTTTCCATAGCCAAGTGAAAATTCCGTGGAAGACCATCGGAATAGCCACGTATACGTGCGCAACGCTGTCCGTGAAATGACATCAGAATAGCTCCAGGTGACTGACGAATAGGAATGTTTGAGGCAGTGAAGGTAATCACGCCAGAATTGTTTGTCTTCGTTTGTGGAACGGGGTATCCATGTACATATATTATTCCAGATGAGTAAATTGTTCGCCGAGTACGAGGCAAGCTAAACCCATTTGTTTAGACCCCGTGAAGGTAGCGCCTCCGGAATGACGGAATGAGCTTCATTTGGATCAGTGTGTGGGTTTTTCATTTCCTGGAGAAAGGACCAAGCGTTTTGAGGATGGGTCGGCCAGTCCCAGTGGATAAACCTTCTTGTTTTGGCGGATGTACCTGTGGGAATCTCGGAAAAAAGGGCAACGGAAAAGAGGTGGCCAAACAGAGACAGCAATGAAGCAAGAAGCACTAACACAGACTGGTGGCGCTCACCGGTGCCTATGATACATTCAAACTTATGTAATTTTGTTTAGTGTACATAATTCGCAAGCGCGTTCTATACATTACGTCGCTGGTGGGACTCAGACTACAGCTACTACGTGGGAAGAAGGTTCAGCAAGCGCAGGGTCAAAAGACCGATATAACAAAGCGTTTTAACAAACGTTAAGTGAATGATGCGATGGTTTTAGAGCAACAGGTAAACCGATGATGATGGCAGAAGCCAGAATGCGTGAGGCAACTTAGGTGAAACTGAGGACAACTAGGTTGAGACCGAATGCGGGGGCAAGATAGGTAGAGCAACATTCCAAGAGGAAAAGGAATTTCAAGGAATCGGCTAGGAGCGAATGAATGCTGACGGCAATACGAGGAGTAGTTCGTAAGAGTAATTACACTAAAGCGTTCATGATTCTACAGCCCAAAAGCCGTCAGAATCTAGGAAAATGGTCACAGGGGGCCAAAACTGCCGTGCATTGGGATTCGTTATGACACGTACGGTCTCAATAGTATACCAGTGCAAGCATAAGGTAGGGAGCATAGGAATGGGAAGAGTGGTAAGTTGAGCATACTAATGGAAGTACTAGTCAAGCAACACTTAGCAATGGTCCGAGTGCCGCCAATACTCAGGAGCGAGCTTAGAGCGAATGAGCTCATGCGCACGAGGATAACTTGGATAGGCGCAATGCGTGTAAGCTATGGGAATAAAAATTGGAGCGCAATCAAAGAAAAGGCCAAGGATAATAGGACGCAAAAGCAGGCAGCAAGTGACAGACGGGTCAGGTGAGACAGGATAACGGCAGGACAGTAAAGCCGGACGTCCGAGTTAAAAAGAAACGATAACAGAAAGCGATAGAAAAGGTTAGGGTCTAGATGAGAATGGATAATTGGTGGAGAGAGAAAAGGCCCACAAGTCTCTCCACGTAGTGTTTACAGGACCAATAGGTCAGCCGAACCAACCGAAGTGACGTCTCAGAAGTCCATTTGTATTCATTGAATATGGGACGGACTAAGCGGGATTGGGTTAATCGGCGCTTTGGGACTAGGTCGTACAATGCAGATAAGAAAGAGGCTATAACAATAATGTGGGGTAATAGAGTTAACTCTGCGGAGCCAATACCGTTTAAGGCTCGGTATCATGGGAGCCGTCGGAGATAAACCGACTAGTCCAGTGAGACAGGATCACGACAGGGCAGTAAGGCTGGCCGTCCGATTAATAAGGAGGAATGAAAAGAGAAAGCGAGATAAGAAAAGGTTAGGGTCGGTATGAGAATGTGTTACTGATAAGAAGTAAGGGAGCCCACGAAGCATTCCAGGTGATGTAAGCAAGGCGTCGAGTCAGCGGAAACAAGGGCTGTAAAGTGGAATAACTGTAAGTAAGAGTGGAAACAAGTGGCTGATCTAGCGAGACTAGATTAGTCGGAGCGTAGGAGTAGCACGTAAAATTAAAGGCAGCAAAAGAGGCTGTAACAAAAGGTGAACGAGTCTAGCAGCCTCACGAAGTAAGCAATCAAGAGCGTTGAGTCTGTTTAGCGTATACCACTTAAGTCAGAGTAGCATATCAACAATCAGAGAGAAGGAAACTGATCGGTGGACTAGATCACCACACCGACAGTTGAAGAACAATTGAGAACAGAGCGCGATAATACATAAGTTAGCGACAGGATGAGAAGGGTTTATTCACGATAAGTAAGAGAAGTTCACGGGGCTCTCTAGGTAATGTAAAGGGATAGTAGTGTCAGAGGAGCAAAGAGAGGCGACGTCTCAGAAGTCTGAATAAATCCGGAGAGCAGGAAGCCGATCGGGTAGGACTTGATTAGTCGGCGCGTGTGGATAAGGACATGTAGTAAAGGTAAGAAAGGAGCCAGCAGTGAATGGTTAGCAAGTCAAGCAGGCTCTAAATTTAAGGGAAACATCATGTTAAGACTACGGGGCGCATACCGCGTAGGTCTTAGTAGCGTAGTAGCAGACTGAGGGAAACAGACTAGGCAAGTGAGCCAATATCACGGCAGTGCAGCAAAGCCGGACGTCCGATAAGAAAGGGATTGAAAACAGAAAGCGAGAGAAGAAAAGTTTAGGGTCGGTATGAAAAGGTTTACTGATAAGTAGTGAGGGATCCTACGAGGCTTTCCAGGTGATGTGAGCAAGTCATCGAGTCAGCCGAACCCAGGTTTGTAACGTGGAATAACTCTAAGTAAAACTGGAAACAAGTGTATTATTTAGCGAGAATAGATAAGTCGGCGGGTAGGAATAGCGCGTAAATTTATAGACAGGTAAAGGTCCGCAACAATAGAGGGTGAGCGAGTCAAGCAGAATCTCCGGGTAGGGGGACAAGAGCGTTGAGTCTGCATAGCGCATACCACTTAAGTCAGAGTAGCATTGGAGCATAAAAGAGAAAGAGGCAAGTCAGTGGGACTAGATCACCTCAGAGCAGTAAGATCGTGCAATCCAATTAAAGAAATAAAAGCAGAGCGCGGTAATAAGGGTTTGGGTCAGGATGGGATACGCTGCAACTCATACCTACACACTGCTCTCTTCCCTGCAAGGATTTGGTAACCCAGTGAAGGGCGCGGCCAGATGCGCCGTAGAAGCTAGCTCTTGTGATATCCTCAATTGGGGTACCTTATCCTTCATTGGTTTTTTGGTGTGTAGAGGGCAGGAAGTGAGACCGCTGACCGTTCCGTCGATTTCGATGTATTTGCGCGTTTGACGCAACTGGCTGCGAAGCGGTATTTGTTGGCGGTCGTCGCTGTTGCAGTTAGTGCAGCAGAGCCCTGCGTTACTCATCAGATGGCAGTGAAGCAACCATTTGAAATTTTTCTCTGACGGTGCATCAGAAATCAGCTCCGGTTGGCTGTTCCAATCATTTACTACAGGAATTGATAGGACAGTCTCTGGACGGACATGAAGTATTCGGCTCTTGTACAACTTCCACTTGTGGCCTCGTGTCGGTCCGTCCACAATGAGCCAGAAGTGCTTTTGCACCTCACACCAAAGTTTTCCTCTTAAGATCCGTCTGGTATAGATAAGATCTCCAGGGCGTCGACGATAGTGCATTGGGAATATGCTCAGCTTTCTGAGTCGAAGATGATGGGCAAGACCACGTATCTCCATGACGAACTTCGAGCCACTCCTCTAAACTCTTTCTAGAAAGTCGCATTCAGATTTTAAGAAGATAGGTTGCTGGAAGCCCATACTCCAATTTCGGGTGGATATATGAGGTGAAAAGTGTCTGAAAATTGCTGGAGTGATACGGGAGAATGACCTCCCTAGAGCACACAGCATCCTGTTTGCCCCCGCGACATTTCTCAAGGTAGCTTAAGACGTTGTAAGGTTATAGGACACGATAACCCCCAGCTCCTTCTCGTGCAGAACATCCTTGAGAAGATATCCATCAATGTGGTATATACCGAGTGAATCCGAGTTACCGACCGGAAGAACAGCACATTTGTCGTAGTCAACGGGTAGTTGCCAGTTGACGGACCAATCGTGCAGCTGGTCTAGCGTCTTTTGGAGTCCGTCCTCATCCTCAAGACTTGCTACTTCTGACCATAGCTTAAGATCATCAGCGTAGTCTAAGCAGTCGGCTTAAAGAGCTGCAGTGAGATCATGAATGTAGAGCTTGAAAAGTTCCGGCCCAAGAACAGAGCCATGCAGGACTCCGCTAGTCATAGACACAGAGCCAGACAGAAGTTGGTTCACCTTCACTTAGATTCCGATCTCTCAAGAAGTCCGTAACCCATGCAGGGAAGTTCCCGGTGACGTCAATTCCCTAAAGATTGAACAGAAGTCGTTTGTGTGGGACTTTGTCAAAGGCCTTGCTGAAGTCAATGTAGTTAACATCTAGGTGTCTCCGGTCGTCTACTGCTTTGACCCATGTTTCTCTAGCAACAAGCAGGTTAGAGATGCAGGAGTGAGGCCTGCTGAATCCGTGCTGTGCGGGGGAGATGGCGCATACGTTTTCGCAGTGGGTTTGGAGGGCGCTGTCGACGATCCGTTCCATGAGCTTGCAAATCAGAAGTCAGACATATCGCTCGATAGTTTGCAGGATCGTGTCGGTTCCCACATTTGTACTTAGGCGTTACAATCCCTAATTTCCAGTAAGGTCCTAGGCGTTTGTCTGCAAGAGAACGCTGGAAAACTTTATTTATCAGATCAGCAATGCACTCCGCTACCACACTGAGGAATAACGGGTGAAGTCCGTCAGGGCCCGGTGCAGTTGGGATTCAGTTCAAGAAGGATTCCCTTGACTATATCGGGATTGATTTCTACTTGCTCGAGAGGGGGTAATGCGTTGCCGGATCGTCAGTAAGTAGTGACGGTTCCACGGAGCAGATCGAGGTGTATTGCGAGCCTAGTATTTAAGCCTTCTCGTCGTCTTCGTAGAGAACTGTGTCCCCTTCCTGGCGGGATAGAGCAGGGATACCACCACCAGCCTTGGTATTTCGTCTCAGATACGAAAACAGCTTCTTTGGGCAGGTTCGTGCTTGCATAACTAGGCTATGTTCGTATTGTGATCGTTGCTGGCGCTTTCTTATAGTGCACAGATTTCTGATCACATTGTACTTTGAGTAATCTGACATTACATGTGTTGACTTGAATAAATCCTACAGTTTGCGTCGTCTGTTCATCAGGGATCTCACCTCTCGGTCGATCCAGAGGCGGCCTTTTGGGAAAGGCCTGCCCTTGGTGATAGGAACAGCTTTTTTGCTGACCGATAACATCTCCGTGCGTAGTAAGTTCCATGCTTTATTAAGGTTCATGGATTGTGGAATGGTCTAGTCTGTGATGCTTGCAACTTCTTGTAATCTGAATGGGACAACACGCCAGAAGTCGCGACGGTTTGTCCCTTGATTATGTATGGCAAGGCGGCACACCCAAACGAAGATTGCAAAGTGAGTACTCCGGCCGTGGTTGTAAAATCTTCAGGCCATGGACATCAGAGTGCGCTGGTGTGAGGATGAGATCCAGCATGTTTGGTGTTTGACCCGGTATCATCCGTGTTGGTGCTGCGATTCATTGGTTCATTGGGTAGTAGAGAGCATGAAGGAGATCCTTGTCAGCTCCATCGCTTCCTGCTCATTGCTGGGATGCTCGTCATTGCGAAACGGAAACACCAGAGAGGTCATCGCACTCGTAGCTGAAGCAAAACGATCCCGGCATATCCAACAGGTGGAAATCAAACAGTCGTTTGAAGCAACCCTTCGTCTGCGCATCAGCAATGGGCGGCGGCAACCGGTTCCAATTATTCACAACGCGAATGGACAGAGCCAGAATGGACCGTACTTTGAGCACCGTGCTTCGAATATTTTGCATCGGTGGCCTCTAGTCGAACTACCAACATTGAGGTGGAAAAATGCCTGTAACTCTCTCCCTGGCTCTCCCCTGAGGATACGACGGGTAAAAATCAAATACCAGCGTCGGCGGCGGTAACCCATAGAAAACTTATTCTAATGTAAAAACCGAAGGAGAAATAGCAGTTCACGTAACTCAGAGAAATATTTGATCCACGCCATTGGACTTTTGCAATCATGTCACGTTCAAATTTAGAAGGCAGGTGGGCAGCAGGGAGGCCGTATCCTAGAATCGAGCGTACATGCCAGGTGAACAAGAGTCTAAAAATCGGTATCAAGCGACAGAAAGCACTTCGGCTGGTGTGAAACATCCTGTAGGCAGCGGCCACCCTCTTTATGGTGTCCTGAGTGGATCTTAAGTCCGGGGAAACAAGCGTGCCTAGATCTTTCTTTGAAGTGACAGTATTGAGCAAGAAACCGCCTGCGGTTAGCGCCGAATGGTTCAGGAGTGCCGATAGGCAGGACGGAACATTTGTCTTGATTAATGGGTAAGCACCACTGAACCGACCAATTGCGCAGATCGAGGGTCTCTTGTGGTCAATCAGCATCCTCTAGAGGGGATACCTTCCATATCATTTGCTCATCCGCATAAATCAAGCAATCCGATTGAAGCTCAGACGGTAGATAGTTGACGAATATGTTGGGGAGTTCGGGGCCGAGGAAGGAATCCTGTAGGACACCGCTGGTCATATGTACCGGATGGGAATATGTTGCGTTCACTCTCACCAGTATGGAACGACTATGCAGGAAATCGGAAATCCACGACAGAAAGTTTCCAATGACCGACTCCGCGGAGTTTGAAGAGAAGCTGATCATGCGGGACCTTATCAAAGCCTTACTGGAATCCACAATTAGGTTGCATTCGTGAATAGCGTCGGGAAATCCAGCCACGAAGGAATCTTGGTAAAAAGATCACAGTGAAAGAGGTTCCAGTCCACACTGTGTGCATTGAAGTCGCTCATTAGCAGGCAGTTCCTTCCTCGACCATTAATTTTGACCGACTGTAATAGACGGACTCCTGAGCTCAGGCTGTACACCGACCGTGTGCAACAGATAGCCGTCATGAATTCGGCACCTCAGCATCTCTAAGGCTCTGTCATTATCGCAAAGCTTCGATAACGTGTACCTTGAAGCAGCACCTTGAGTACAAAATCACTCGGTAGTCACAAGTGGGTTACCTTATCAAATGCTTTTGAAAACTCGACGAAAAGCACATCCGCTACGTGGCCATTGTCCACTGCCTCGGCCCAAGCTTCGTGAATAACCAACGAATTCGTCAGATAAGAGAACCACTTACGGAAACCGTGTTGTGCACTACTGTAGATTAAATCTATTCAGATGACCCTCCAACGAATTTCTCACTAGCTTTTCAAGCAGTTTGACCAAGACGCTAGTCAGACTGACCCTGGTAGTACAATCGTACCAGTAAACGTATCAAACTGGACAGAACCTGGACCGGAGCTCCGGGTCCGCCACTTGCGATCAAAGATCTTTCGACAGTTTTCAAGTTTAACTTAAGTGCAAGTGGGACTGGAACAGTAGGATAAATCCCCGTACATGTTCCTTCCGTGACTCGTCTTTGATCCAGGGTATTATTCGTTCGCGATAACTGGAATCCAGAAGAGTCAGCTCAGCGCGCGCAAATCACGCTACGGTCAACCAATTAATACCCACGCGACCTGAATTGGCAGTCCCGGCCGCGCCGGTCACATGCCAAAAAAGAGAAGTACGAAAGTAATGACTGCAACAAGAAACAAAGGTAATAGATTTAATAATTCAATGAGTCGGATAAGCTACGACGTGTAGGGGAATGTTAGGAACTGAAGACCAATAGCGTCGAGTCAGTGTTCGAACTCTTTCACTGTTGGTGCAAATACCACGTTCTCGGGCAATGCCTACCAGGAATCCACCACTCGACGTGAAAAAAGTACGTCCGCCCGAACTCCATCCGATCGAGTTTTGTGTAGCTTCAGAGATTGACCTCGGAGCGATGGAAGCCGAGCCGGTTGGAAAAGCCCGGATAAATTGGGTCCGATTTTACCGGTAAATATACGATAGGTTAAGACTAAAGCGCCTCGATTCTGACGATAGTGCCTCGAGAACATTCCCTGCGCAAGTAGTCTTTCCGTAGTCCGTGAACCATTTTGGTTCCAACTCTCAGCACTCTCTCCACTGACATCCTGTCCCTGACTAAGCAAGGTGGACAAGCCTGGATGCAGTATTTCAAGAGTGGCCTATCAAATGCTGAGAATAACCTGGCAAAAGTAGCGCCCGTGGTGGTCCCGAATGCCTTGCGGATCATCCACAACATTCTGAAACCCTTGAACGTAGCTTTCCTCTAGTTCTCACTGGATTTAAGTTCTGAAGACAACGTGACCCCCATGTCTACCAATTGGGTAACATGGTGTAGTTCATTACCGTCAAGCAAACAACGCGTTTGGGGGCTATTTGGCCCTATTCGTAAGATGGAACACTGTGCATAATTTATGGGTAACTGCCATAGCGCAGCACAGTCCCAAAGTTTATCGAGGGCCCGTTGCAGAGTTTTGGGTCCGTCGAAGTCAGACACTGTGTGCCAAAACGTTAGGTCCTCTGCAAACATGAGCGATGGTACCTCCAGCAGTTCGGGTAGCTCGTTGACATACAAGGAAAATAACAACGGGCCAAGCACCGAACCCTGAGGGATCCCACTGAGGACTGACCGTCGTAAGACAGACTAGACCCCACACGAACACACATCTCTCATTTCGGTACACACAGTTGGATGTGGTTGGATGTAAATTTGGGGCCATCGGGCAAATGTGAATGTTTATTAATTATTTATGGTTTTTGTTGAAGTGCTAAGAGTTGGATTTGGAATCAATATACTAAGTGGTTTAAATGCGCTAGGGTGTTCAATCATTTCCCGCTTCACGCGTAGCAGCCATGGTGGATGACTCGCGTGTATTCCAACGTACACCCAAGGGTCCTTATCTGGACTTCGCATCGATGAAAGATGATCTGATAGTGTTTCAAATTGAAACGGCGAAATCGTTTATTCGTCGGAACGTTATAACTGCGAAGGCGTACCAGCAGGAGACTGGAAAGGTGCTACCAGAAAGCTGCCCGTGTCGGTAAATTCTGTTTGGATGCGCGCATAGCAAGCGCAGCAATGTTGCTGGAAAGCGGTAATTACATTTTATCTGCCTGCTGAAAAGATCATTATAGGTACCCCTGTTACAATTGCTCTGCTCGCTTTTCAGCGACGTTTACGGGTGAATGTTACAAGATTGGAAACGTGTTTCTGTGGCATTCTCACAGTTTTCACGTGGAAGCCTTGGCTGTACGCGAAAACTCGGAGGCTAACAGCGGGTCAGGAACGCATAGTGCTTAACTTAATGAAAACCTTTCGTGGGACGCAGGAGATGCGTGCATTTGTGCGCCAGCAATGTTACATTCGTTTAACAAGGCGCGATTTGTATGACATAAGGCGGCGTCACCGGAACGCTTGTGTCACGGAAGTGGAAGAGGTTACGCAGCTGGTGTGAAGAAATGGTCAGGGTAAAATTATGCATGGTGGAAATGAGATTCGGTACCTGTTCTTGGTGCCCACGCGTAGGCTGGAGTTGGTGGGCCAATACGTTGAGGTTATGTTGGCGGACTCCACATACTATATCAATTAAAGAGAGTTACATCCTATGGCATTGCATGCTTGTAGACTTGAGTGGCCTTGGTATGAGCTTCTTTTATGCGCTTTCGCCAAATGAGACGGAGGAGACTTACGAAGAGGCAGTGAGAGGTATTTTGGAGTTGGCCCCCGCGGTTGCCTGTGCTCAAATCTTGGTGATGGACAAGTGCGCTGCGCAAATGCATGCGTATTGAAATGCGTACCTCACTGCCAACATCGTATTCTGCCGGGTACACATCATGCGGGACATGCAGCGGCGTTGTTCACACCTTCCGTTCTGTAACACGGAGGATAAGAGGGCTCTGTTCAACGTGCTGCGCTCGTTGTTGTACACCCACGATTGCGCACATTATCAGAGGATTATGGAAAGTATATCGGTACGCCGCGCGGAATGCTTCAAATACCTCAGTCGCACGTGGATCCCATGGCGGCTTAGCTGGGCGGCACATATGGTGGGCCATGTGGTATTATTGGGGTGTGGCAGCACAAATCGCGTTGAGCATGAACATAAGCATTTGAAAGAGACCGTGAGTGAGCGGCCAAATCTACTGCACCTGATTCAGGTGCTAGTGCAGCGTTGCATTGGCATTTTGGAGGAGAGGGAAACATTGCTTGCGAGAGATCAGCTTGGTATGTATGATGTTGAGCATGGTGTAAGCCCAGACTGTAGGCGCATTGCCTTCCGTCCTTACGTTGCCACTGAGTCTCCTCCCACGTTCTGCCTCCGCCATGTCATGTACCATTGATACCTAGTTACAGGCACCATTTGTTTCCCATGATCACTTTTCTTTCAGAGCCACTGCGATATGCGCTGCTATTTGCCGTCCTACTTCACGATGCCAGTGAACCTGCTCCCAAGTACCGCCGCCGCCGGGTGATACAGCATTGATATCTAGCCTCGGGCCATACACTCGTCAACTGGCACCCATATATCCGGCGTCAGTGAATGCGAGCCAAAGGTAAAATCCAAGTTCCATGATGATTTACCTTTGACAGACGGAACACACCACCGTACTCGCCGTCCTCATTACTGCCATTGGTCTCCTCTGTGATGTACGTGCATTTGCCGTCTCCTGCCATAGCACCGTGTCAGGTCTTCCCTCGCCTTCAAGTTCCTCTACGTTTCACATTCCTTAGAGAACGGAGCAACGGCCCTTTTCAGGGCCACCCCTGTCTCTGTGTCTTGTCGTCTCACAAAGCATAGGAAGTTCGCAAAGTCTGTAAATTCCTTGCGGCGTATTAAAGTTCACAGGTTCAGCGGGTGGTTCCGTAATCCTCAGACAATATATGGTGGAATTCCTACATCAAGACGGGTGACGCAACCCTGCAAATTATGTGAACAACCTGCTAATCCAATAAGAACGTGGTTAGCTTACCCTATGCAGATATTTTCAAACTCTAAAATGCCGCTGTACTCGTCCATTACTCGTAAACCCTGTTTCAGTAGTTCACTCCGCCTTAGGAATGTTCACCTCGTTGCGCCCTCCCTCCCTCCGGTAATAATATTTCCTGAACCATTTTTCAATATTATCGCTTGGTGGGTGATGAGCTTTCGCAACGCTTCCGACCTAGAGGAGAATATTTGCATGTAGTTTGAGCCTCCTGTCTGTCCACCTGATATAATCATATACAACCTTACGAACGCAAAGCGTACCTCAGTACAACGTAGCCACGCGCATGGCTTAGCATTATACTGCCTATAACTTGCACCAAAGATTAAGCTCCGATTCATGACGTTTTGTTACTAGACCAAGCAACGGGTTAACTTATACAATTATATATAGGTAACGCAAAACCCATCGCAAATTCATTTCAGCTTAATGCGCACAGAGCACTATGTCTTATTTATCGTTTGCGGGAACCTATACAGAGTTCCAGTTTCCCTACTTCATGGAATAACATAGATTAACTCCGTCACCCTTACCGAGGCGGTATTGCTTAGCCCATTGTACCTGTTTCAAGAAAACACTTTTCTGCAGAAATCCTCTTAACCTCCGAAATCAGCGATTAGCCACTTCCATGCTTTCATACCATCACTTCACGCAACATCAAATTTCTTTGCGTGAGTGAAGCCCATCGCATTTAGCAAACCTAAGTTGGCGTTCATTCAAGGCGTGCTACGCAAAAACGGGTATCCTGATCGATTCATTCTTAAGAACGTGCAAGACAAACCCGACCCGGTGCAGGTTCTAACAGCTTAGAAAGAACTATTTCTAAGATTACCTTTCAAAGGAAACGCAACCGCCGAACGTGCAGCCAGAAGCCTTTCTACAGCCGTTAAGTCAACTTTTCTAGCTGCTGAGCTCAAGTACACTTTCTCAACGGAACCCCTCATTCGCATTTGCAACAAAGACAAGTTGCCGATGCTGACCGCTTCTATGGTAATTTATCAGTTCGAGTGCGCTTGTGGCGCTACTTACATAGGTCGAATGGCACGGCACTTGTCAGAGCGCATTAATGAGCACTTTCCATGCTGGTTGCGTGGAAGCGGTACCGGGGCTATAACTAGCTCTGGTATGGCTCCTACAGTTGACTGTGGGCCTGAAGTCGATCCAGTCCGCGCTTTTCGAATACTCTACACGGCTCCGCCACTCCAATCGATATGCCTGCGCCTCCGCGCCCTAGCTACAGCTGAGGCGATCAGTATTCGGTTGTATCAACCGCTTTTTAAATAAATAAATAAATATTTATTCTCGACTATGCGAGGCACGCCAATTGAGGCATAATCAGGTATGTACAGCTGTACAGACATTTTATGGGAACTGTAGTGACAGTAGAAAATTGTTCATATGTCCATGCTTGGAACTGTGCGATGGTGAACATGCGAACGAACGCTTTGGTTGCAGTGGGATCGGGATCCATTTGTTTGGACATAATCGCTCTGCCATATATCGCAGTCATACCTCGAGTAATAATAGATAAATCCTGAGTGATCCATTGGAAGGTAATTGAAGAGCAAGCTATCCACTATGATGATTCTAATTGAGCTGCCAGTGTGAAGTTATGGGCTGTGACTTTATTCGGTGGCGAGTCACATTCGCCACGTTGCAGTGTTGTTAAACGGACATTGGTGGCTTTTTATAGGGAGAACGCTTGCCAGGCGAAAACCCACCACGTCCTGAAACACTGCCGCTAATCCATTGAATGGCAAGTTGTAACTGGCTATGTTTCTTGTTGAACGGTTTTTTGCTCCGTTATTCGCAGTCAAGTTGCGTCCCATTTTTCTGCTGACTGATGCGCTATGTGAGTGGCCATTGCGTGCCTGGGTCCTCTCCTGTTCCAGATCGGTAGGTCAGGAACTAAGCATTCTTTCTGGGTATGATGTGTTGATCATCTGCAGAACCACGTGAAGCCTCGAAGAATATACGTTGAAATATGTTGAAGTCTTGGAGGACAGGATAGGTTCCGAAGAAAGAATCGCAGATCCCCCGGGGTATGTAGTGAAATTGATTAGAGATTGTGGTAACCACGGCCATTTGTGCGGTCAAAGCGGATTGAAGAGCTTAGAATGACCGATTGTTCAAGCTTTGTTTGGCAGGAGAATGTGCCTTCCGTAGTCGAAAGTCCACCAGTCAAGAGATATGTGGAAGAGGTATTGTTAGGTAAATTGGACTCAGTGGTTCATGCCGCGGAAGAATTGATTTATTTGTCCGGTTAGTAAGTTGTAAAAAAGTTGATAATTTTCCGCTCATGTCCAGGCAGAGGAACTGTGTGCCTTGTATTGTTGTCGAAACGGAGGACAATTCCTTGGGTGCGTGTCGCCGTACCTGTGACAGACTCGGGAGAAAAAGAAAACGAACAGAGACAGCCACACAGACAGAAGAAAGGAATGCGTCTGGAATGCAGTCAATCAATTGCGGCGATGCTTGAACTATTGTACCCCTATGCATGTAATTGTTGTTTAAATATCGCATATACATGTATAACATAAGTGGCGCAATACGACGAGAATCGAGCGGAACACGGATCAGTAAAGAATGAAAGATTGAAGAGGAAGCAGGAGTGTTTGGGGAGGGGTCAGAAAGCAGAAGAGCGTTTAGCTGAGACTGGATAAGTCAGCAAGATGTAGCTAGGCAGTCAGATTAAAGTAGGGATAACAGAAGAAGAAAGAAACTGCTCGAAGCTGTTATATTACCCCGGCCAGATAAAATGGACGATTCGGAGGCCAGAAGCAATCCTTTGATTATATCTTTGCCCAAGTTTGCGCTTATCGTTTGTGCTTACTGCTGGTTTACGCCCCCGGTTGGCACGTGATCCAATTTCATTTGAACTGATGGAAACCACTGTTACTCCCATTACTCTTTACTCCTATGCTTGTAAATGTCTGACGATGAATTCAGCGAAAACAATTTATTTACCTCCGGTCCTTTGTTCTCGATGTTTAAATGGGAACTTTCCATTTTCGGTTTACCTACTGATGGTGTTTGGAAACTGCTGAGTACAGTAACTAGTATTCAGAATTAATGAAAAAGCTTCAATTAGGGCCCGCTGGCAACCGACATCTAGGAAGACACATAAAAGTTCATTTAAAGCCGGCATTTAGATGATTTTGGACAATTCTAATGCTAAGCTTAGGTGCATCAGAAGCAGAAAAGGCTTTCAACATCCTGTGCAAGGCTTAGATCTGGTGGCATGCCTTTACTAGGAGTACCATAGAAAGCATAAGCCCAATACTTTTTCCACGGATCCAGTGGTCAAGAAGTTGGAAAGTGATAAATGTAAGTCTTAAGAGAAGGAATGAAGATGTAGATAAGAAATAAGGATTGAAGGAAGAGGTCGTTGCAGAATAAGATCATCTTGTATTCAGTTTGCTATTCTTAAATCCTGGAAAATGGGTGCGACGGATACCGTTAAAGTCTCTTAGGTGCTAGAACGGTAACCACAATGAATGTGGATGAGTTTTGAGCTGAAGGTGCTTAGATGACTTGCACTACATCGTGGGCGTCCTCAAGCTACATCAGGGCCAGTTTTAAAGAAGTGGTCCTGCGAAACGCAGATATGGAAGATGCTTTGTAGATTGCCAAAACATAGGAATTTTTGTATCTCCTTCCTGAAGACCTGCAAGTTTTGGATTTCTCTTATTCTGGAAGGCAACTTGTTTCATATGTTCACGTAGACAACTAAGAAGAAACGAGACCGCAGTCTCTTCTTTGCCTTTAGCGGAGTAATGGAATGGCCCTTGATTCGGAGTCTCGATTCAGACGCGCTCCTTAGTTTAAGACAAGTGATATTACTGTGCAACATTCTATGAATTAGCTCATGTAAGAAGCACATGTTAAGAATAATGCGCCTTTGCCGTAGGGGCTGAATTTTAAGGTGTTCACACCTTTGTCGGTAATTCAGCGCTTGCTGCGGTGGAGTCAATATCTTCGTAAAGCGCCTATGAGCTTTCTCAAGCGGAACACGGTCCGACTTACGTAGATTGCTGCATATAAAAGAGTGATATTCTAGATGTGGCCTGACGTGACTCTTATCATGTTCTAGCCTTGCATAGGCGGTTTCTATGCAACGGCGTATGTGGAACGATAATCCTCTTACCATTGCGACTTGATAATGCACTTGCTCTGCAAAGTTGAGGCTCATAGAGTAGCGCAAGCCCAGATCTGTTGTTGTGATATTCAGTTTGAGAGTGATGCCGTTTGTTGTTAGGGACCCAGCAGGTATAGAGAATCTGTGGGTCATGACGTTAGATTTTTGAGCGGAGAAGGTCATTTGCCAGTGTTTGCACCAGTTTTCAATTGCTTTAAGATTCTCATGGATACAATTAATTGCGGAAAATTCATTACCACGGGGAAAGTCGTAGACAACTTTCACATCGTCAGCAAAGGTAACGTTGGAAGTTAACGTTGGAAGTAAAACAAACATAACTGGATAACTTTCAGTCGATCACCGCCAACCGTGTACGACAAAGGTGTTTGGCCTTAACTAAGATGTTGAACCAGGTTAAGCCTTAATCTACTTTCCCAAGTAGACCTGGTGGGTAGGTGCTTAACTTTTCATGCCTGAAGTTGAAGTACACTTGCGTGGCAATGCTATCACGGTCAAAAAGTTTGCGCTCCAGTCATAGAGATTGATATAACCCGAACTGTTCTAGTAGGTGGATAGAATACTAGATCGTGGAAATGACCGGTAGTATTGATAGAGCGGATCAAGAGATAATGACAAGCAGAGTCAACAAAGTGTCAACAGGAAGTTTACGTGTTCACCAGACTCACTGGCATACATCGGTTTCGTTGGTTCCAGCTTGGTGGTGATTGGCTGGACAGTTGTATGGTCTGATTGGATGACAGCACTCCGTGTTGGTTGGGTCCTGTATACAACACCTCCCTCTTCTTTTGACACGTCCGCCTGTAGTTGCCAACCGTTGGGTATAGATGAAACGATCGGGTGGTCGGCGGTTGCGTACGGGGCGTCTGTGAACCGCATCCAAATCTGACATCAACGCTTCGCTTCCGTTTTCCACTCGATCCGCATTTGCATTTGTCGGTTTCGGCAATGAGAACTCCTCCAGTAATAACTGAAAATCAAACTGGGAATTGTGATGAGATAAATACTGATTGTTATCGGAGCGGTGTCTGAGCTGGTCCATATGCCTGTGCCATGTCTGACCGTTGACCTCTACTAGGTACGTGACTCTACCAATCCGTCTGGTGATTACACCTGGCGTTCATCTGTTTTGCGACGGCCGGAAGTCTCTTATCCATACCAAGTCACCTGGTTTTAACGTTCCCGCTATTACCTGTTGTTTGGGTTGCGCAGATTCTGTTGTTTCCGGCTTGGCTGATTCTCTCACTTCCGGAACGATTATGTCCCAAATTGTCCTGATCTGACGGTTAAACAACATTTCCGACGGTGACCTTCCGTTACAAGAGGGGTGTGGTGCGATTCGATACATCATTATGAATGTGTGTATGCAATCGTCCCTGGGGCCGTCTCCTTGCCCTTTGATAAGTGCACGCTTGAACGTGTCGACGAGTCGCTCAACCTGACCGTTCGATTGCGGGTGAAAGGGTGGTGTGCGTATGTGAGTCACCCCCTTAGAACGACAAAATGTTGCGAATTCTTCGCTAGTGAATTGTGGGCCATTATGGCTGACTAATATCTCAGGCATGCCGAATCGGCTGAATATTTGATGCAACTGTCTAATGGTTGCGACTGCAGTGGTCGTCGGCATTGTTACAACCTCTGGCCATTTACTATGAGCGTCAATCACCATGAGGTAAGATTTACCCTCTACTGGGCCGGCGAAATCTACATGTACCCTTGACCACGGCGTGGTCACTGTTGGCCATGGCACAGGGGCCAATTTGTTTGGTGATGTTTGCGCCCACGCACAGTTTTCACACTGCGTACACAGGTGTGAGTTATCATCATCCATCCCTGGCCAATACACGTAACTTCTAGCTAATGCTTTGGTGCGGGTGATTCCTTGATGGCCTTTGTGAAGTTGGGTGAGAATGGGCCGTTGTAAAGTTGAGGGAACAACTACACGTTCAGCGAAAAGCAAGCATGAGTCAACGATTGATAAGCTGTTTTGCCACCGGTGATAGGGGATGAGTTCTGCATCTGATATCCTCGATGGCCAACCCTCTTTCACGTGCTTCATCACCTTACGTAGTACGGCATCCTGCGATGTGTGCTGCTGGATGGATTTTAGCGAGGCTTGTAGGGATTTCGCGGTGTCGAGAATTACCCGATTGATCTCCTGATCCACTTTAATACCAGCAATCACTGTCTCGTTGTTGTCTGCTGGATGATCTGCAATTAATCGAGACAACACATCGGCTTGCCCAAAATCTGTGGTCGATTGGTAATGGATGCTAAAATCGTAGGCCAGTAAGGATAGAGCCCATCTCTGTAGACGGCTGGCTGTAGTTGCCGGGATGCCTTTATGTGAACCAAATATGGTCAGCAACGGTTTGTGATCCGTCAGTAACTTGAAACGTCTACCATATAGCATTTCGTGAAATTTACTGACAGCAAATATGATAGCCAGGCCCTCCTTTTCAATCTGGGAATAATTTTTCTCTGCTGATGTTAACGACCGTGCCACATGGATAACTGCTTTCTCAGAACCGTCTGGGGAAGTGTGGAACAACGCAGCTTCGATGCCATAGTTGCATGCATCGGCAGCTACACGATTGGAAGTTTGGGATCGGAATGCGTGAGAAGGGGATCTGGTCAGCATATCCTTAATCCGATCTACCGCTGTTTGACACTCTGCTGACCAAGTAAACTTGACCTCATTCATGAGTAATGCGTTTGGAGGTGCTCGCAGTTCATGCCTTTCCGGGAGAAAATTAGAATAGTGGCTAACCATGCCAATAAAAGTGCGTAGCGTACTGACGTCTGTTGGTGCTGGCATGTTAACAATAGCTGAAATATTGGCTGGGTCGGGACGACGTCCATTCTGATCAATAATGAACCCAAGATATTTAAGTTGTGGCAAAAGTAAACTGCATTTGTCTGGTGGCAATTGCAAACCGTACTCATTTATACGATCCAAAACTTGGTCGAGCCTCACTGTTAGCTCTTCTGGACTTGTTTCGACCAATAAGATATCGTCTAAGTAAGCTGCAACACCGTCAATGCCCGTGAGCATGGTATCCATAAGCTGCTAAAAAATAGCTGGTGCTGTTTTAACCCCGAATGGCAATCGGCTAAACTGAAACAATCCACGGTGTGTTTTAATTGTCAACAATTCCTTTGACTCATCGTCAATGGCGATTTGTGGATATGCATCAGCTAGGTCACGTTTGGCAAATAGTCTACCGCCTGAAAGTTTGGCAAAAATGTCTTCTGGGACTGGTAGTGGATAACTGTGTGTCTGAAGGGCGTCACTAAGACCTGTTGAAAATTCTGCACACACACGAATTGAGCCATTGGCCTTTCGTACCACTACGATTGGAGCAGCCCAGTCCGAGTAATCGACTGGTTGTATGACATTTGCTAGCTGTAGGCGATCCAGCTCTAGCTCTACACTGGTTAATGCAGAATAAGGTACCGGACGTTTAGGACGAAAAATGGGTTTAGCATCCGCTCTCAGCTGCAACTGAACCTTCATTTTGCTACAAAGACCAAGTCCTTCCTAGAAAACTAGTGCATATCGCTGAAATAACCGTTGTGGAATGGACTGCTGTAGCCCTGCATCGATTATTACGGAAGGAATGCTGATGCCCAGTGTCAGTTTGCAGACTTTAACAAACGGAATACCCCAATGATTGAAATTATCTAACCAGTCAATGCCGAGAATATTCAATCATGGTTGGTTAGTGAGGTAGCATACAGACCCAAAGTTTTGACCATTATAAGATACTAAGCAACGTAACTCACCAACCAAACCGAGAGTTGTTCCGGATGCACTGAGGGCTGTCTGTTGAGTGGGCATAACTGGAAGACGTCCGATGGATTCTCAAATCGTTTGCGAAATAATCGGGATGTCCGATCCTGTGTCTACCTGGAGAGTCGCGGGATACCCGTTTACACTCACTGTTAGATAGCGTCTTCGCGATGTCGCATTGACTTGATAGCTAGCAACAATGCTGCGACTAGCCTTCTGCGGTGGTTTTGGAAACCGTTTGTTGGAATAGTCAGCTTTAGTTGAGTTACGTGGCTTGCAGAAACCATCTTTGTGACCAAACCGTTGACACTGATTGCACCGATGTCGGCGAAAAGTGCACTGTGAGGCGCAGTGTCATGCGCCACAGTTCCAACATGCTGTTGGTGGCTTTTTGGACTCCTGTTTGTGTGCTCTGACCGGTCTGACGTCTGCCATGTTTATCTGCTGCTGTTCCACCATACGGGAATCATGCTTCAAATTAATCAGGCGCTGACATTCCTCAGCCATTTTCTGCAACGTTATGTCTGGGTCTTGCTCCAGTCTGGTGAGAAGACGTGTGCGGATGTCCGCGTCTGACGGAGATTGTAGACCACAAATAAACATGAGACACTTGGACTGTGTCTCGGTCATGGATGCAAGTTTAAAACGCTCACACTCGCGGTTAACGATACCTGCGTAGGTAATGTAGTCGTCCATGAGTGCTTGACGAGGTTTATGCAAGGATAACGTGTGCTGAAGAGCGAGGAACGTTCGCCAAAAATCTGTGTGAGGCACTGAACCGTGTCATCAAAAGAAAATTCGCGTGGGTGTTTTGGCAAAATATAGTTTACGAAACGATCATGCTCCGTGATCCCCAACTTACGAAGCAGTGTTCGTGATCGCCATGAATCCTCCTTCCACCGAACTCAACACGAAAAGTGTCCTCATAGCGCTTGAACCAGGACTTTAAAGTAACACCGGATGCAAAGTCATGCTGGAAAATCTGAATTGTAGAAACAATTGAGTCAATGTTGTTATGTTCATCCTGCGGTGCCTTGTCCTTAGAAACCAGGGAGAGGTTACGCGTTAGAGTATCGAGTAACCGGAGCTGTGCGGCCTCGAACTGCGACTGCTGTTGTTGAAAAATTGCACGGAGATGGTCTGATGAAATTGCCATTTTAATTACCAGTTCCGTCGCCATTTGATATAACCCGAACTGTTCTAGAAGGTGGATAGAATACTAGATCGTGGAAATGACCGGTAGTATTGATACAGCGGATCAAGAGATAATGACAAGCAGAGTCAACAAAGTGTCAACAGGAAGTTCACGTGTTTACCAGACTCACTGGCGTATATCGGTTTCGTTGGTTCCAGCTTGGTGGTGATTGGCTGGACAGTTGTATGGTCTGATTGGATGACAGCACTCCGTGTTGGTTGGGTCCTGTATACGACAGAGATAATCAGCTGCACGGTAAGTTACAGTTTGGAAGCCTATTTCTTCAAACCATGGGTTTAGCATCATAGTCTAATGAGGACTTGGAACGCTTCAAATGTTCTCTGGTGAACAATTGCTATCAGTATCTTAAGAGCCGTGTTCAAACTCAGGGTCCGCTGACACGCAAGCACTATGATGCACTGAAGAATTTAAGGCACAATCATAAGGTCTTCCTGAGCAAACCAGACAAAGGCACTGAGGTCGTTATATTGGAAAGGGACGTCCATATAAACAAGCTAGAAAGAATTCTGAGTGATGAAACAAAGTATTCCCGAACAACTGGAGAAAAGGATCGAAAGGATCGAACAGAAAAGCACATTACTAATAAATTGCAAGTGCTTCTGACTAGCGGGTACATCTCAATTACACTTTCTGATAGCCTTAAGCCGAGTGGCTCGAATGTTCCGAGGCAATTCGGGTTACCTAAAATTTATAAGAATGATGTTTACCTTTGCCCAATTTTATCAATGGTACTCTCACTCCTAGCGCCATTCTGTTCTTCGTCGTACCTCTGGCACCTCTGTTTGGCAGCAGTCATTCTTCGTAGGCTCCAACCATCTCTGCGCAGATCCGGAGCCTGCTAAGCGCCACCATTTTATTCCTCCAACCTTTACTCTCTGAGACTGCGTGCCTCACATACATTTGCTGTTTGTGGACTTATTCGGGGACACTGTAAGTATCCACTACAAACTAAAAGGCTTGAACTAAATGCTACCGCTGATCACTGATACTCTCACTCCTAGCGCTATTACCAGTTCTCTGCATTACCTACGTCATCACTTTTCAGCTGCATCGGGTCATTGTAGGTAGCATACATCTTCGCGCTAGGATCCACTCCTTATTTCTTCAACGTTTATTCTCATAGGTTGTTTGCATCACATAACTTAGATGGACTGCTGACATATTCTGTCACTGTAAGTATCCACTAATGCTAGAAGGCTTAGTGCGAATTCAGTTTCTGTCCACTGGTTCTCTCTCTTAGCAACGGTTGAGAATAAACTATACGCTTATTTATTTTCTTATCTTTCGTTCCTCTTATTTTCATCACGTTTCCTGCAGCGATTCGTAGTAGGCTACATACATATTGCGCATATCCGGAGCTACTAGGTGACACTCCATGTTTTCCATCCTGTAATCTTTTAGCAGGTTTGTATCACTTACCTTCGCTGGCTCGCTGTTGCATTCAGTAACACTGTAGGAATCCACTAGTGAACAAACTACTCAATGGAATGGTTACATCTGGTCACCGAATGTTTTTCACTACGCCATTATGTCGATCCTCTTAACCTCAGCACCTCTATTTAGCAGGAAATAGTGATCGTAGGCTCCAAGCATCTCTACGCATATCCGGAGCTTGCTAAGAGCCACTATCTTATATATCCAGCATTCATTCTTTGGGACTGTCTGCGTCACATACATATGCTCTCTGTCGACATATTCTGGGACATTGTGGGTATGAAGTAGTAACTGCTAGGCTTGATGCTAATGTCATAGCTGATCACTGATACCGTCAATCCTATCTCCAATTTCTGTGCTTCGTCTTAACTCTTGCACCTCTGTTTAGTAGCAGCCATTCTTCGTAGGCTACAACCATTATCGCGCGTATCCGCACCTACCAAACGACACTCCTTGTTTCTCCACCTGTAATCTTTTAGAATGTCTGTATCACTTACCTTCGCTGGCTTGTTGATGTATTCTGTGGCAGTGTAGGACTCCAATGGGACCAACCTGCCCAATGGAATGGTTACGTTTGGTCACCGAAAATGTTTCACTGCGTTATTATCTGTCGATCCTCTTAATCTCAGCATCTCCATTCAGCAACAACTGGTGGTCGTGCACTCCAAGCATCACTGCGCATATCCGGAGCTTGCTAAGGGCCACCCTTTTATTCCTCCAACCTTTACTAGCTGGGACTGACCACGTGACATACATTTGCTGTTTGTTGACTTATTATGGGACACTGTAGGCATCCACTAGCAACTAGAATGCTCCATTCAAATGCCATTGCTGGCCGTCGATACTCTCTCGCTCGGTACTATTATCAGCCCTTCGTCGCCCCATTCCAGCTGCAGCGAGTCATTGCAAGTAGCATAAATCTTTGCGCCAGGTGACACTTCTTAGGTCTCCAACGCTTACTCACTTGGAGTGCTTACACCACATACCTTCGCTGGTTCGTTGACTGTAGGTAGCCATTGGTAAGTAGAAGGCTTAATCCGAATGCCTACGCTGGCCACTGATACTCTCTCTCTTAGTGCCACTATCCGTCGCTCTTCTTATCTTCCTAATCTCTTTGCAGCGATTCGCCGTAGGTTCTAGGCGCCTGCTGCGCAGATCTTGAGCTTTATAAGATATACTCCTTGTCTCCTCATCATACATTCCCCTGGAATGTCTGTCTCACTTACCTTCGCTGGCTTGTTGCTGCTTTCTCTGATCCTGTAGGCATACACTAGTGACCAGGCGTCTTATTGGTATGGCTACATCCGGCCGATGGTAGTCTTTCCTAACGCCACAATCTGTCGACCTTCTTAAACACGGCATCTCTGTTTAATAAACAGCTAGTGGTCGCAGGCCCCATGTATCTGCCTTTATCCAAAGCTTGATAGGAGCCACTCACTATCTCAATAACCTTTATTCCCTTAGAATATCCGCATCCAATCTTTCCGCTGCCATACCGCCAATTGACCTTTAGATCTCCCTTGCGACAAACTGTTTATTTTGAACATACTTATCCTGCGTTCCCTATCGTATTAGGCCAGCCACTTGCTGTTCATGCACCACGCAATCACCACCAGTCTTCTAACTTTTTCCCCCTCTCCGACGCAAGTGTTGCCTTGTACTAAACTGATAAGTCGCGGATTACTTACTGGCATAACGCTCTTGCCTCTAAGCAAACGTAAACAATCTACCCATACGGCTATTGACGCTCTAGGACATTCAAAATGCACTTTCAGCATACCCAGGGTTGCACAGTGTCCATGATTTTGTCTCAACTCCAAATGTTGTAACATAAGACTGTAACAATTTTAACTTTATGCCTGTTCTTGCGGTCTTCTCTCGGTTACCCCACTTTTCCGTTTTCGCCAAGGTCCGGAACCACTTGGAGATCTGGGATTGGGCTGAGAAACATTTGTCACCCAAGACAGATGCACTAACCGACAAGGACTTACATGGAGCGTGGTTGTATACCAAAAAACTCAATTGCAACCACCACAACTGTTTGCTAGTTTGGTGAGCTGCACACGTTTGCACACTCCCGCAGAGTGCACGTCTGAAAAATCCAGACAGCAGAAAGTTTGAACTTTTGCTCACTTGGACACACTGCAGGACGACTATTCGTGTTGTTCCCATCGTCAACCGGCCTCAACGGTCATGGCGGCCCAGTTCTATCTATCTTTCTAAACAACAGAGGAAATTGGAAGCCATTTGCCTGCGAATAGCCGAATATGAAACCAGTCGTCAAGCGGCGTTGCCCGTTAAACATCAGTGTTCAGAAAGCTTCGCGGCAGTGTTGCAGAACGTGGTGGGTTTTCGTCCTTCAAACATGCTGATATAAAAAGCCACAAATGTCTGTTTAGCAACACTGCGACATGGCGAATGTGACTCGCTACGGAATAAGGTCACTGCCCACAACTACATACTGGCACGTCGACTAGACTCACATATCAACTTTTTCCCGACAAGTGCAAGAATGTGATATTCTCCGTCTACATGCACCATTTCACGCACTTATAGTGCCTTGACAGTTTAAACCACGCATGATTTAACCCAAATTATCGTTGTGATGCACAACTGCCTATAAATATGTGAATAAACTATTTATTTATTTATTCTGTTGCCCAATGGCTCGGCGAAATGCTTGAGACAATAAGACGGCGACTTACACATTATTGCCTCCATGACACTTTTCATTTCATCGAAAGCGTCAAGGACCGCAACAGCAATAAGCAAATGAGGTTTTCTGTGGATAATGGCTCGCTTTTCACCAACGTCCCACTTCTCGCGACAATTGATTACATTTGTACCTACATCAAGGAAACCCAGACAACAATAGGCATACCATTGCGTGATTTGAAAAGTCTCCTCTTGCGTTGCATCTGGAACATACAGTTCCTATTCAATAGCACCTACTACCGTCAAAAAGGTGATGTTGCCATGGGATCGCCACTAGGTCCTGCTGCTTGCTGATGTGTACATGGCAAAATTAGAGAACACCAAACAACATGCGGAGATCACCGCCTTAGATTGGTATCATCACCATGGTGGTGACATATTTGTTGTGGCCGATCAGTCTACTGACATCGACGCTGTTACTAAAGGCTTTAATCAGGCCCACGCAGCATTGCAGTTTACTTTCGAGAAGGAAGCGAAAAACCGGTTGCCGTTCCTTTATGTATTGTTAACTCGTAGGGTAGTTGGCTCTATCCAAAGGCGCGTCTACAGGAAGAAAACCTGGAGTGAAAAGTATACGAAGTTCCGTAGTTACCTTCCTTTGGGATACAAGCAAAACCTAATTCGCTCTTCAACCACAGAAGACCACATGATTTGTTCTGAAGAGAAGTTGGATACTGAGTTGGCGTTCATTCAAGGCGTGCTGCGCAAAAACGGGTATCCTGATCGATTCATTCTTAAGAACGTGCAAGAAAAACCCGACCCGGTGCAGGTTCTAACAGCTTAGAAAGAACTATTTCTAAGATTACCTTTCAAAGGAAACGCAACCGCCGAACGTGTAGCCAGAAGCATTTCTACTGCCGTTAAGTCAACTTTTCTGGCTGCTGAGCTCAAGTACACTTTCTCAACGGAACCCCTCATTCGCATTTGCAACAAAGACAAGTTGCCGATGCTGACTGCTTCTATGGTAATTTATCAGTTCGAGTGCGCTTGTGGCGCTACTTACATAGGTCGAATGGCACGGCACTTGTCAGAGCGCATTAATGAGCACTTTCCATGCTGGTTGCGTCGAAGCAGTACCGGGGCTATAACTAGCTCTGGTATGGCTCATACAGTTGACAGTGGGCCTGAAGTCGATCCAGTCCGCGCTTTTCGAATACTCTACACGGGTCCGCCACTCCAATCGAGAGGCTTGCTCCTCCGCGCCCTAGCTACAGCTGAGGCAATCAGTATTCGGTTGTATCAACCACTTTTTGTTCATAAAAGAAACTGTTTAAAGCTGTTATCTTACCCCGGCCAGATAAAATGGACGATTCGGAGGCCAGAAGCAATCCTTTGATTATATCTTTGCCCAAGTTTGCGCTTATCGTTTATGTTTATTGCTGGTTTAGGCCCCCGGTTGGCACGTGATCCAATTTCATTTGAACTGATGGAAACCACTGTTACTCCCATTACTCTTTACTCCTATGCTTGTAAATGTCTGACGATGAATTCAGCGAAAACAATTTATTTACCTTCGGTCCTTTGTTCTCGATGTTTAAATGGGAACTTTCCATTTACTGATATTTTAAGCTGGCCTGTTCCCGGGTCCGCGGAAGAGGTCCGGGGGTTTCTGTTTCTGGCTTCTTATTGCAGAAGCTTGGTGGAGAACTATGCGACTATGTCAGCAGCCTTGAACCGACTCACGGATAAGGGTCGGTTTTTCCGCTGGAGCCCGCAATGTCAGGAAGTTTTAATGAATTACGTCATGCTTTGGCACACGCTGCAGTCATTATCTTCCCGGATGTGTCACTGCAAGCCGCCCCCTTTATTTTGGACACTAATGCTAGTGAGGTTGGTATCGGAGCTGTGTTATCACAAATCTCTGAGGATGGTATGGCACTAGTTGTCGCTCACGCTAGACGCGAGTTGACAAAACGGAGCGAAACTATTGCACTACTAGGAAGAAAATGCTTGCTCTGGTCTCCTTCGTTAAACATATTTGACATTAAATGAATGGGTATATTTCTAGACCGGCTAGAGGCTGCACCCTTAAGGGTTCAGATCAATCTTTACATTAATCCTATGCTCTTGCATGGAAGTAGGCAAAATACGAGTATATGTTCCTCGTTGGCAATTACAAATGCATTGGCATTGTTTGGTGTACAGCTGATGGGGTCGCAGGCGCCCACCTTGAAATTTTCTGGTTCCTTCGGGCGATATTGAGCTCCTTGTTCTTTTGTTGTGAAAGCTGCGCAGAGCTGTAGTTGTGCCTTTTTCTTTGGAACAGGATCCAATTCACCACAACTTCACTTTAAATTCATTGGACTTTTTGGCCCGCTCAGTCGCCACAATTGTTGGTGCGCACATGGAAGAAATGAGAGTGGCGGAATTATAAGGGATACGAAAAGTTAAAAATAATTTCGAGAAATGCAGATGAAAATAAAAAGGATTTGTTAAGAGACATACTAAGGCGGCGTGCTTCACTAGAAAAATACAAATTAACAAAAAATATAGCCAAACTTTTCTTGCGCTGATATTGCTTTCTGGCGCGAAATTTCAACCTGAGTAAATCTCAGAAAAAGAAAAACCTTTTCTAAGGCTAGAATACTGCGTAAAGTAGCACAAAATAGGCTGCTCAGGACAAGTTTTAACCGCTGATTACGTTGAAAGTAAAAACAATGCAATACGTGCAGTAGTTTGCGAGTTATTCGCAATTGAATGATGGTCTACGAATAAGGCCATTATTCTTTTTCGCTAAAATGGCTTTCTGCTTTGCAAGCAGATAGCAGAAAAAGAAAAGAAAATGTAAAAGTAGCGAAGCGGTATATGTTCTAAATAGGCATAGCTATCCAGAAATGCTCTAATTAGCCCGTAATACCCTGCAACAACTAGGGACTTCGTAGGTGGCCGAAAAGTACACTTTGCAGGCATACATGGCAAATATACGCAAATAAGGTATAATTTTGCGCGAAAACGCTAGAAATCCAGTAAGGAATATTATGTCTGCATGGGAATTCAGGAGAGCTTATAATTAACCCACGGTTAGAAGGCCTCAGCATACCATTTTCAGTGGATACTGAGCCACATAAACAACTAGGAATATAGAGTTTTATTTTTTAAGCCTCTAAGTGGTTCTGAAGTTTATATCAAGGCCGCATGAGCCAGGTCTACCTGAGTAACACAGGAGACCTTTCGGATCAGTTGACACATTTTGGCCTGGAAAATACACACATTTCTTAGCTAAACATCGCAAGTTTTATCTCTTAGAGCCGATTTTCTATATTCATGAGGCTATGTCTCCAACATCAGTGAGCTAGAGGAGCCTGTCACTAATAATAAAGAAATGAGTATGGGAAAATTTAGTAAAATTTAGCAAATTGCTTTGGGGCGTGAAATCCATTTTGGTCTGCGTTGGTGGGGCATTACCAACTCTACTTCTGGGGATTGAGCTTGCTCGAACATGAGGGATTGTTATGCCTCATGTGTTGATGCACACTATTGTGCAGCTCTTTGATTAATTTTGAGCTATTTCTCTCCAATTTTAAGTTCCGAAGCAAGTGCCAGCGGTGTTCATCCAGGTGGCAATGTTAACTAGTACTATACTGTCACACCGGCTATTTCTTTTGTGGTTTTCCTGGCAAGAGCTGTTCTAGCACCCTAAGCAAAGAGTGATAAGGTAAATCAGGAGTAGAATAGTAACAAAACCAGTGGGAGCTGGTCGTTCACCCGCCATTACGCATAACGCATGGTAGGCTTTGGAGCCAGCTAAAAGATAAATAACACACGGGCGGCCAAGATAAGAAAAGTGGTGATGGAAAGTTTCTGGTGGTCCAGCCAGCCAGTGTGACAGGGGCCTCTCTGTCGTTGGTTAGCTTTCGTGCCAGTGAAATGGAATCTGGAAATGCGAGTGTTTTACTAGCAAAAGCAGTTAAAGAAGAGGATCTGGTTTTCATTATGCCTGTCTACTAGTGTTGCCAATAGTGAAAGGCATATGTATACCAGATAAAGCTAAGTATATGGGGCCAAGAGAGGATAAGTGGAGAGCAAAATGTCTGATTCTTGGGCCTAGAATTTTAAAGTGCTCTCTTTGTCAACAATATGAAAGATATATATATTATTTTGCTGTTTACATACTGATAGTGGTTGGAAACGGCGGAGTACAGTAGCTAGTGCTCAGGCTTAATGAAAAAGCATCAATAAGGGCCAGCTAGCAACCGACATCTACGAAGGCACATAAAGGTTCATCTAAAGCCGGTATTTAGACGGTTTTGGACAATTCTAATGCTAATCTTAGGTGTATCAGCAGCAACAAACGCTTTCAACATCTTATGCAAGGCTTAGGTCTGGTAGGATGCCTTTACTAGGAGTACCTCAAAGGTCATAAGCCTAATATTTTTTCCACGGACCCAGTGGTCTAAGAAGTTGGAAAGTGATAAATGTAAAGCTGAAGACAAGGAATGAAGATGTAGATAAGATGTAAGGATTGAAGTTCGCCTGCACGGATGGCTTCGTCATTGCCCTGCAATACCCTATATATGGAATAACTACGGGTTTGCGAACCTGCCAGTCAGTAGGCTAGGCTGTAATGTTTGTTGAAATTTTTAAACATTGATAAAGTGACCATTGAAAAAGAGAAGCCGGAGGGTTGTGGATACTAATTGGTCCATTCAGCCTTTGGATCAACGTGTCAGTGAGAGGGCCGAAGCACGTCAGGAACTAATCAGTATTGGCTAAGTACCTCTTGCATTCAGAATTCTAACGTTAGCACCTGTACGATGCGTGCGACTGATCTGACTGATACCTTCCGGGTCTTGTGGTTGCGGTAATGGTTAAGTTAGAAGAACAAGGGTCATTGGTGGAGACAATTCGTGGGGATTATCCCTCATTATCCCCTACCGGATGCTTTTGGGTTGGCGTCTACTCATTCCATAGTGCAGGCATAAGGCGGAATTGTCCGTAGGATAACTCTAGTAGGTCAAGAAGAGATCGTTGAAGACTAAACTCAGCTTGTAGCTGGATATGATCACCTGTTCCACAACCGAAGACAAACAAATCCTGGCGTGATTACCTTCACTGCCTCAAACATTCTGATTCTCCAGTCACCTGGAGCTTTTCTGATGTCATTTCACGGACAGCACTGCGCGCGTATAAGTGGCATTTCCGGTGACCTTTCATGAAGTTTTCACTTGGCCATGTAGACAGTTGCACTTACATTTGAAGGAATTCCGAGTCCACTTTGCGGAGAATAGTATATGCGCCTGTTATGAACATATTCCGACACAAGAAATAACTACAATCACCATCCCCATAACAAGTCCAGCATGGATAGTTGGACACGGGTTACGATCCGGACAAGAATATAATAGAGAAAGCCTCTATTAACAATGCGTTTACTCACCTGCATCATTATCATTCGACTCCGCGACTCTTTTACATCATTGACAGGCGTCAACGATTACTGCCGGATCATTACTAAGCCATTCGGCCCACCAAGGGAGAATTTTGGCTGTCAACCGACTGCGAATAATGGATTGCAGAATCGATCTATACGATGCATAGCCCACTAGCACTACTGTTCAACGGAAGTTACGGCAGTGTTCCAGGACGTGGTGGGTTTTCGCCTGTCAAGCGTTCGCCCTATAAAAGCCATAAATGTCCGCTTAACAAGGCTGCAACGTGGCGAATGTGACTCACCACAAAATAAAGTCACAGCTAGACGTCTCACATTGACGAAGTCCTCAGCCTTCTACATCCAACCTGTGCAACTGATTTTACTATGAAGAATGCTTTGATGGAGCACAGATCTTCCCGGCTTCGTAATGGTCATTGACTGCACCAAAACCTGGTTTGGGCTGGTGTGCTCAAGGATCACTACATGGTAAATTTACCCCCAACTTGTATCTTGACGCAACCGTTTTTGCGCGCCGCAGCGCCATCAAGGTACTTGATCTGACTATTACCAGACAATATGCGCGCTCATATAGACTACATCTTCGTTTATTCCTTTTATTAAAACAAAATGTTTCAATATTCCAGAGAAGCTACGCTTGGATGCAACTTTGATCACGCCTTTACAGGCGTGTCTCGTTTTAGAGAGAATATACAATTTATTTATTTATTTAAACCCTAGAAAATGTGTGCGACGGATACCGCTAAAGTCTCTTAGATGATAAGACGGTAACAACAATGTATGTGGATGAGTTGTGAGCTCAAGGTGCTAAGATGTCACGCACTACCTCATGGGCTTCCTCAAGCTACATCAGAGCCAGTTTCGAAGAAGTGGTTTTGCGAATCGGAGATAAGGAAAATGCTTTGTATATTGCCAAAACATAGGAAGCTTTGTATCTCTTTTTCGAGGGCCTGCAAGTTTTGGATTTCTTTTATTCCGGAAGACAACTTGTTCCATAGGTTCACGTACACAACTAAGAGGAAAAGAGCCCTCAGGCTCTTCTTTGCCTTCAGCGGGGTAAGGGAATATCCCTGGTTTCGGAGTTTAGGTTCAGAGGCGCTCCTTAATTTAAGACGAATTATCTCACTGTGCAGCTTTCTATGAATTAGCTTGTGTATGAATCACAAGTTAAGGATAATGCGTCTTTGTCATAGGGGCTGAATTTTAAGGTGTTCGCGTCTTTAGCTGTAACTTAGGACTTGCTGCGATTGAGTCAAAATCTTCGTAAAGCGCCTATGAGCTTTCCCAAGCAGAAAGCGGTCCGACTTCCGTAGAATACTGCAAATAAAAGAAAAATATTACAGATGTGGTCTGACGTGGTCCTTATAAAGCTCTAGCCCTTCCTCTGCGGTTTCTATGTAACGGCGTATGTGGAACGATAATCCTCTTAATCTTGCTACTTGATGATGAACTTGCTCTGCAAAACTGTGGCTCATGGAGTAGCGCGAACCCAGATTTGTTGTCATGGCATTCTATTTGTTAGTGTTGTCCTTTTATTGTTAGGGACCCAACAAGTATGGAAAATTTGTGGGTCATGACATTAGATTTTTGAGCGGCGAAGGTCATTTGCCAGTGTTTGCACCAATTTTCAATTACTTTAAGATCCCCACAGGTATTCTTATTTGCGGATAATTCATTACCAGAAGAAAGTCGTAGACAACTTTTACGTCGCCAGCAAAGATAAAGGAGCGACCGTGCTGCAAACTCCTGCAGAGGTCATTGATATAAATCAAAATAGGGTAGGAGCAAGGACGCTGCCGCGCTCCACGCCACTGGTGATGGAGGTCGGGATGGATATGGTTTGCTCAAGCTTAACAGACTGCGTGCGCCCTATTAGGTCGGAATCCAGCAAGTGTAATAGAGGACTGTCTACCCCGTAAGCCATTACCTAATGCATCAGGCGCATGTGTGGTACCCCGTCAAACGTCTTTTGCATGTCAAGCTAAAGAAGGACAAATGAAAGATTAGGGTCAATGGCCTCGGTGCCTAAATTAGGGAAGTCCAACTGGCAGGTTGCACATTACCGAGCGTTTATAAACCCTTGCTGAGATTAATTTACGTGCACGCCAGAATAAAGGTGAGTCATGAGGGCTATTTTGACCAACCTCACCGTCACGCGCGAGCTAATAGAAGTGTGGTTAATAGGGCGAAAGTTACCATATCCCTGTAGGCTTCCACTCTCATGCCTTGGCGTAATGATGGAATGTTTCCCAGTGGTCGGGCACTGACGTTGCTGCATTGATAACGTAAAGGGTTTCAAAAGAAGAATATGGATATCTTCACCACCATTCTTAAGTAGAATGTGCTGCATTCCGTCTGGACCAGGGTTCCAGGATGACTTGGTAGATGAAATCGTAGAGCGGACATTATTTATGTCAAACGGTACAGAGGAAAGCGACTGGCTACCGGGTACTTGCAAGGCCTGACAGAATGAAGCTATTTCTGGACACTGTGATTCTTTAAAATGTGAGCTGAAGACTTCACATAAAATTCTTGCGTCACTAGAACTGTCGTTGGGAATCATTTTTAGGGTAGAGATCTATCATCCATGGTTAGGGGTCCGACAGCGCAGCAGCCAGCTGAGTTGCTTAGCTTTGTTCGCATTATTAAGTGCGGCTATTTCTTGATTGCTTTGCTGCCGCTTAGATCTGGCAGAAAGTTAATGTGAGATCTCGTTCACTCTTCAGATGTGGGCGAAATTGAAGGTATTGTTATAGGACCGTCTAAGCTGGTTTGGTCACACTTTAGATGATTGCCTTAGTAAATGTGACATGGGAGCTAGGGAGTCGAGACCGTGGAGTATTTCCTCCTAAAACAGCTCAGCCGAGCGATCCACAGGACCAGACATAAAGAATTTATCCCAATTTCTTGATCGGACCAGTAGAGCAAAGGTTGTCCAGTTAACGAGTTGCATCGGGCGGTATACTACGACAGGGTCTGTTTCTGCTGGGTAGGCATTACGTTGATTTTACTAAACCGAGCGATGCACTAATCTATCAGCACCACCTGGAAACTCCCGACCGACTGACACTTGCGTGAGGCGATGCCTAGGGTAAATATTAGGTCAAGAATATGGGTCGCCCTGGTTGGAGTAAATACATGTTGCGTCCAGCCGCCTAAATTGATGCACGCTAGTAGGCCAGCATACTTCGTTGTTGCAGCAGGTGAAAACCAGTTTAACTCAGACCGGTGGAAAGCCCATGAAACCAGTTTGTATTCGCAGGAAACATTTGATGCTTGCGCAAAAGTATCCATAATTGTGTTTTCACCCTTAACTGAGGTATCGGGATGTCTATAAACACACTAGAATAATACCGTCGATCCCAGGATATCAGCCGATAACTCTACTGAATCCATCTCCTCAGCCGCTTTTATTGTTTCGGACAATTTTGCCGAATAAGTGTTTTTGATATAAATGGCGCACCCGCCCCCTCGTTTATGCGCACGAGATTGCATAAGCAGCTGATAGTCAGGAAGTGAGTAGTCCTCCTCTAAGGCACAAAGGAGAAACCTTGTGACCGTGACAAATATTGCAGCAGGGTCGGCAAGGACAGACAGAGGACGCAAGGTATACATTAGCAGTTATAACATATAGCAGTTATAAGTGGAAGTGAGAACGCACTCTTGGGATCTATAAACTTTACGGATGACGAGATGAAGCCGTTGATATTTACTTCGCTATCTGCGGTAGTTGTAGGAAGTGAGTGAGAAGACATTTCAGTTGGTATTTGGGCGACGAGGAGTTTGGTGCCGGGATGAAACTGTCGCGGCTCAGCCCCACCTGGTCTAAAAATGCGCAAGTTGTGGTGTAGGAGGCAGTGGACTGTTTGACTTTGTATCTAAATAAATAAATAAATACTTTATTCTCGACCATGCGAGGCACGCCCATGGAGGCATGATCAGATATGTACAACTGTACAAACATTTTATGGCAACTGTAACAGTGACAGTAGAAACTTGTTCATATGTCCATAAATAAATAAATAAATAAATAGTTTATTCTCAGTTTGATAGAGACGCACCAACTCAGGCATGATCAAGGTTTAAAAACAGATGTGTATCACCTCGATACATCAGGTTCAATCGTGTGTAGTTGAAACGGTGTCGGGAAGAGTTGATATGTGAGTCTAGTCGACTTGCCAGTATGTAGTTTTGGGCTGTGACTTTATTCAGTGGCGAGCCACATCCGCCACTTCGCGGCGTTGTTAAACAGACATTTGTGGCTTTTTATAGGAAGAACGCTTGCCAGGCAAAAACCCACCACGTCCTGCACCACGGCCGTAAAGCATTTTGAACATTAATGTTGAACTGGCAAGGCCGCTTGACGACTGGTTTTACCTTCGATTTTTCGCAGAGTAATGGCTTCTAATTTCCTCTGTTAGTTGGACATGTAATTTGATCGGGGTCGCCATGATTTTTGAGGTCGGTGGAGGAGAGGGACATCGCGATTTTTCTTCTTGTTGTATGTCCAGGTGAGCAAAAGTTCAATTTTTCCGCTGTCCAGATTTTTCAGATGTATAATGTATAGGAGTATGAGGATATGTCCAGTTCTCCATACTGGACAAGGGTTATGGATGGTAGGTCGGTCCTTTCGGAGTTCTACCGTGCTCCATATAAGTCCTTGTGGGTTTTTACGTCCGCCTTGGGCCAAAACTGTTCCTCAGTCCAAACTCAGATCTTTAAAATGTCCCGGACCTCAGAGAAAAGGGAAAGTGAGGGACAGCCGAGAGAAGACCGCAAGAACAGGCATGGAGTTGAATATGGTTATTGTGTTATAACATTTGGGCTTGAGACAAAAGCATGTACACTGCAACAATAATTATGCTGAAAATGTCTTTTGAGTATCCTACAGAATCATTAGCCGTATAGGCGGATTGCTCTCACCTGCGTAGAGACAAGAGCGTTGCACCAGTAAGAAACGTGCGAAGTATCCGTTTAATATGAGCCGATAGTTGCTTGGGGATAGAGCAAATAGAGTTAGAATATTGGCAGTGATTGTCAGGTGTATGAACAGCACGTAGTTAGCGTAATCGGAGAGGGGGCATAATAAGCGAAAATAAATAGGTTGCTGCGAGAGAGTCCTAAAGATCAATTGGTGGCAGGGCAGCGGAAGGACTAGATACTGATATTCTAAGGGAATAAAGTTTCTTGAGATATGGGGTGGCTACTAACAAGCACTGGATCATCGCATGTGCATGGGGCCAATGACCATTAGCTACTTTTGAGGAGAGATGCCAATTTGCGACGACCGACAGATGGGGCGCTAGGAGTGATTCAGTCGCCAGATGCAGCTATTCCAATCAGACGCTTGATCACCAGTGTATGCCTATAGGGTCGCTGAGTGTATCAACAGGCCAGTGAAGGTAAGTGATAGGTCAATAGACCAGCTGAGCTGTGACGCAAACAATCTGAGAGAATGAACGTTGTAAGAGAGAGCGAGCTCCGGATATCCGCAAAGTTAAATGGAAACTATGGCGACTAGCTGCTGCCAAGCAGAGATAGTGGCTCTAGAAAAGAATGAGTCAGTGGCTGGTGTAGCCATGTTATTAAGACGTTTGTCCAATACTGGATACCTACAGTTTCGATGAAGAAAGCAACATGCGAGCGAAGCTTAAGAGAGACCGATGGCAAAAGAAAAGGTAGGTTGGAGAGTCGGGGAGTGGCTACTTGTAAGCTACATCAGCCAACAATGGCAAGCTGCTGTCAAGAGGAGTTGATGGGAGTAGGACGAACGACACATAACGGCGCGCTAGGAGGGAGAAGAGTGACCAGCAATAGAGTTTGGACTAAGCCTTCAGTTACTAGTAGATCCTACGGTGACACATATTAGGTCAACAAACCATCTGATCTGTAACGCAACCAATCCAAGGGAATGAACATTGTAAGAAGGGAGCGACTCCTACAGGGCTCCGGATATTCGCAGAGTTAAATGGAAGCTATGGCGACTAGCTGCTGCCAAGCAGATAGTGGCTCTAGAAAAGAATGAGTCAATGGCTGGTGCAGCCATTTTATTAAGACGTTTGTCCAATACTGGATCCCTACAGTTTCGATGAAGAAATCAACATGCGTGCTTAGCATAAGAGAGACAGACGGCAAAAGAAAATGAAGGTTGGAGAGTCAGGGAGTGGCTACTTGTAAGCTAAATGGAGCCAACAATGACTAGCTGCTGTCAAGAGGAGTTGATGCGAGTAGGACGAACGGCAAATAACGGCGCGCCAGGAGAGAGATGAGTGACCAGCAATCTGGACCGGCGGTATGAGTCCGAGGGATGTAGCAGGTGTACAACAACCTGGATGCACATGAAGTTGAATGGAGCTGTGTAGGTTATCAAATGTAGTGCTCGCCGTAGGTGAACTGGTTGCGGTGGTGGTACGCGGTGCCGGCTCACAAGTATCTGGGGTATGGTTCCGTAGTGTCCGTCTTAACGGGCCGAAATACAGCTGCCTTATGATGGTATCTTCACGGAGTTGTTCACAATTCAATATTATATCAAGCAAGATTCTATTATCGTCTGTTCTCAGGTTGATTGAGGCTGCGAAGTTACTGACACTTTGGGCCATCCTCTTAACTTGTACCGAATTTTCTGCAGTACCATTGACTCTAAGGGTTTTGATCTTAAACTCGCCCGTCGATATGCCATCCCGAACAGTAAATGCAAGTAAGCTGAGCTCCACGTTGTCCCAACCCGGCTGCGGCGACTGCTTGTCTACGGAACTTAATATATTTTAGGCATCTGTGAATGATATAACCATCGTAGGTGAGTGACTAGGTGTGTTTCCTCTGCGAGCCCGTTTGGCACTTGGAGTCTTCGTAGTTTTAAACACAGAGCTGTCTAAGCGGTAAGATGTCGCTCGTTGTTCCTTGCTGGATGCACCGGGCTCTCGTTGCCTAAAGCCTGTTTTGATGTTAGGATTCGTCGCAGCCCAACTTAAGCTTTTTTCAGCGGCCCGAACGTAAGCTGGCTAAGCATTGTTGCCCTGCGAAGTTGTTCTCGGTTAACTGTGAGATTACGCAACACTGCCTCATCCTGTGCATTCAGTTTGCTGGGGGCCGCAAATTGGGTTACATGCTTAGTCAGTCTTTGAACCTGCAGTACTTTCTCTGCAATGCCATTAACGGCAATAATTGCACGCTTAAATGCGTCCACCGATCCATCGCCTGGAGCATTGAACACTAGTGTGCTGCACAATCCATTCCCACAAGCAGCATTAGCTGGTGCCACAGTCTCCGCTTTTCTTATTTTCAATGTTGGTGTCGTTGCGTCCAGCTGCTCAGGTGAACTCGGTGGTGTGGTCCATATACGGGGTCTTTTGGTTCAAGGCGCCGGTGGCTGTGTTCTCTGAGTGTAGGTTATGCTGGGCTTGCTTCTATCGACGTAGAATTTTCCTAACATATCCGATCTAACTGAGCTGTTTAAAGGTTAGCTTAGAGGTTCGTCAACCATTGGCCCTTCCGGTTTAACTAATCCAGTTTTTTCGGTAGCTGAGCACTTAGTATTAACTGAAGGTTTTTCTTTATGTTTCTCGGATTGGCTGCTTTTATCTATGTATGATGTGGCTTTATGGATAGTACTGGTCCCGGGGTTTGCAGGTTCTTCCAAGCAATCAAGCGATCCAGTATCCAGTTCGGCCGCAATGTCAAGATCTCCAGTACGTGAGCCACTTAGGTTCACCGGCGTCGGACAGTTTCATAATTAGCCTGAAAACATCTGCTATGTGCGGAACTCGCTCCTAAACCATCGTAACGTCGTTGCAAAGCCGTTCTTGCTGGTGCTAACCTTAAGTCAAGGAACGTCGTGCGGGTTCTAAATTCCCTTTGATAAGAGAGAAACTTGACAGCCGAGCTCTCATTATCGAACTTGACTAAGAGGGGGCATTGGTTTTTCATAACCTTTTCTCAGTCTTGTGCAGCTCAGAAGATTGTGTTCCAGGCCACACACTTTCATCAATGTTTTACGAATGGTGTACAGTTTCAGGCGGTCTAGAACATCATAAATCACTGCCTTATTAAGACATTTTAGCTGATCCATCACCTTGGTGAAAATAGTGTTAATTAACCTTCCAGTCAGCTCTACTTGCCTAGCTTCCATACAGTCCTTGGGGTGCATCATAGTCGCTATGGCTGCCAGTCTATCAGTAAAAAGTTCTATTGCGTTGAGGACCATTTTGAGCTTCACCACGTCGTTTTGAAGCTCGGCCATTTGGGAACTCAAAGAAAAGATGTCCGTTAAGTTAACGGTGCATGGTATAGTTGTACCAGATAAGTTATTGCTGCTAGTTTTAGATTTGGTCGGTGTGCTCTCTACCGTTCTCACACGCTTGATAGAGACGTTAAGACGACGTTCACTGACCATGTCCAAAAGAATAGGTGATAGACTATAAAGTATAATGACAGAAAACCTGTAAGTATAACGTAAAAGAATAAGTGAACAACGCGATACAATATATGCCGGAGACACCAAAGGCCTTTAATAGCCTTAGAAAGTTGAGGTCGATACAAAACCGTCTTCTTACGTAGGTACAGCCTTATTGCGTAGATACTGTATAATCCGTAATAACAATCAGGCGCTCCGGCGGTTGCGGGAATTTTGCGAACCCGAAGGGTAGGTTGCGTTTTGGCAAGAACAACTGCAAGCCTTTGACTCTGAACTTCAACCTCGCCCTGGGAAGCAACGCAGAAACGCAGACGCCCAGTCTCGCCGGCCGTCTAGGGCTCCTGGGTATTGTACATCGTGTTCAACCTCGAATGTTGCCGTTGTGTCACTGAACCATTCGGATTCAACAGGTTGGACAGCAGCTCACAGTACAGACCCAGAGACCAAGTTGATTTAGGAGCGCCTACTACAAGGGAGGGTTATGCCTACGAAAGCAGCAATGGCTAAATCTAGCCGGGAAGCCTATTGCTTGTGGTCTCTGGGGTCGAAAATTCGGCTATTGGATGGTATCAGGTACTACCAGGTTGGTCCGAAGTACCCTAGCAGGCTTATCTTTCTACAGTCCATGGCGCAGCGGACGCTCGAATAGCTACTCGGGGAGTTGAGGCACGGGGGACAAGGGAAATTGTAGCAAGCAGCAGGGTTGCCTTTTTGGTGGCCTCCACAGTGTCGAGCTATTGCGAACTTCAGTAACGCGTGCCATGAGTGCATCCTATTTAGGCAACCACAAACGATGAACAGGGCCCCTGCAGTCCATGGTGAGTGGATATCCCAACGAAACCGTAGGTGTGGACGTCCTTGGACCCTTGTATGAACCACCACGACGGAATCGGTATAAACTGGGTTTGGTCAATTATTTCACCCAATGGTGTGACGCCAAATCCACAGCTCAACATGTGTTTGACCACTGCATTTCACGGTGGAGGCTCCTGAACAACTTCATTCAGAACGTGGTTCCAATTTCGAAAGCTTGATAGTGTCGAAACTCTGCCCACTAAGAGGCATACGGAACCCTCGGACAACAGCTTACCATCTCCAGGGAAATGAACAAGTAGAGCGCTAAAATCCATCGCTGAAGGCTCTTTTAACACTTTCACAGAGGTACACCACAGCTGCGCTTGGTATATTGCACTTCCAGTGTGCCTCTTGTCCTACCGCTCCAGCGTTCACTCATCTACTGATAATACTCCACACTTCATGGTAAGTGGGCGCGAAATGAGATTGCCGAGTCATTTGACGGTGCCACCCGCGGCTGCTGGTTCGCTCCTTGCCACAGACCATGTCGTTCATCTACGTCGGGACATGACCAAAGCTTGTTTGCCCGCGCGAAAGCAATTAGGTGCTGCCCGTCGATGTTAAAATTATTACTAGGACCAGGAAGCGCAAGGCTGTCCACCTTAGCTTGGACAACTTGTCTACCTCTACAATCCGAATATATATCAGGGCGTTCTGGCGAAGCTGCACAAAGAGTGGTCTGATCCATTCGTGGTCCAGGACGTATATACTGATTCTACCTGTCGAATCTACAGACAAGATGAAGACACGGACGGTTCAATTGTTGTTCCTTTCGGTCGCCTCAAACCGGCAACCCTCAATACTCATCACCTTTCATAGTTTCAGCGTCCGGTTACAGACATAGACCCATCAGATGCGTTTACAGAAGTGGAAGTAACGACCACTGAGCCTCACGTATCTATTATTAATTAGGGAGGCGAAGGCAACGCCTCTAACTAAATAAATAAATAAATAAATCTTTTATTCTCAACAATGTGAGGCACGCCTTTACAGGCATGCTCATTTTGACATAACGGTGCATAATCAAAAATGTGCAAAAATCCAATATGTTTGCCATAGCAGTTTTGTTTGTGTAGAGGGTATGTACGTATGTCATTGTGTGTGTATGTGTATGTATCTGTGTATTTTGTGCTTGTAGTTGTGCTGCTCCAATCTTCAATGTTTGATATTGTCATCAATATGCGAGTAGGAGATTGGTGTCCGTGGGTTGGAGAGAACTATCCGGATATCCACGGGGCAGTGACTTTATTTTGTGGCGAGTCACGACCGCCACGTCACAGTGTTGTTAAGCAGACATTTGTGGCTTTTGATAGGGAGAACGCTTGCCAGGCGAAACCCACCACGTCCTGGAACACTGCCGCCGAACTATTTGCTGGAACGGGTTAAACCCGAACCACCCAGCTGACACCACGAGGAGGTTACTCGGCTAGCCAGCCTTTTTTTGATTAGTAATATATATATAAATTGTGTATTCTCGACTAAGCGAGGCATGCCTGCGCAGGCATGATCATGTTAAGAGTACAAAATGTGATCAGTTAATGTACAATGGAACAATGGGATTGTTGCATATGTTTATATATGAATGTATGTAAATTTGCATGAAGGCGTGTTTAGCTTTGTTTATGGGATTGGTAAATGTCTCCTGTCATTTTGCTTGAATGTGTTTGAAGGTGTCGCCAGTACTTGCTATCTGTGGACTTGAAGAGATTGTTCTAATAAGCAATGGGTGACTCTAGTTAGTGGCGAGTCACAACCGCCACGTCACAGTGTTGTTAAACGGACATTTGTGGCTTTTTATAGGAAGAACGCTTACCAGGCGAAAACCCACCACGTCCTGGAACACTGCCGCCGAACTATTTGCTGAGAGGGGATGGTGTGCAGCCCATAGTCCAACACTTTTTGAACTTTGTTCCTTCAGATCGGCGACCTGACAATCAATCAAGAAATTCGGGCTGTTTATCAGAGGACAATGACTAAAGAAAAATTATTATTATTATTTTTGTGTACTTCCTATTCCGGTTTGAGTACAGTTAACCCCTTTAATTGAAGTTCCTGAATTTTTGACTGCCAAGTACACACTGCCGTTTGCACGTTATGTTTTGTCCTGACTTTATGCTTGTGCTGTGACCACTGTAACGCGTACTGCCGTCGTTATCAGTTCTTCCCTGTGTATTTCAGCCATTGACGATGTTTCCTGCCCCCGGGGTTATTACACGCTACAAAGGGAACTTGCTTCACAACGGTCGATCAAAGGAATAATAAATCTCGGCCCCAGGGTACATACAACATGGGCGTATAAGAGGAGTGGAACAAACAAGGGTTGGCATGTATACATGGAAAGTAACTTACGATTAAATGAGCAGTTATCCTTTGTGTGATGTTAAATGGTAAAGCATGCATGTGTTGAAATGTGCGACCAAAGCTCGAAGGTCGTAGTTACGAAATACGAACTGCTCGTTGTCATGGCAGCAATGGCCCCTGCGTGCATAGTTGGTGATGTTTGCTGAAATGGAGCATGTAACGTAAGGGAACCTTGATAAGTTAAAGATATGGAACCTACGCCATGTTTTAAACTTATGAAAACTTCTTAAAATGCGGAAGGATGTAATATGTCGTGATGTTTATGTTGACGGCATGAGAAATGGTACTAATAATAAGGGTTTGTGTGATGCCCTTGATGCCTGTTGCGGAAACAAGCTGAATAGTTTAGTAACCGTTATAATGCGGTGTGTAGTGTAATATATTACTAACTTAATAAGGTTCACAATGCAGCTGCTAGGAAAATGAAGCTTTGAACTCCATAGTTCACGCATTTCTTTACAGAATACGTTGAATAAATCGTAGTTTGCAACCGGACAAATGTATATTTAACCGGGTTTCAAAAATTGATTTCATTCATAATTTGAAATGTGTGGGATAAATAATCTGCTGGAAATGTATAGTTGTTCGATGTGCAAAACAGGATAGTAAGTGATGGTTTGTAACGTAATTTAAAGGGAAAGGAAAAGCGCTATCAATATATTGGATCGCTTCAATCCATTGAGTGGCTTTCTGACGGGAAGCTTTCGATGTACGTGGTTGTTGTTTGCAAGGAAGGTAATGGATTACGGTGGATTAAGTAACTGAAGATAATCAACGCGTACTGGAAATCAGTTATATTTTGATGGTGTGCTTTGTTCGTGTAATAACGGAAGGGTGGTTTACATGAAATTAGAGAGACGAAACACATGTGAGGGAAAAGTAGTTAAACGGTAGACCTATAACTTGACTAAGCATGGCATGACTGCTGTTTGGGTTACTGCGAACGTGCATGCGGGAGGCATGCGGAAACAATGCAGCATATGTAATTCCTGTTTATAAAGCTTTGGTGAATAAATGTGGGGGTGTGTGTCGTGGAGCCTAATGCGGTTTTACAGTGAAAATAACGAAATAAATAAATAAATAAATATTTTATTCTCGACAAAGCGAGACACGCCTTTTGGGCATGATCAGCATATTGCATTATTGTACATGATAGCGGAATAAGCAGCACCAACAGTGAGAGTAGTACAGTTGGAAACAGTAGTGTGGGCCCATAGAGCCCAAATGTTGTATGTAGTCTATGTACACAGAATGCCAGAGGTAAAGATAGTAATCAGCTCACTTATATGGTATGTTGATGAGGAACTAGTCCGATGAGGTCCCGTAAGCAATGTAAGTCAGTGAGTGAAGTATGAGGAAACGGGTGAAAAATACTTAAGAATAGTGGCATGTCACTAATCAGATATGTAGGCGTGTTCGTGCGAGAGCCGATATATACACAGAACTTGTAAATATGGTGTCGGTCAACTTGCCAAGGCTAGGGACGGTGACTTTATTGAGTGGCGAGTCACATCCGCCACGTCGCAGTGTTGTTAAACAGACATTTGTGGCTTTTTGTAGGGAAAACGCTTGCCAGGCGAAGACCCGCCACGTCCCGGAACACTGCCGGCTGTTGATATAACATTGGCAAGATTGTATCTGGCCGATTACCCTCGCGGATATTCGCAGTCACGTAACGCCAGTATGTTTCCTATGACTGTGTAGTCGCCTTCGGAGTCCAATACAAGTGGTCGGAGCTGTTGAAGTCGGACGACTCAGGTGACTTGTATTGAATTGATCAGTTTCCTAGGTTGTTTAGTGTGTCATGATTATGAAGTGCGGGTTTTTTCTTTGTTCTTTATTGAATCCGTGCCCATGGGAGCGTCGCAGGTACGTCTTCAGCGGTGTTCGGTGCAGGTAATGTTATCCTGTAGAACAAGGGAGAGAAGAAAAACGGACCCCAGCAAACTGCCAACAAAATTGAACAGGACTATGTTATTGTATAAATATAAAATTTATGGTAAAGTTGTGCTGGCTAAAATCAATAGAGTGACCGATGAGCTGAGGCTAGTGGTACCTATACCGCCAATGAATAGTTGCGATATGAACGAAGAGAGACGCCAAACATGAGAGGAAGACGTTAAGGTGAACTGAGATACACGATAGTGGAGCCGAGAGCCAAACTCAATCAAAGACCGGAAATTTGGATTTCGGTAGGCGTTACCAAGCATGGAGATAATGATTCAGACAAAGAAGAGTATCATAAGGTTGTAACTTAAACCAATGAGAACCTGAGTCGATGGCAGCCGGTGCTCAAAATAAGAGAGGCCTTGGCTTGAGACCTATAGGCATTTGGAGCCTCAGAGGACTGACATGGCCAAAATGTTTTGGATTGAGACGCACAGAAAGAAAGGTAACCAAAAGAGAACTGGGATGTTGCGCTGACGCTAGCGATAACTATACCGCCATTGAACGGTTGCGATATAGAACAAAAGAGAGGCCAAACAAGAGAGGGGAACGTAATTGTGAGCTGAGATTCATGATGGTGGAGCCGAGAGGCAAAAGTCAATCAGAGACCTGAAATTGCAACTTCGCATGGGACCAAGCATACAGGTAATGAGCCAGACGGAGGCCAGTATCATGAGGCTGTTTCTTATGCCAATGAGAACTTTAATCGATGCTCAAAGGAAGAGAAGCCTTTGTTTAAGACCTATAGGCATTTGGAGTCGGAGGCCGGTGCGGTCCAGGAGGTTCAAGAGTGCGTGGCGCAATAGGAAAGTGGATCAAATGTGGCCTAGTATGTTGTGCTGACACTATGGGAACCTAAACCACCATTGAACCGATGCGATATGGACCAGAGAAGGGGCCAAACAAGAGAGGGGCGTAATTGTGAGCTGAGAAGCATGAGAGTGGAGCCGAGAGGCAAAACTCAGCCAAGGACGTGAAATTTCAATTTCGGTAGAAGGACAAAGCGTGCAGGTAATGTACCAGACGGAGGAGGGTACATGAGGCAGTTAATCATATAAATGAGAACATTTGCCGTCGGCAGCCGATGCTCGAATGAGAGAGGCCTTGTTTTGAGACCGACGGGTATTAGGAGCCTGAGAGGCCGGACAAGTCCAGTAGGTTTAATAATGAGTGTCACAGTAGCAAAGGGAATCAAACAGGGGCTAGTACGTTGCGCTGGCGTTAGAGGTTCCTGTACCGTCACTGAACCGAAACGATATGGACCAAAGGAGAGGCCAAACGAGAGATGGAGACGATACTTGTGAGCTGAGAAGAATGATAGTGGAGCCGGGAGGCAAGATTAATCTCGGACATGAGCTTTCGATTTAGGTAGGGGACCAAGCGTACTGATAATGAATCGAACGGAGACGAGAATCATGAAGCCGTTATTTATACCATTGAGAATCTTAGCCGGTGGTATACTAAAGGGATTCACCGGAGTAAAAAGGCCGGCGTTGGACGATAGTTTGACTGGATACCACGCAACAATGTGTGTTAGAAGTTATATTTGTAAACTCCTTTTAATATGTTAGATAGCCTAGTTTTCTAATGTGATTAGGTAATGAAAGATAATTAGTAGGTAATTGTTAAAATCATGTTGCTGTTACTGTTTACTTGCCACATAAGCTGTAGTATTCCATGTTCCCTATTCCTCAGCGGGCATAGTTTACCCGTGAGGGGGTCGCTGCAGGAAGTCAATTAGTTAACTGTTGTGTGGTCTTTCACTTGTGGTTTATAGTTTACTCCTCTCGTTATCTTCTGGTCTGGTGTTCCATACAGCTTCAATCCTTATCAGGCCATTCATGTGTTCACATGACTTACTTCAAGTATGGACATCGGAATTAGACAATGGAATATTTTGGAGATTCCGGAGTGTTCTGCGGCAAATTAAGGTGCCTTGGAAAGGTACTGTGAGTGGTCTAACTTATGGTTGATCCGCATATATAGGGCCAACTGCTCTGGTATACGAAGTGGATCTGCTAACCATCCCACCCCACAAGTTGTCGGCGGTGCTGCAATCTAGTCTGTCACTCAGCACGTTGATTTGGGGGTCGGTCACTCATCAGCAGTTTATTCTGGTGACGAATAGAAGAAGGCAGCTTGTCCGGGGGTTTGATATAATGTTGTATATCTACCACTCTTTCGTAATCCCAACGGCCAAATTGTTTGTGAAGCTATTCTAAGCATTCATACGACCGCACCTAGAATATGGTATCCATGCTTGTCCGAAGCTTTCTCCGAATGGGGATGTATTGCATGCACTACGGAAGTATAAGAGGGGAATTGATTCGCACTTACCGTACTTCGACAGATAAGAGCGGTAAAGACGTGGAAGGATTATGTACTCATGCTACGTTCCCTTATATGTCCGCTCACCCAGCGGAAAAGGTCACCGCACTTTACCGGGTTACCGTAGGGCATATAAGCAGGATGTCCCCGTCAAGTGGTTGATACGTTGGACCTCTTGAACGCCCAGAGAGACTCGGTGTACAAGCCTCCACACAGTGGGATGGTTGTGGTCGCGCAGAAGCTGTATATGGCATCACAGGAATATGGTCCATTAGGTGCGCGGAAGGAATGGGGTATGGAACAAGCCTTACGCAAGGCTTCACCAGCAGATACCTTCTAACAATGCAGAAATCACGTGCACCTGATGTGATAAGTGACTGCCAGAAACGGAGATAAGTGAAGACCATAAAACGGTGACCGGGGGAACGACCCTTCGAACACCTTGTATAAGCCAAAGGGATAGTTTTGCTAGCGGCGAATGTAACAGTACTTAGCCGAAATGGCTGGGGTGGTCGTTTAGGCAAGAGTATCCAAGGGCGGCACGAAAGGTCAAGGAACTCATAAGCTCTGCATTCCTATGCAAAATGCTCAATTACGTATGGGTAAGGTTACGCACACACATCCCCACACGGCGGATCCCTAAGCAGCTAGGAAATAAGATGATATCAGAAATGCAGAGTGAGCGCAAGAAATGCATGTACTACCGATGGTGACTCAAGCGTACTTCTTACCTTCTCCATACATGTTATCCTTGTGCTTATCAAAGCACAACGGTTCGTTAGGTTGGTTAGGAGATGTAGTTTTAATAAAGAATCGTACTAGGAAATGTGTATCATCTAAACGCAGCATAATTGCTGGTGCTTCTGAGGTCCTCAGGTACACCTGACCAAGCCCATCATGTGTGATCCCGATGGCGAGGTAGGCATACGTGTCGTAACAGTCAAGTATGGGAGTCATCGCAGGTGGGAGAAGTGGGTGAACGTACCAATCAAGCGGAAGCAATGGCGTGGTAAAAAGGGACGAAAATGTAGCAACGAAAAAGGAGAACTTACAAACACCGATGGCCAGTGAAATGCGCCTGTCTATTGTATGACGCGCACAGTTGATGATACTAAATGCCGCAGTCGGAGCCCATGACCCAGTCAGACACCTGTCCACGCTGTGCCTCGCAGTCTGCTTGAAGGCACAAAGCGCATATAGCTTTGCCGTAATTCGTTGGGCGTTTTGCATGGCCACGACGTTTTCTTTGAGGCTTATACACCCTGACGGTGTTGGTGTGCAAATTTCTAAAACGAAGTGGCTTCCATTCCTACTCCTGACCGACGGAGGCCATTGGAATGGACGCTAAGCTTTGCTTACGTCTTGTGCCTCCCCTGGCAGGTTCACTCATTCTTTCTGCTGCTAATTC
>OX104068.1:56281656-56415887 GCA_944474145.2 Dicrocoelium dendriticum | reverse complement strand
GCCGTGGATAGATATCACTGGCAAGCACCTGCTCCAGAAGCGTTCTAGGTGCTGGAGGACCTACTGTGCGGCTCCATCAACTAGCAACTATGACAGATACTGCGAGGCTAGAAATAGGTGTAAACAACACTTAAGGTATGCTCGGCTGGTGTACGAAAAGGAATTGGCTGATGGGGCTTCGGAAACTCCTAAGAAGTTCTTCGCTTATGTTAAGAGACGCTGTGGTTCATCTTCGGTAATCCCAGCTTTGATGAGGGCCGATGGAACTCGGGCCTATGCGGACTCAGATAAGGCTCGTGTACTTGGGAACAGTATGCAGGGGCTTTTGTACGTAAGGCCGCGTTGACTAGTGCTCACCTTGTCCCCAGAGTACCTGAGGGTTCTTGTTTGGCTGAGTTTACTATAGTGGAAACGCAAATCCTTAAACTGCTGCAAGAACTGAACCATTCCAAAGCAGCTGGACCTGATTCAATTCAGCGGAAGCTTCTGCATGAGTTGGCGGTGGAACTGAGTGCACCGCTGATGATGGTGTTTCAGAAAACACTTGACAGCTGTACTTACCTTCCGAATGGAAGGAGGCTGTCATCTGTCTTATCTTCAAAAATGGCGACAGGAGTCTGTAGCGAACTATAGGCCAGTTAGTCTGACTAGCGTCTTGGTCAAACTGCTAGAAAAGCTGGTGAGAAATTCGTTTGAATTTCACATGAATAGATTTGATCTACTCAGTGGTGCACAACACGGTTTCCGTAAGGGGTTTTCGTGTCTGACGAATTTGTTGGTTGCTCGTGAAGCTTAGGCCGAAGCAGTGGACAATGGCCACGTAGTGGATGTGCTTTTCGTCGACTTCTCGAAAGCATTTGATAAGGTACTCCACTTGAGGCTATCACAAGAGCTGGGCTTCTACGGCGTATCTGGCCGCGCCCTTCACTGGGTATCCGAATCCTTGCAGGGAAGAGAGCAGTATGTACGTTTGAGTTGCAGCTTATCTTTTAGGAAAGCGGTGTCCCACAGGGCTCGGTGCTTGGACCGATGTTGTTGTCCGTCTACGTAAACGCTCTCCGTGGAGAGCTCGGGGTGTCAGTTCTATTGTTTTCTGATGAGCTTAAGCTATAGAATGTTGTAAATGTCCCTGGGAGTTCTGAGGCCATTCAGTATGCCCTGGACAGATACTGAGACTGGTCTAGTTTGGGGCTACTGCCCATTACTCAGGCTGTGTTCCGTCCTTCGTATAGTGGCAACGTTCCCGCATTCGAACTACGTACTCGGTGGGGTCAAACTCCCCGTTGTCTCCAACCAGGTAAACCTAGGCTTCGTCCATTCCTCGTCTTTGCATTCTGTTGACAACTGGAAGAAGGCCACAAGTAGGGGTTTCAGTATGTTGAGGTTAATACGCCGTCCTTTCGGGGTCTTAACTGCCGACATATTTGTCAAGCTGTTCTCAGCTTTCGTTCGGCCCCATCTGCAATACTGCGTCCAGGCTTGCCCGCCCTGCCTTGTTCGGGACAAAATGGAGCTCGAGAGGGTTTTGAGAGTAGGTCCCAAATTGGTTGAGGGTTTACGGGGGCCCTCGTACCCCGAGCGTCTCCTTAGCTTGAGTATGTATTCAATGCACTACCGACAGCTTCAAGGAGACCTAATCTTTACTTTTCGCATTTTAACAGGGAAGGTTGGACCGGACTTGAGCTGGCTATTTATCCCGGCTAGGTTGCCTTGTCTTCGCAGTCATCTCATGAAACTACACAAGCCACGTTCCGACCGGACCAGGGCGGAAACTCGGTTATCGCGTAGAGTTGTCGAGCACTGGAACTCGCTTCCGGAAAGTGTAGTCAGTGAACCTACGGTTAAGGGTTTCGAGCGTCAGTTAGACGCTTTTTTGTGACAACACGAAACGTTTCCCTTCTCCTGACTATATCCATTTTCCAACTTTGTGTTCATATTCCGTCACTCTCCTCACTCTTTAGTGTCATCGTTCATTTAAATGACTTTCCTTCCTCTTCATCTTTCATTTTTTCCCTACGTCTTTCCTACTTCACGTGACCTACACAGCGGGGACTGCTAGTGCAGGGAACATTGGCAGGGATTGGTTGACCAGGGTGTGGTTCGGGTATTTCGTTTTAGATCCATCAAGACGTCGTAGCACGTTATCATTTCCTAACTCAGCGATTCGCTCAAGAAGGAACACTCAATGGATTTTGCTATCGTTCCAGTCCCATCCGAAACGCAACGTTCTCGTACGGCTAGTTTTTCTTACAACTATTCGCCACTCCCGGCAACACGAAAGCTTTCCCTTTTCCTGAGTAAATCACATCTTCGTGCTTCGATTTTTTTCTCTACTTTCCTTCGTGCATTGGTAGTATCCTCTTATTCCAAGCGAACTTACTTATTATGTACCTTCTATTTTTCTTATTTTTTGCTTACTTCACGTGCCTAGGTTTCCCGGCGTTACTGTCAGGAAACTGACTAGATTGCGTAACGTCCCAGTTAGCGCCCCAAACCCAACCCGGAGGAACGCAACGCGCTGTTGCGGTTTGCTTTCAAACTGAAGGGTACTAATGTTAACGTTCAGCCAGACATGCCGCTAGCGGATAGGCTGAAACTAAAAGAGGCCATCAAGGACATCAAAACCAGGCGAGCGGCCGGTAAACAAGGTCTCCGATTGGTGAGTTTTCGGGTGGTCAGCTGGCGGTCTATTTCCGCCCTACCGGTGTCAGTCCTGGTAGCGCACAACCCAGGGCTGGACATTACGAGTACCTTCAGATAGTGCTAAGCAATGTGCGCAGCCTAAGGAATGAGATGTGGGAGTTACGTCTGCTTGTAGATGGGTCTCATCCCGATATACTTGCATTCACTGAAACGTGGCTGTCTCGGGACATCACGGACAGTGAACTACATCTGTCTGGCTACGCACTAGTTAGATGTGATCGCTTTCTTGGCTGACAAGGCGAGAGCGTTGCGATTTACGTTAGTTGTGGACTTACGTTTTGCGTACCTACATGTTTCTGTCTTCAGATAATTCTTTCCAAGTCCACCTGGGCCATGTCAACCGGGTAGTATCTCGGTTATTTATGTACCATGGAACTTAGCTGCACTTTTCGTTGTACTGATGTTTTGCTCTCATACTACTACTGGATGCACTGTTTCAACGCACGCCACTCGCTTATCTACTTTTCCTCTGTATCATTCTTCCCTGTTTTTATCTCATCAGTCAACGTTGAGCAGCATTGCTTCCTTCGGTATCACTGTTGCCACTCTATCCTCTGACATAATCACAGCGCCAAACCGGGATTGAACAGTCCCGGATTCTCACCTCTCCGCTTCTGCAACCGAAGACACAGTTCAACTTGGCGGCGTTCAATGTGCGCACCTTAAAACAGATTGGGCAACAAGCCGGTCTCGCGCGCACTCTAGAAACTCTTGCAATTGATGTCTGTTGTTTGTCCGAAACACGACTTCAGGATTCCAGCACAGTCTACCCATTGTCGTCACCAATTCACCCTTATACCCGTTTCCACCTTCGACTTTCTGGAGACGCCGAGGCTACCGCTTCTGGGCAAGCTGGTGTTGGGGTCGCCCTTAGTGCCAGAGCCGAAGCCACCCTTCTCGAATGGATTCCGATCAACAGTCGCCTTTGTGCTGTCAGGCTCCATGGCTCGTGCAAGGTTAACAGGCGTCGAGAAGACAAACGTGCTCTTTTTGTAATCTCCGCCTATGCTCCCACTGACTGTAGCCCAGATACCGTCAAGGACCAATTCTATCAGAACCTTCATGATTTGCTCTTAAGGGCCCCCAAAACGGACATCATTATTATGGCGGGGGATTTCAACTCGCGTGTTGGTCGTTTGTTACCAAGCGAACGCCATCTTGGAGGCCCGCATGGATACGACAACTTTCGCTCAGACAATGGTGAAAGACTACTCAGTTTGTGTGCTGTCCACCAACTTTACCTCTCCAGCACGAACTTTCGCCACCCTAGACGTCACTACGCTACCTGGCACGCTCCATCATCTCCTCAACGTTGGTCACAGATTGACCACATCGCCATAAGTCATCGCTGGCGTGGCAGTATTCGGGACTGCAGATCCTATTGGTCAACATGCGTGGAAACTGATCATGCGCTAGTGCGTGCGTCGGTTTGCATGCGTTTCGGTGGCTCGCCTAGGACTAGACAAACTCGACTTAACTCTGGTAAACTGGAAGACCCCGCCGTGCAATTGGAATATCAAAAGCAGCTTCGTGAGAACCTCACTTCTCCGCCTCCTCGGGACGTTGATCAGCATTGGTCGCGATTGCAACAGATTATGTTTTCAGCGGGTTTATCCAGTTGCGGTCTTGTTCGTTGCACAACTAAAAGTTGGATCTCGGCCACCTCCGCGGAATTTTCGACTATCGGCGAGCTATACCCGTCAGTATGGAGCACGCTGAACTCCACCGTTCTATTTCCAGACAACTGAAAGTGAGTCTTCGCCGTGACCGTGAATCCTGGTGGTCTAAACAGGCCAAGGAAATGGAAGTTGCTGCCTCTGCTGGTAACAGCCGCAGGTTGTTTTATCTCATCAGATCCACCGGACGCAAAGTTCAGGCCATCAGTCAGACCATCTGTGAGTCAGACGGTACAAAGATCACCAACCTACGCAGACGTCTGGATCGCTGGGCAGAGCACTTTGCTCTCCAGTTTAATTGCCCAACACAACCTCCGGTTACACATCCACTGCCATCATGTGATCCTTGGTCAGTCTGCATAGATCCTCCCACTGAAGCAGAAATACGGAGAGAAATCCAGACTCTGAAACGCCACAAATCCAGTGACCTTGACAGTCTTCCTCCGGCGTTATTCAAACATGGGAGGAAGTTAGTTCTCACCGAAATTCTGTTACTGTTCACAAAGGTATGGAGCGATGAGAAGGTTCCTAACTCATGGGGAGAATCTGTTGTAGTTCCGATCCACAAGAAGGGCTCGTGGTGAATTCACCAACTACTGAGGAATCTCACTTATCTCTGTCGCGTCCAAGCTTTTTGTGTTCATTCTGCTGCGTAGGCTCTCAGTTACCCGCGAGTTTGTGTCGTGAGAAACAGGCTGGCTTTCGTTCTGGCCGTGGTTACATTGATCAAATTTTCACGTTGGGTCGAATTCTCGAACATCGTCATGCCCACCAAGACCAACAATGGTGGTGTTTTTGCATATCCGAGCCGCTTTTGATTCAGTAGATAAGTTGTCACTGTGGAACTGTCTGCTACGGAACGGCGCTCCCGACAAGTTTGTCATACTTCTGAAAGAGCTGCATAGTCATACTGGCAAAGTTAGAGCTTATGGAAGACTTTCTTCCTCGTTTCCCGTTACCAGTGGACTGCACCAAGGTTGTCCTATCTCGCCGTTCCTGTTCAACTTTGCCATCGAAGATGTCCTATATCGCGCACTGGAAGGAGCCCAAAGCTTCAGCTTTGAGCTTCTACCCGCGAGCGGAGTCATGGACCTGGACTATACCAATGGCACCACTTTGCTGGGGGACGACTCGCAGGTTGTTCAAAAACATTCTGAACCGGTTAGCGATAGAGGTATATAAGTATGGTCTGTATTTTGCCCCATCCAAGTGTAATGCTTTGCTTCAGGTTTGGCACGCTCCTGTGCCTGCGCTCACTATTTCGGGTGTCAGCCTAGAGCTCGTTAACGGCTTTACTTACCTCGGGAGTTGCATTACGGCTGGTGGCGGTATTGGCGATGAAATTTCACAACGAATTGCCAAAGCTCGCCTTGCATTTACTAACCTGAGACACTTGTGGCGTCGTCGCGATGTCAGTCTCAAGCTCAAAGGCCGAGTGTACAATGCCACAGTTCGTGCTGTCCTACTGTACGGCTGCGAGACCTGGCCTGTTCGATCGGAAGATTTGAGACGACTGTCTACTTTCGACAACCGCTGCTTGCGTTCGATTGCTCGCGTATGGTGGCAGCACCATGTGAGCAACGCGGAAGTTAGAAGCAGAATCATCGGGGCGGACAGCCCTGGTCTCCAGAGCATAATCATCCAGCAGGACACACTTGCTGACATAGCAAGGAGCCGACCTCAGTGGCATTCGTGCTGTGAGTTTCTTTATCCCACCCTATCCCTCTTAGCCTCCCCTCCAATCACGATCTCATCATTTTGCGTAGCAATTTTTTTTGATGCACAGTAGCCGGCTGGTAGCTTAGCAGAACGATGCCCATCCGTTACCGGTAGCTCAGCCGGCTTGCACCAGTTGTATTTTCATTTCCTCCTTTTTCTGTGTATTGCGGCACAGTAGCTGAGGTGTTCCCCACCTCTAGCTAACGTGCATGATGCTGATGATGATGATGAATCATCCAGCGCCAATTGCGTTGGCTCGGTCACGTACTACGTATGCCGGCCCACCGCCTTCCACGTCGCGCATTATTTACACTTCCTTGACACGAATGGAAAGAGCCACGACAAACAACCGATGACATGTAAAAGGGTATGAAGATTCTAAATTCGTGTCTAGCGTCAGTAGGATCCGTGCGTCTTCCAGGCTGGGGGACCACGTGAAGCGGATTCCCAATGGTTGGAAGTGTTGGTGGATATGGCCCGCAGTAAGAGTCAATGGCGTCAATGCTGTTATACTATCACTTCATCCTGTGCTTTCAATGTTGAACAAAGCATGAAAACAAAAACTCAAAACGACGTGTGTGCAACTGGAAAAATCATTTTTTAACGCTTTACTCTCTCCGCCTTGAACATTATATTCTCCTTTCCTTACCACCATGGTTCAGATGGGACATTTGTCTGTTTACAGACTTGTGCATATATATATATATATATGGCTGGCGGCGTCCGGTTTCGGATTTGCCTGTCACTGTAACAAGCCACAGGACGCCTACGCCTACAGAGGGACCATGGGTGGCTTGCGCTGCACCACCCACAGCTCCAACCACACACCTCAAATTCTGTGTATACCCGAAGGAATAAGACCGGGAGGTATGTGGATGGGAGCCACGTTTCATCAACGGAGCCGGCCCACACTCCTTCACACGCAAACACAAGCACGCTGTATTTTTGGAATCAAGCGGACACAAGACGGTAGCTGGACCGCAGTCCACTCCACACCTTGTGTATGGAACCGCTGTTCGAGCCTAGCACGGCCACAAGGACCGTGCACCCCGTCCCCTCCAGCAACGACCAACTGTCTTCTGGAGCGGGTATTTACGAGGTAGTGGGTAATAGACAGGTAGGCACCTTGTCAACATGCACATCAAGCGCAGCCACACCGGGGATATCAAGCAACAGCCAATCACTTGAAACAATATGAAATAAAATAAATCCAATAATGCATAGAGATACGGTGACATAACTCTTCGCTAAGTTAGCATATGAAGTAAGTTGGTTAGCAACAAATCCGAGATAAGTAAAAAGTGTCCACAAGCTACTTAACCATGCTACAAACACAACAAAGTTATCTAAAATAAGCGCAATTAGGGAAAGCAATGTGGCCAGGTAATAGAAGGTTATTCAGGTAGGCAGAACCAACCAAATAAAATGTAATGAAATTTATCCAGCTTAAGAAGACCAGTTTATGTGTAAGTTAGCCCAATTGCGATGAAGAAACATCAAAAATGCAACATCAGCCTCAGCATTGGGCACATTTTATGTGCATATATATATAAAGTTTAATCGCCCGTAATGATAACGCCGAGCGGTTACTTTATTTGTGTGAATGTGCTCGCTTATTTCTTTCGAGCACTAATTTCCAACACAGCACCCGCCGGAGGGTGACTAGGCGCCCACCAGCCTCGAATCAGCTGTGGACTCAAATCCATTACGTTGCGATAAGTTACCGATGGAGAGGCTGCATCCCGAATTATCGCTTGCTTTGGAGCACATGTGTGGACACCGACCATACATTTGTATGTGTTGGCCTGCGGATGCGCTTTGGGGACGCCGACGACGACGTTGTGATGGCATTGACACCAGCCAACTGACGAAACCAGCTGTTCTTAATGCCTACCAAAATACGCTGTCATGTGATTTGAGTAAGCGCTCACTAAATGCAATTTAATCTCACTGGTCTCATATTCACCACACCTTACTACCAGCAGGAAAATCCTCATGTGGTAAGTGTAATCGCCAACATGGACATTGGGCCTCTTCGCAGTTTCTGGAACTTATTGATGCTCGCCGGCATATTCCGGATGGAAGCGGACACAGTGAAACTGGCAAAGAGCTCCGGGCAAACATCCGTGCTAGCCTGAAGAGAGACTGCGGATCCTTGTGGTCTCATCGTGCTTCAGAGATGCAGATGTCCGCTGCCCTCGGGAACCATCGTAACTTATTCCGGTTGATACGGGAAACGGGCAGCAGAAGACCTAGTGTTAGTGAGACTATATGTGACGAGAGTGGACAGCTTATCCACAAAACGCTTGGAGCGTTGAGCTGAGCAATTTGAAAGGCAATTTAATCGGTCAGAATTGTTAGATTTCTCGCCGCCCTCTGATCGCCCCGCTCCCTGGGTGTCCCTTTGGATCCACCCTCTCGCTCAGAAGTCGAACGTGACATCGGACTTTTGAAGTTAAATAAAGCCACGGGACCAGATGATCTTCATCCGGCCATCCTCAAATTCGGGGGACCTGCTCTTGTGGATGATTTATACGAGTTACTAGTGAAACTGTGGGAGCAGGAATTTGACCCAACCAACTGGAACCGCTCCGTCATATTCCCAATTTTCGAGAGAGGCTCGCGATCGGAATGCGGCAACCATAAAGGAATCAGACTGATCTCCATCGCCTCCAAATTGCTTGCTTATGTCATCCTTTACAGATTGACTGACACTCGTAGTAGAGCTATTCGTGAAGAGCAAGCCGGGTTTCGTCAAGGTCGTGGCTGCATTGACCACATCTTCACTTTGTGTCAGTTGTTGGAGCACCGTCACATATATTGGCAGCCCACCATTGTCGTGTTCCACGATGTCAAAGATGCACTCGATTCGGCGGGTAAGCGTGCACTTTAGGACTGTCTACTCAGGAAAGCTGTACCTGAGCAATATGTAAATATTATCTGAGCATTATACGCGCGTAGCGTAGGCGGAGTGAGGGCTTACGGCAAGCTATCGCCTCCCTTTAATATCTCCAGCGGTGTGAGACAAGGATGCCCGCTGTCACCTTTCCTTTACAACTTCGCTGTTGACGAAGTCATGGAAATCACGTTCACAGGACACGACTTAGAAGGTGTGGATCTGCTCCCATTAGAACGACTTCTTGACTTGGAGTATACTGACGATATTGCCTTAATCTGTGACAGCTCACAAACGTGCCAAGCGGCACTGTACAGATTAGTACTGACTGTCCGTCACTTCGGGCTTTGCTTTGCACCCTCGAAGTGCAAAGCGTTCCTGCAAGATTGGTCTGGGCCGCCTCCTACGCTGGCCCTTGGTGGGGATCAGCTAGAAGTCGTTCAAAAATTCAGCTACCTTGGAAGTTGTATCAGCGTCTGTGGGATTGAACATGAGATCACGAACCGTATAACAAAAGATCGAGGTGCTTTTGCTAACTTTCGCAACCTCTGGCGCCCTCGTGACATCACTCTTGCTCTGAAGGATAGAGTGTACAATGCAGCGGTACGTTCGACCCTACTGTACGATTGTGAAACCTGGCCTCTTAGATCAGCGGACATAAAGAGGCTAGTTACCTTCGACCACCGATGCTTTCGCAATTTAGCTCACATCTGGTGGGAACACTGCGTGAGCAACGAGCGTGTTCGACACCTTGTTTACAGCACAGGAAAAAGAACTGAACCGCTCAGCACCGTCATTTCACGCAAGGCTCAGAAGGTTGGGCCACTTGCTGCGCATGCCAGCCCACCGACTGCCGCGACGTGCGTTGTTTGCGCGCCGGGGGTGTCGATGGAAGAAGAGGAGGGATGGCCAAGCGATGACTTGGTCGAGAGAAATGAAGGCGCTCATTTCGAAGCTGGCCTCGTTGGGAGCGTTTTGGCTCCTTGGTTGAGGCCCAAAAGACGATGAACACGTTTGGCTGGATACAATTGCTGATATGGCTAGGAGCCGACCTCAGTGGCGCTCGTGCTGTGAGTTTCTTTGTCCCATCCCATCCCTCTTAGTCCCCCCTCCAATCACGATCTCACTATTTGGCCTTTGAATTTTGCATAGTAAATTTTTTTGCTGCATAATAGCCGGCTGGTGGCTTACCGGAACGATGCCCATCCGTCACCGGCAGCTCAGCTAGCTTGCACCTGTTGCATTTTTCCTTTTTTCTTTTATGTGTTGCGGCACAGTAGCTGAGGTGTTTCCCACCTCTAGCTAACGTGTATAATGGATGATGATGAATGTCTTTACGGGATCTTTCCTCACGCAAGGCAGCCTTTTGAGGCCACCGCATCTGGAACAAACAGACCCCGCGCCTCTTGTTCATCCTCCATACTCACCACCGCATACTGTGCTTACGGCTCGGCTTGTGCGAAATCCACCAATGTTTTGGACTCCTGTGGCTCTCACCGTCGCAACGAGACTGGACTCCGTCGCAACGAGACTGGACGTTAACGTGGTGCGACGGTTTGCGTACCTCATTGACCCATTGAGCTATACTGGGTGATGCCTCCGAGCATCTTGAGAGCTACTCCTACCAGGTTGGTCAATGGTGAGAGGTCAGACAAACTCAGTCTCCTGGTCCTACAGGTTGGGGGTTTGAAATGGGATGGCGTCCATTTCTGTAAAACTAAATCACTGCCACCCCGCTGCCTTGCGGACAGGCTTTTGAGCCAAAGGCTTTGGATGAGGACCCTAATCGTTCTCCTATCTAGGTCTGGGAGCCCTGGCAGTATCCCAACCCACATACAACCACGACATTTTCTTCAAACATAAACTTCATCCTGCATCGGCCGTCGCGCAGATTATCAAGGGTCGCCTTATCTGCTGCATACAGCAGGGCGGACAAGCGAAAGCATGCTACTGCTGGCGCCTCCCTTCTTTCTTTTCCACCTTTTTCTCTTACTCCCATCCCGACTCCCATTACTAACCTTCCTTCTATAATTTCCAGCCTAATTGACAGCAACCGAAGTGCTACTGGAGTAGTACCATCTGCAACCACCATCCCACAGCACCTATCGGACGCCTATCGGCAAAAGTTCCTTATAAGGCCACGCTGTCCCGTTTCCATGGCGACATTCAACGTCCGCACTCTAAGACAAACAGGTCAGCAGGCTGCACTCGCACGCACTTTGGACACACTGGGTATTGATGTGTGGTGTGTGTCCGAAACTAGGATCAATGACCCTAACGGGGTTATTGAATTGACTGCACCCGGCTTATTCTCTCGTTATTGGTTGCACGCATCCGGAGACGCCGATGCAGCACTCACGGGTCAAGCTGGTGTAGGTATCATTCTAAGCTCCAAGGCTGAGTCATCGTTGGTTGATTGGATTCCGGTGAACAGTCGTTTATGTGCAGCCCGTTTGACGACATCAGCTAAGGTGAATTCGCGAAGTAAAACAAAACGCTGTTTGTTTGTGATTTCTGCCTATGCTCCCACCGACTGCAGTTCTAATGCAGTCAAGGACACTTTCTATCACGAACTGAACACGCTGCTACGCAGTGTTACTAGTTCAGATATTATAGTACTTGCAGGGGATATGAACGCACAAGTAGGGCGTCTGAGCTCTTCAGAAGCTCAGCTGGGTGGTAAGTATGGACTTAACGCCGAACGGACTGACAACGGCGAGCGTCTGCTGCAACTGTGTGCTGAGCACCAGTTGTTTCTTACTAGCATTGCTTTTAGACACAGTGGGTGCCGAAGTGCCACTTGGCGTCCTCCTGTAGCTGGTCAGCGATGGACCCAAATTGACCACATAGCCATAAGTTACAGGTGGCGCGATTCCATTCTGGATTGCCGCTCGTACTGGAGTACCTGTGTCGACTCTGACCATGCCTTGGTGCGCTGTCGTTTCTCCATGAACTTTACCGGAAGGCGCACAAAGCGTCTCCCCCGATTGGCAACGGAGAAACTGTCCCAGCCCTCTGTCAGGCAAGCCTACCAAGAAGCACTGCATAGCGAACTCTCGCTGTCTTGTCCTAATGACACTGAACTTCAGTGGAATAGGATCTCGGCCACTATGCACGACGCAGGAGCATCTGTTTGTGACACTATCAGTCGTCATCGCACCAGTCACTGGATATCCGAGAGGTCCGTGAACCTTTTGGAAGCTAGAAGGCACCTCCCGGCTGGTTCTGAACACAATGTGACCAGACGGGCTATTAGGCGTGAACTAAAGCGGAGCCTACGTGCTGACAAGGAAGCCTGGTGGACCAGTCTGGCTCAAGAAATGGAGGAGGCAGGAGCAGTAGGCAATTACCGGAAGCTCTTCCAGCTAATACGCACCACTGGTCCGAGAAAGCCAGGCGTCAGTGAGACAACCAAAGACAGCGCGGGTGCGCTGATACACAATAAGGAGCGCCGTATGACTCGTTGGGCTGAACACTTTGAAGGTCAGTTCAGCTGGCCCCCTGCTCCCGGACCTCTTCCTACTCAGGTGATGCAGGACGAGCCATGGGCGGTTAGTTTAGAGGCTCCGTCGGAGGCCGAGGTCCGAAACGCGATCACAGCCCTCAATCCTTTTCGTGCCGCTGGCCCGGATTCCCTACCACCTGCACTATTTAAGGATGGAGGTGAGGTGCACTGCAGAGCACTGACCTCCCTATTCGAACGTATCTGGAATGAAGAGCTTGTGCCGGCTAATTCGAGCGAATCGATTTTAGTGGCAATATACAAAAAGGGCAGTCGCACAGACTGTGCGAACCACAGGGATATTAGCCTAATGCCAGTTGTGAAAAAGTTACTGGCCTCGATTATCGTTCGTCGCCTCACTGCAGAACGGGAATCTCGGATTAGGGAAGAGCAGGCCGGTTTTCGCCCAAGACGTGGCTGTATAGACCATATATTTACTTTGCGGCAGGTGCTAGAGCAGCGCCACGCATACCGCAGACCGACAATAGCTGTGTTCCTCGATTTCAAGAGTGCGTTCGATTCAGTCGATCGATCGATTCTGTTCGAATTACTTGCGCGAAAAGGTGTTCCCACGAAACATGTGAACATCCTTCGTGCTCTATACTCGAACACTACAGGCCGCGTCAGGGTCTACGGTGGCCTATCGGATAGCTTTTCGACTACAAGTGGCGTTCGACAGGGTTGCCCGATTTCCCCGTTTTTGTTCAATTTCGTCGTGGATTCTATCACGGAGTGTTCCCTTGCGGAAGCTCACGATGTAGGTGTTGAAGTGCTGCCTGGTGAACGGTTAGTTGATCTAGATTATGCGGACGATATCGTCTTGCTTTTCGACAATGTTGAGGCGGCACAATCAACCCTGAATAGCCTGTCCAGAGTGGTCCCATTATTTGGTATGCACTTCGCACCTTCAAAGTGCAAAGTGTTGCTGCAGGACCACCAGCCACTTGATGACCCCTTGACACTTGCTAACGAGGAACTCGAGGTGGTTGATCAATTCACTTATCTTGGCAGCTGCATCAGCAATGATGGGCGCATAGAAACTGACGTGAGCTCACGCATTGCAAAGGCCAGAGCTGCCTCCTTGAACCTGCGGCATGTTTCGCGACAGAAGGGAGTTTCCCTCCGTCTGAAAGGCCGTGTATACAAGGCCACAGTGAGGGCCGTTCTGCTCTATGGTAGTGCAACTTGGCAACTTCGGTCTGAAGATCTGAGGCGCCTTCAAGTCTTTGATCATCGTTGTTTGCGAAGCATTGCTGGTGTCGGATGACACCAGCGTGTCCGCAACGATGATTTGCGTAGGCGAGTACTAGGTGGTGATGATCATGCTAGCTCCCTAGAACAACAGATAGCACTGAATAAGTTGCGTTGGCTCGGGCACCTGCTACGTATGCCTGGTCACCGCTTACCTAGCAGGGCGTTGTTCAGTCTACCAGGTGTAGGATGGCGCAAGGCTTGAGGTGGACAGAAGTTGACTTGGCAGCAGGAAATGAAGTCACTGACGACCAAACTGGGTGCCGTTGGTCCGTCTCGTCTTCCGGGTTGGAGTCCACGTGACGCACCTTGTGCTTGGCTCGAGATTTTACAGGACATGGCTCGCAACCGACACCAGTGGCGCGTCTGCTGCCGTCTCCTAATCGGATTGTCTGTTTAAAGTGTGTTTGGTGCTGAGTTATCTGCGGGATAATGGCTGATTATGACGCGTGGCAGTGAAAGCCGCAAGGAAGCTGTCTCGTCGATGCCGCCTTATCTTTGCATGATAGCCAGCTTTTTGTGACGGTGTGGGCGCCTTGACCCTGAATGTATGTTTAGGGCGTTAATGTTTTCAGGTAAGTCCCCCTTCTCTCCCTCTTCTTATTCTTTATTTCATAGATCATCATGGTTGTATGGCAACGAAGCATCAGTTCAAACGGCTGATGTACTGCCGTTGATGATGATGATGATGATGATGATGATGATGATGATGATGATGATGTAAGCTAGCTCCTAATAGCTTTCAGTCAGATTCGAGACGCCACTTTACGGGACCTGTTGCTGTCACAAGTGAGCAGGTTTTACCACTCACTTTGGCCATGGGGATGACAGACACGTCCACCACATCAACCAACTCAGGAGCTATAACTTATTCGACAGAAAAGAAGATGCCCTTAACTATACCCCTTGAAGTACTCCCGGACGAGTTCACACTATTTAAGACAAAGGCTGCTCAGCAGAATAAACCTATCACTAAACCAACCTCCTCTGCACCCGATTGTCGACCCAGAAGATGGAATAAATAGTTGTCGAGTCCTTGTCACGCCACCCCAGGTCAACCCCGGGCTAAAATCAAATAACTGTAGACTTCAAACAGGAAGATGTTGGGATTATCATGCAAGGAACGGATCAATGAACCAAAAGAGGACCATAGTCCAATTATTTTCCAGAAATCCAGCATGATAATCGTATACGGTAATCAAAAGAATGTTCTCGCACAATCTAATACTATTACTGAAAGGTAAAAAAGAGAATAGAACAGAAAACGTTCAGAAAGTGGTCATAAACAGATAAACACCGGTACTCACGCTGTGTTATTATGTCGTGTCTCGCGGTCATCAAACAGTGTCTATGACCTTGCCTCCCTGATAAGCCAATCGGGGGCGCGCAGATTTCCGCGAACGGCCAATCGGAGGAGCCGGGGAGAGTTTGGTGATCATAACAGTCTTAAGAGGTCCTACCCCGAGCAATCAATCAATCAATCAACAACAGCAGCAGTACATCAGTCATTTGAACTGATGTTCCGCTGCCATACAACCATGACGACCTAAAGGATAAAGAATAATAAGAGATAGAGAATGGCGACTTACCGGAAAACCTTAATACCCTAAGCTACTATTCAGCGTCAAGACGCCTACACCTTAAGTAGACAACATACCATCTCAAACAGCTGGCTATCGTGCAAAGGCGGCACCAACGAGATAGCTTCCTTGCAGCTTTCACTGCCCCGCTGTATAATCAGCCATTAACACGCAGATAACTCAGCCCCAAACACACTTTAAACAAGCAGTCCGCCTAGGAGACGGCAACAGACGCGCCACCGGTGTTGACTGCGAGCTATCTCCTGTAAGGTCTCGAGCCAAGTTATCATCACACACGTTAGCTAGAGGTGGGAAACACCTCGAGCCAAGTACAAGGTGAGTAATGTGGACTCCAGGCCGAATGGCGAGGCGGACCGACGGCACCCAGTTTCATCATCATAGACTTCATCTGACGCTGCCAAATCAACTTCAGTCCACCTCGAGCCTTGCGTCACTCAACATCTGGCAGACTAAACAAGGCCCTCCTAGGTAAACGCTGACCAGGTATACATAGTACGTGCCCGAGCCAACGCAACTTATTCAGTGCTATCTGTTTTGCTAAGGAACTAGTTTGACTATTACTGCTTAGTACTTGCCGACACACATTATCTTTGCGGACACGCCGTTGCCACCCGACACAAGCAATGCTCTACAGACAAAGATGATCAAAGACTTGAAGACGCCTCAGATCTTCAGACCGAAGGGGCCAAGTCTCACTACCATAGAGCAGGACGGCCCTCATTGTGCCCATGTAAACACAGCCTGTCGGACGGAGTGAAACTCCCTTCTGTCACCAAAGATGTCGCAGGTTCAAGAAGGCAGTTTCGGCATTTGCAATGCGTGAACTGACTTTATTTCCTATGCATCCATCGTTGCTGATGCAGCTGCCAAGGTAAGTGAATCGATCAAGTACCTTGAGTTCCTCGTTATCAAGGGTCAATGGGTTACCAAGTGGCTGATGGTCCCGCAACAACCCTTTGCACTTCGAGGGTGCAAAGCGCATACCAAATAATAGGGTTGACTGTGCCGCCGCGACATGGTTAAACAGCAAAGACGATGTCATCCACATAATGAAGATCAACTAGCCTTTCACAAGGCAGGATCTCGGCACTTGAGGCGTGAGATTCCATGAGGGAGCACTCCATAGTGGAATCCGACGAAGTTGAACAAAAACGGGGAAGTCGGACAACCTGATGAATGCCACTTGTTGTCGGAAAGTTATTCGAGAGATCACCCTAGACCCTGACGCAGCATGTAGTGTTCGAGTATACGACACGTACGACGTTCACATATTTCGTGGGCACACCTTTCCGCGCAAGTAGTTCGAACAAAATGCATTGATCGAGTAAATCGAACGAACAGCTGTTGTCGGCCTGCGGTATGCGTGGCCCTGCTATAGCACCTGCCGCAGAGTGAATGTGGTCTATACTGCTCCATCTTGGGCGGAAACCTGCGTGGTCTTCCATAGTCCGAGATTCCCGTTAAAAAGTAAGGCGAAGAACGGGAATCAAGGCCAGTAATTTTGTCACAACTAGCGTTAGGCTAATACCCCTGTGGTTGGTACAGGCCGTGCGATGGCCGTTCTTGTATATTCCGACGATAATCCATTCATTCCAGTTAGCAGGAGCGCTCTCTTCCTTCCAGATAATTTTGAGTAGGGAGGACAGTGCTTTGCAGTGGATCTCATCTCCATCCTTAAATAGTGTAGGTGGGAGGGAATCCGGAATAATGCGTCAGCTGTACGTTTTAACAGCGCTTCGCGGGCTGATTATATCGCGAGGACGCCCACCCCTATGAGGATTCGAACCCGCACCGCAAGAGTACGAGACGAGCTTGTTACCATTAGGCTACAGGCCGACCTACCCCGAGTGTTTGTTCAAGAATCAAGCCTACAAGACAGCAAGGCGATATGAGAGCGTCGCAACCCGTTGGGAGCCGGTGACCAAACAAGTGGTTCATACACCTTTAGATCCTGCTAAGGGCCACGGGCCAAACATCCTGAAGTTACAATGCCACTCGGGGAGAGGCAAGGGCAATGGCTTTATTTAATGGCGAGTCATCCGCCAGGCCGCAGTGTTGTTAAGTGGAGATGTGGCTTTGTATAGGGAGAACGCTTGCCAATGCAGAAACCCATCACGTTCTGAAACACTACCGCCGAATCATTCGCTAGGGCGGGATAATCCCGAACCACCCAGATGGCACTACGAGGGCGTTGTTCCGCCAGCTAGCCGGTGGATACATCACGGTGAATTCTAGAGCCTGAGTTGAGAACAGGCAGTTGAGAAAGTTTGGTAGAGGGATTTGAGTTCAATTGCTCAAAGTCAGGATCGCTTTCTTGATGGGCAGCCATACCTTCTAGGTTAGTTACCTGGCGCGAATCCTCGTGAAGATCAAGGCGAGACATAGCGACGGTTACGACAATGCAAGCTGCATCAATGTATCGAATGTCGGTGGTAACCGGTGATAGGTAATAAAAATGAAAAGTTTTTCGACGTGAAAATCAATCGGAGGAACCACGGAAAGCAAAAATAAGCGGTGTATTATCCGTGAGGATGGTACATGGACGTCCTTAAAGCGGATGGCGAAAGTGCCTAATGGCGAGATAAGTGGTTAAGAGTTTTCGGCCGAACGTACTGTGTCACATCTGAGGAAGTTGTAGATTTTGTGAGAAGAGAGGCTCAATTTGACCGTCTATAACCTATTGAAGAACAGCAGCAACGGCAGTTTGAGATGCATCGGTTTTGAGAACTAAGGATGCGTTGACATCGGTTCGCAAGTGACTGAGCGGAGTAGCGTTGGAAAGCACTGCTTTGATCTTGTCGAATGCTGCTATGGCTTCCGCAGTTCGTTCAAACTTACGGGACTTACTTTTAAGCAGGTCTGCCAATGGCTAAAGGAATCTAGAGCATTCTGGAATGAAGCGGCTGTAATAGTTAACCTTACCAAGAAAACAGCGCAGACTTCTGAAAGACTGAGACATTGGATGGCAGAACAGCTTATCTTTTCAGGAAGTGGGTTAATACCGTCGTGGTCGATCCGGTGTCCAAGATCAACAGATGAGGGACCAAAGATACATTTATTAGCGCTGAGCTTAGGCAAGACATTCGGAAGTTAACCGAAGATGTGACAATTTTTCTTCACGACCCGAACTGGCTACAAGTATATTGGAAGTATATGCGAAGACGAAATCAAGACCTCTGAGGACTTGGTCTATAAATCGCTGAAATTTCTGCGCGGCGTTTCGCAGGCCGAAGGGCATACAGTCGAATTCGTGGAAACCAAACGGCGTAGTTATAACCGTCTTAGGTATGTCATCGGGAGACAGGAATTTGGTAATAGGTTAAGACAAGATCAATTTTGGAAAAAATGAATTTAGTCATTTAAGGTATTCATCCCAGTAGTTCACAAGCTACATAACAGCCTAGTCCAGAAAAGCACCAGACGAGTGTCGCCCTACTGGAACTCGTTAGTGGTGCTCATTCCCTCGGTCCCCTACTGCGGATCGAGCTCATGACCGCTAGAGGCAGATGCCAACTAGCCAGCAGCTTAAGCCACTGAGCCATGGGGGATGTTGGTTGAGCTACATAATTTGCAAGCTAAATGAGATATAACACCATCTATCTTCCAATGTCACTGACAGTGGCTAGCCTGCGAGGTGATGAAGTCCTCTCGCTAGACGCTACATCCATAGCAGTTGAAACCAGGAGAGGCTATTTGTAGTTTATATTACTCGTGAGAGCAGAATTTTTAGATGTAATCATATAAAGTATTCATCCCAGTAGTTCACAAGCTACATAGCACAGCCTAGTCCAGAAAAGCACCAGACGCGTATCGCCCTATTAGGGCTCGTCAGTGGTGCGCATTCCCTTAGTCGCTACTGGGGATCGAGCCCATGACCGCTAGAGATGCTAACTAGCCAGCAGCTTAAGCCACTAAGCCATGGGGGTACCCATGTGGAGTGCTATATCCAAGTTAACTTGCAAATTATGTAGCCCAGCCAACGTTCCCCATGGCTCAGGGGCTTAAACTGCTGGTTAGTTGGCATCGGCCTCTAGTGGTCATGAGCTCGATCCCCAATAGGGGACCGAGGGAATGCGCACCACTGACGAGCCCCAATAGGGCGAAACGAGTCTGGTGCTTTGCCGGACTAGGCTGTGCTATGTAGCTTGTGAACTAACGGGATGAATACCTTAAATGATTACATCTAAAAATCCTTGTACTCACGAGTAAGATAAAAATGGATTTGCCATGTAAACCGATGGAGAAATCGTGAATATGCGGGATCAGGTACCTGTCCGGTACAGTAGCTTTGTTCAGTGCACATGCATGCTTGCCAGGCAATACTCGGCTTTTTAGGGAGCATGTGGAGAGATGGCTAGGGGCTGTTGGAAGGTCGGACGATTCCTAGACGTGGGATGTGTTCGAACTCGGATTGGTGGTAGCTTTTGAGGTCGGGCAGTGACCGGGGATCCTTTCGTGATGATATGATGCCTAATCTAATGTTTGACGTCTGAAAATTCTCTGGACTGCTGGTGAAGCACAGAAAACTGGCGGAGTAAATCAGGGAGTATGTTTTCAGTAGGTAACGCCAGTCAAGACCGATCGAGCTGATCGATGACTTTACCTTGGACAGTAAAACACGTGGAACTGCCGCGAATTTTCCTGCAGGTCAGGTTCACTATCAGACCAAACTTCGTGAGGAAATCAGCTCCAATGATAGGAGGCTGGACGTCTGCGACTATGAAGACGAAGGGAAAGGTTCATCTGACACCTAGATCAAGTGTGAGGAGTTTTGGTCAAACGTGGGGATCTTAGTGCTGTTGGTCACCTGCAGAGTAATTCCAGTAGGAACAAAATAGCGTTTTTCTATTCGGAGGTAGAACGTTGATCTCAGTAAAGGTGTCAACCAAGAAAGAGAGGTTGGTTGATGAGTTGCGGACGTAAGCGAAGCGACTGGGAGTTTGGCCAGCCACAGCCGTCGCCATCACTGGATGACTTTGGTTTCTCCCTGTGGAGTGTTGCAGAATGCTTTAGGTGGGTGCATCCGACCAGACAATTCCTGGCATTATCGTCAAATCGACGATGGTAACAGCAAAATGGCATGATGGATTTGTGGACAACTGGCGTCTTCTTCGTGAAGACGATCTCCGAGTTCTACTTCATGTGCGCTGTACACTCGACACTGTGAGCTCGAATTTCGACAAGCGGTGACACACTGACTAAAAGAGGTCGTTTCCAAAAGCGCTGCTTGGAGGCGAGCCTAAGGCGTGAACAGCGGGTTGCTTGAAGAAACTTGTGAACTTCGTCGGCAGTTTTTGCCAGCTTGTCTAAATGTAGATGTATCTTAAGATATAACATCAATCCGTGGAAACAGGGAGTGTAGCAGCAGTGGCTGATGTGAGACATTTGGTCCACAGATGATGAAAGATGCCGTCGTCAACTTTCGAGGATCCGAGAGGATCAGAATCACTGTACTGGAAAGAAAGAGTATAATCTGTCATCTCCATCATAAGTAGAGCATCAAAACAACTAATGCAGAATGTCGGTCTGTGTAAAGTCGCAATTTTGGTCCCTTAGTAACACATAAAATACGGATTCAAACCACAGACAGCACTATTTTAAGTGTCTTGGTCCATCAAAGCTGATAACGCAGCTGTCACATATCCAAGCGACGAGAAGAGGTCGGACATGGCATCTGCATCAAAAGATAGGTCTGCAAAACCGGTGGTAAATTTTTGGATGAAACAGTGTACAGTATCTGCAAAACCGTGTTCGGCTCGAAAAGTGGTTCCATGTACTCAGTATGGAGCGGACTACGGTCCAACCACCGTCTTGTGTGCGGTTGATTCCCCAAATACAGCGTGCTTGTGTTTGCCTGTGAAGGAGTGTGGGCCGGCTCCGTTGATGAAACGTGGCTCCCATCCTGAAAACTCCAACCCGGAAGGCGAGACGGACCAACGGCACCCAGTTTGGTCGTCAGTGACTTCATTTCCTGCTGCCAAGTCAACTTCTGTCCACCTCAAGCCTTGCGCCATCCTACACCTGGTAGACTGAACAACGCCCTGCTAGGTAAGCGGTGACCAGGCATACGTAGCAGGTGCCCGAGCCAACGCAACTTATTCAGTGCTATCTGTTGTTCTAGGGAGCTAGCATGATCATCACCACCTAGTACTCGCCTACGCAAATCATCGTTGCGGACACGCTGGTGTCATCCGACACCAGCAATGCTTCGCAAACAACGATGATCAAAGACTTGAAGGCGCCTCAGATCTTCAGACCGAAGTTGCCAAGTTGCACTACCATAGAGCAGAACGGCCCTCACTGTGGCCTTGTATACACGGCCTTTCAGACGGAGGGAAACTCCCTTCTGTCGCGAAACATGCCGCAGGTTCAAGGAGGCAGCTCTGGCCTTTGCAATGCGTGAGCTCACGTCAGTTTCTATGCGCCCATCATTGCTGATGCAGCTGCCAAGATAAGTGAATTGATCAACCACCTCGAGTTCCTCGTTAGCAAGTGTCAAGGGGTCATCAAGTGGCTGGTGGTCCTGCAGCAACACTTTGCACTTTGAAGGTGCGAAGTGCATACCAAATAATGGGACCACTCTGGACAGGCTATTCAGGGTTGATTGTGCCGCCTCAACATTGTCGAAAAGCAAGACGATATCGTCCACATAATCTAGATCAACTAACCGTTCACCAGGCAGCACTTCAACACCTACATCGTGAGCTTCCGCAAGGGAACACTCCATGATAGAATCCACGACGAAATTGAACAAAAACGGGGAAATCGGGCAACCCTGTCGAACGCCACTTGTAGTCGAAAAGCTATCCGATAGGCCACCGTAGACCCTGACGCGGCCTGTAGTGTTCGAGTATAGAGCACGAAGGATGTTCACATGTTTCGTGGGAACACCTTTTCGCGCAAGTAATTCGAACAGAATCGATCGATCGACTGAATCGAACGCACTCTTGAAATCGAGGAACACAGCTATTGTCGGTCTGCGGTATGCGTGGCGCTGCTCTAGCACCTGTCGCAAAGTAAATATATGGTCTATACAGCCACGTCTTGGGCGAAAACCGGCCTGCTCTTCCCTAATCCGAGATTCCCGTTCTGCAGTGAGGCGACGAACGATAATCGAGGCCAGTAACTTTTTCACAACTGGCATTAGGCTAATATCCCTGTGGTTCGCACAGTCTGTGCGACTGCCCTTTTTGTATATTGCCACTAAAATCGATTCGCTCGAATTAGCCGGCACAAGCTCTTCATTCCAGATACGTTCGAATAGGGAGGTCAGTGCTCTGCAGTGCACCTCACCTCCATCCTTAAATAGTGCAGGTGGTAGGGAATCCGGGCCAGCGGCACGAAAAGGATTGAGGGCTGTGATCGCGTTTCGGACCTCGGCCTCCGACGGAGCCTCTAAACTAACCATCCATGGCACGTCCTGCATCACCTGAGTAGGAAGAGGTCCGGGAGCAGGGGGCCAGCTGAACTGACCTTCAAAGTGTTCAGCCCAACGAGTCATACGGCGCTCCTTATTGTGTATCAGCGCACCCGCGCTGTCTTTGGTTGTCTCACTGACGCCTGGTTTTCTCGGACCAGTAATGCGTATTAGCTGGAAGAGCTTCCGGTAATTGCCTACTGCTCCTGCCTCCTCCATTTCTTGAGCCAGACTGGTCCACCAAGCTTCCTTGTCAGCACGTAGGCTCCGCTTTAGTTCACGCCTAATAGCCCGTCTGGTCACATTGTGTTCAGAACCAGCCGGGAGGTGTCTTCTGGCTTCCAACAGGTTCACGGATCTCTCGGATATCCAGTGACTGGTGCGATGACGACTGATAGTGTCACAAACAGATGCTCCTGCGTCGTGCATAGTGGCCGAGATCCTATTCCACTGAAGTTCAGTGTCATTAGGACAAGACAGCGAGAGTTCGCTATGCAGTGCTTCTTGGTAGGCTTGCCTGACAGAGGGCTGGGACAATTTCTCCGTTGCCAATCGGGGGAGACGCTTTGTGCGCCTTCCGGTAAAGTTCATGGAGAAACGACAGCGCACCAAGGCATGGTCAGAGTCGACACAGGTACTCCAGTACGAGCGGCAATCCAGAATGGAATCGCGCCACCTGTAACTTATGGCTATGTGGTCAATTTGGGTCCAACGCTGACCAGCTACAGGAGGACGCCAAGTGGCACTTCGGCACCCACTGTGTCTAAAAGCAATGCTAGTAAGAAACAACTGGTGCTCAGCACACAGTTGCAGCAGACGCTCGCCGTTATCAGTCCGTTCGGCGTTAAGTCCATACTTACCACCCAGCTGAGCTTCTGAAGAGCTCAGACACCCTACTTGTGCGTTCATATCCCCTGCAAGTACTATAATATCTGAACTAGTAGCACTGCGTAGCAGCGTGTTCAGTTCATGATAGAAAGTGTCCTTGACTGCATTAGAACTGCAGTCGGTGGGAGCATAGGCAGAAATCACAAACAAACAGCGTTTTGTTTTACTTCGCGAATTCACCTTAGCTGATGTCGTCAAACGGGCTGCACATAAACGACTGTTCACCGGAATCCAATCAACCAACGATGACTCAGCCTTGGAGCTTAGAATGATACCTACACCAGCTTGACCCGTGAGTGCTGCATCGGCGTCTCCGGATGCGTGCAACCAATAACGAGAGGATAAGCCGGGTGCAGTCAACTCAATAACCCCGTTAGGGTCATTAATCCTAGTTTCGGACACACACCACACATCAATACCCAGTGTGTCCAAGGTGCGTGCGAGTGCAGCCTGCTGACCTGTTTGTCTTAGAGTGCGGACGTTGAATGTCGCCATGGAAACGGGACAGCGTGGCCTTATAAGGAACTTTTGCCGATAGGCGTCCGATAGGTGCTGTGGGATGGTGGTTGCAGATGGTACTACTCCAGTAGCACTTCGGTTGCTGTCAATTAGGCTGGAAATTATAGAAGGAAGGTTAGTAATGGGAGTCGGGATGGGAGTAAGAGAAAAAGGTGGAAAAGAAAGAAGGGAGGCGCCAGCAGTATCATGTTTTCGCTGGCTTACAGTATCCGAGAGTACACGGTTATAACCCGTTTTGATTGCGACATTTTTAACGACAGTGTCTTCTGGTTAGTGCTGTTCGTCCAACAATACTGACAGCGCATCGACTTGACAGATGTCACTCGACGGTCGGTACTTGATGTGTAAACGTACCCCAGCAAACTTGTCGCCTATCTCTGCAGACGATTGGTCGTATCTACCGGAATTCCTTTCTTCTAGCCGAATATTGCAAGAAGTGGTTTGTTGTCCCTTAGTAAGATAAAGTGACGACCATATAACATTCTGTGGAAATGTTTCCCTGCAAACACCATAGCGAGAGCCTACTTTTCAAGTTGGCTATAATTTCTTTCTTCTGCTGTCAGTGAACGAGCGGCATGAGCGACTGGCTTCTCATACCCGTCTGGAAAAATGTGGGAAATGACCGCCCTGACTCCATAGCTAAATGCATTTGATGCCACTACAATTAGCAGCTATGGATCGTAGTGCATTAGCATCAGTTCTGAGCGTAATGATAACTTGATCATGTCGAAGACTTTCTGACATTCGGTAGTCCAGACCCACTGATCGTCCTTCATCAGCAACCGGTTTAAAGGTCCGCCTAGGTCCTACCTGGACGGCAGGTACGTACTATAGTAACTCACCATACTCGGGATTGATCTCAACGTCGCTACATCCTTGGGCGGGGGCATTTCCTTGATGTTTGATAGATCAGGTCTTCATCTAATTTGGTCAATTATAAAGCCCGGGTATTTAATGGAGGCCACACAAAAAATTCACTGGTCCACTCTTTGGCGAAAACCATCCTCCTTTATTTTGGCAAGCATATGTTCTGTTCATTGGTGTAGTTCTTCCCGGTTATATCCCACGATAATGACATCGTTCAGGTTTGCAGCGGCATATCGTATTCCCTGTAGCATCGTACCCATGATCTGCCGAAAGATTGCCGGAGCCAACTTTACGCCAAATGGTAGGCTTGTTTATTGCAATAGACCTACGTGACTGTTAATTGTTAGCAACTCCCGCGATTCCTCCGACATTTCAATTTGGAGATATGCGTTTGACAAGTCCAGTTTGTCAAAACACTTGCCACCGTTCGGGCGTGCAAAAATACCTTCAGGGAGGAGTAGAGGGTACTTTCGGTCCCCTAAAACAGCATTCGGGCCCGTAGAATGATCTTCACATAAGCGGGTCTTTCCGTTTGGTTTCTTAACGTTCACAATGGGGCTTCCCATGAAGAGTAATTCGTCGGTTTAATAACTCCGGCTGACTGTAGTCTATCAAGTTTTTGGCCGACGATTGAAACCACTGCATATGCAACCGTTCTCTTCGTCGTAAGGCTGGCTTTGCGTCTAGCCGTAGAGATAAATTGGCCTTAGTTTCTGTGCACTATCCCACACCATCCTTAAGCACCTGCAGGTATATCTTCTGTAAGGACCGTCCGCTTCGCAGTTGCGTCGCCTACTTTGTTGCACACGGAATTTAGGGGAACATCAAGTAGTTTCATATTGTCTATCCAGTCGACACCGAGTAAGTTCAGATCAGGATGTCTTGTTACCTAACCAACCACTTCGAACTGACAATCTTTGGACATTACAAGGCAATAAATTTCACCGGCCAAGTTTAGCGGTCCACATGAAGCATTGGTTGCAATCCAAGTTGTTCTTTTCTCAGTTGGCTCACCGATTTTCCTTCAAGTTTCCTCGGATTCGACCGTCATGTCCTAGACAGTGTCAACTTGGAAGCGTACGGGCACCCGGTTCACAACCACTGTTATGATCATTCTGCGTTTTGCGGCCCCGATATCGAAGGTAGCAAAGACAGGATAAAGTTGAGTTTCTTGTTTTGTTAAAGACGTGGGTACCAACTTTTTGGAAGGTTTGCTTTAGACGTTCTTGTTGCGCGGCAGCGATCCTCCTTGTGACCTCGTTTATTGCAGTTCTGTCAGATGCTTCTTAAACGGGCAGACTTTGACGAAATGCCATTCTCCACATTGCCAGCATTCGGATAATAGTCTGTTTGGCCTCACTAAGTTTCGGACCGTTGCTAGACTCCCGCGCTGGTTTGATACCGCCAACACATCCACGGGACATGCACTGTGGCCTTGGGCAATCACGTACATTTCGTGCTTCAAGTTGATTAACCTCTATCGATTTTGTTAAGCGACCTCATACGTATTTCGGCATCCTCGGGCGGTTGGAGATCACAAACGGAAATTAAGACTTTGAATTGATCGTCTATCATTTCTTTTAGCCTGAAACGCTCACAATGACGATTGAAAGTACTCGCGTAAGCTACGAAATCGTCTGACACGCGCTTAACGAGCTTCATGCAGTTGTATCGGACGTTGAATAAGGGAGGCTGTTCACCAAAGATTTCTTTTTAACATCTACAAGTTGGTCGAAGGTAAAATATTTGGGGCATTTTGACAAAATAAAATTGAGAAACTTCACCTGTTCCTTTGTTCCCAGCTTCCGCAAAAGCAGTCTGCACTTCTTCGGATTGGGCAACCGGTTAGTACCACGCCCGCTGATTAATCATGAACGGACAATATTACTGCTTTAACTCCTACTATATCTACCTACTCTGCTATCCCTACTGCTGAATCTTTCCCCACAGATCGTCCCACGTCCCATTATTCAACTGCACTTAGGTCCCCCTGATCACCGCCAGCAGCAGCTCACTGGTCGCATCTGACGGAAGTCAGAAGCAAACTCATAGTGTTCGATGCTTGGCAACCACAGCCTTTTCACACTCCACCGAATCTCCAGCTTTTCTCCGACCTGCTTCTGCACTCAGCTTCGCAACATTTAATGTTCGCACTCTGATGCGGATCGGACGGCAAGCATGATACGCTCTCGGTAGACATCTGCTGCCTCTTAGAAACTATATTGCAAGACTCCACTACCGTCATCAGAATGGTCTCTCCTGTAAACTTTGACGTCAGATACCATTCGCGCCTTTCCGGTGACTCAGAGGCTGTTGCTTCTGCGCAGCCTGGTGTTTGAGTTACTCTGACAAGGCTGAGTCCGCTCTACTTCACTGGATCCCAGTCAACAGTCGGCTAAGTGCAGTCAGTCTCCGAGATTCATGTAAGTTAATTAAACCTCGAGATGTTACACGCGCTTTATGTGTCGCCTCCGCCTCCGCTGCTACAAACTACAGCCTGGATACAATCAAGAATGGTTCTTACCAACGACTACATGACCTGGATTCCGCTAAAAGCTCTGATATTGCCATTCTTGCTAGAGATTTAAATGCACGAGTGCGCCGCCTGCCACCAGGAGAGCACCATCTTGGGGGTAGTTTTGGCCTCGGTCAGACAATGGAGAGACTACTGACTCATTGTTCCGATCATCCCTTGTTTCTTTCCAGCACCAGTTTTCGACACTCGAAGAGTCAGATTGCTACCTGGCGCCCGCCTTCTAAAACACCAGAATGCTCCCAGCTTAACCCCATAGCGATAAGCTACAGATGGCACGGAAGCCTATCAGACTTCCACACGTACTGGGCAACTTGTCCGGACTCCGATCACGCATTGGTTCGCGCTAAGTTATGCATGCGTTTCGAACGACCGCCTAGGCGTACGCACTACCGACCGCGCTTACAAAACCTTCAAGACCCTACGACGTTAATCAAATACCAGGCCTCCCTGTCAATGCTGCTTTCCCCAGCTTCTGATGATGATCTGAATTCACAGTAGATGCGAATCAAAAATGCCTTAGTTTCTGCCAGCATTGATAGTTGCGGAATCACTTATCACCTGCCGAAAAGTCGGATCACGGCTGTCTCCTTGTCACCGATTGGCAGACGCCGATCGGTCGTTGCCGACTCCAGTTATAGTAAAGAACGACGATTCCTAGATCGAGAATTTTGCAGCTGTCTACCAAAAGTCCGTGAAACCTGGTGGTGTGAACGTGCTAGAGAGATGTAACTCGCTAGTCTTTCTGGTAATGCCAGAAAACTTCCATGCTATCCGGGCCACCGAAGGTTTCCGATCTGGTGTAAGCGAAACGATCTGCGAAGAGGATGGCCCACCAATCACTAATCTTCGACGACAGTTGGAACGATGGACTGAACACTGGCTCGCAGTTTTGCTGTCCACCATCTCAATCTGCTTCCCCTGTAGCGCTCACTGGTGCCGAGTGGTCTGTTCCCACAAATCTACCCCTTCACCAGGAACTCCACCTCTTGCAGCGCTATAAAGCACTTAGCCCTGATGACTTAACTCCCGCCCTATTTAAAGATGGCAGCTATTCGATGGTTCGAGCAATTACTGCTTTGTTCTCAAGGTCTGGCTGAAAGCGGAGGTCCCATAATCTTTGGGTGAGTCGATTGTCGTTCCCATCCTCCAAAAGCGCCTGCGCACAATATGCTCCAGCTACAGGAGTGTCAGCTTGGCTCCCGTCGTTTATATGGCTCTGGTGCCCATCATGCTCGAATCACTACAGCGGGAAGAACAGCCTGGGTTCCGCATTGGCCGCGACTATATCGATCAAATCTTCACGCTCCGCCATGTGTACGAAAAGCTAGCGATTGTAGTGTTTCTGGATATCTGCGCTACTTTCGATTCTGTCGATAGGTCTGCGTTGTGGCACTGTTTTTTATTGTAGAATGGTGTCCCTGGGAAGTCCGTTTCCATATTGCGTGCTATTCACAGTCGGACCTCGGGTGGAGTTACGGCTTATGACAAGCTCTCGCTCTCCTTTGTTGTTACCAATAGAGTTCGACAAGAATGCCCTATCCCATTGCCTTTCAAATTTGCCATTGTGGATATCCTCAAAAATGCTCTGGAAGATTCATTGAGCACTGGCATTGCGCTCCTCCCAGATAGTCGATTTGTTTCTTGGACTATCCTGATGATATCGTCTTGTTGGGTGACGATCCACAAGCCGTCCAACTTTCACTAAACCGCTTAGCGATTGAAGCGTCAAAGTTTGGGATGGCTTTTTCCCCATCTCAGTGCAAAGCTCTTTTCCGAGACTTGTACCTGCACTCACTGTTGGTAGTGAGACACTGGAGGTTATGGAGTTCTGCCTACCTGGGAAGTTGCATCACAGCCGGTGGACCTGTTGGAGGCGAGATTTCGATGCGTATCGCAAGAAGTCGCCTCGCTTTCTCTAATTTGAGGCACTTGTGGCGTCACTATGACCGTTTAGCCATCAAAGGACAGGTTTATTGTGCGACTGTCTGCGCTGTACCGTTGTACAGTTGCGGGACTTGGGTTGTTCGTACCGTTGACCTGCGCCGTCTCTCTGTCTTTGAGCGCCGTTGCTTGCGACCCATTACCCGTGTGTGGCGGTTTCACCACGTAACCAATGTATAAGTTAGACAGCGCGTCTTGGGTGGAGACAGCCACTGCCCGAGGAGCTCGCTTCGCTGCTTCAGGTGCGGTGGCTTGGACACGTACTGCGCATGCCCTCTCATCGTCTACCTTATCAGGCGGGTTTCGCGGTTGCTGGGCCGGACTGGAGGAGATTGCTCGGTGGACAACCTGTAACATGGAAAAGCCACATGAAAAGCTGACGAAATAGTTGGCCTGGGTCCATCAACAACAGCAGCAGTACATCAGTCATTTGAACTGATGTTCCGCTGCCATACAACCATGACGACCTAAAGGATAAAGAATAATAAGAGATAGAGAATGGCGACTTACCGGAAAACCTTAATACCCTAAGCTACTATTCAGCGTCAAGACGCCTACACCTTAAGTAGACAACATACCATCTCAAACAGCTGGCTATCGTGCAAAGGCGGCACCAACGAGATAGCTTCCTTGCAGCTTTCACTGCCCCGCTGTATAATCAGCCATTAACAAGCAGATAACTCAGCCCCAAACACACTTTAAACAAGCAGTCCGCCTAGGAGACGGCAACAGACGCGCCACCGGTGTTGACTGCGAGCTATCTCCTGTAAGGTCTCGAGCCAAGTTATCATCACACACGTTAGCTAGAGGTGGGAAACACCTCGAGCCAAGTACAAGGTGAGTAATGTGGACTCCAGGCCGAATGGCGAGGCGGACCGACGGCACCCAGTTTCATCATCATAGACTTCATCTGACGCTGCCAAATCAACTTCAGTCCACCTCGAGCCTTGCGTCACTCAACATCTGGCAGACTAAACAAGGCCCTCCTAGGTAAGCGCTGACCAGGTATACATAGTACGTGCCCGAGCCAACGCAACTTATTCAGTGCTATCTGTTTTGCTAAGGAACTAGTTTGGCTATTACTGCTTAGTACTTGCCGACACACATTATCTTTGCGGACACGCCGTTGCCACCCGACACAAGCAATGCTCTACAGACAAAGATGATCAAAGACTTGAAGACGCCTCAGATCTTCAGACCGAAGGGGCCAAGTCTCACTACCATAGAGCAGGACGGCCCTCATAGTGCCCATGTAAACACAGCCTGTCGGACGGAGTGAAACTCCCTTCTGTCACCAAAGATGTCGCAGGTTCAAGAAGGCAGTTTCGGCATTTGCAATGCGTGAACTGACTTTATTTCCTATGCATCCATCGTTGCTGATGCAGCTGCCAAGGTAAGTGAATCGATCAAATACGTCGAGTTCCTCGCTATCAAGAGTCAAGGGGTCATCAAGTGGCTGGTGGTCCCGCAACAACCCTTTGCACTTCGAGGGTGCAAAGCGCATACCAAATAATAGAGTTGACTGTGCCACCGCGACATGGTTAAACAGCAAAGACGATGTCGTCCACATAATGAAGATCAACTAGCCTTTCACAAGGCAGGATCTCGGCACTTGAGGCGTGAGATTCCATGAGGGAGCACTCCATAGTGGAATCCGACGAAATTGAACAAAAACGGGGAAATCAGACAACATGATGAATGCCACTTGTTGTCGGAAAGTTATTCGAGAGGTCACCCTAGACCCTGACGCAGCATGTAGTGTTCGAGTATACGGCACGTAAGATGTTCACATATTTCGTGGGCACACCTTTCCGCGCAAGTAGTTCGAACAAAATGCACTGATCGGCTAAATCGAATGTACTGTTGAAGTCGAGGAACACTGTCGTTGTCGGCCTGTGGTATGTGTGGTTTTTGCTCTAGGACCCGCAGAATGAATCTGTGGTCTGTACAGCTCCATCTTGGGCGGAAACCTGCGTGGTCTTCCATAGTCCGAGACTTCCGTCTACAGTAAGGCAACGAACGAGAATCCAGGCGATTAATTTTGTCAGAACTGGCGTTAGGCTTATGCTGTTGTGTTCTCTGTGATCACGATACAGCTACTTCCCAAATCAGAAGACATAGGCTTTTTTCGGAACTGGTATGGAGCACCCGGAGGACAGTGTTCAGCCAAATTATTAGATTAGAATAAATAGTTCATGAGAGGAAAGACCTTATTGAAATTTCCTTGGTTATAGCAACTGTTAGATGCGCAAAAACTCGCTTGTTGGCTGATCAAATTGTGTGCTTACTGGACGGCTTCAAGACAGGTCATTCTGATGGGTCCACTTTAAGGTAAAATAATGTTGTTGGCTTACACTCATTGGCTAGCCAATCGGCTACAGATGGCATAGCCAATCTTCACCGGGCTGCTTCAGACACGCACACTTTGAGAGAGAGAGAGAGCTGGCTTTGGTGACTTCTATGGGCGGGCTCCGGTAACAAATCCTTTTGTGGTTAACACAGTCTGTGCAACTGACCCTCTTGTATATTGCCACAGTGATCAATTCGCTCCAGTTTGCTGGGACAATCTCTTCCTTCCAGTTTTGTTCGAATAGGTAGGTCAGTGCTTTGCAGAGGACCTCATCACCGTCTTTACATAGTGCAGTTGGCAGGGAATCCTTGTCAGCGACACAAAAATGATTGGGGGCTGTGATCGCGTTTCGGACCTCAGCCTCCGATGGGGTCTTTAAGCTAACTGGCTAGGGCTCGCCTTGCATCACTTTAGTAGGAAGACGTTCGGAAGGTAGCCAACTGAACTGATCTTCAAAGTGTTCGCTCAACGAACCATCCGGAGCTCTTTATTATGTATCAGAGTACCCGCGCTGTCTCTGATTCTGTCACTGACGCCTGGTTTCCTGAGGCCGGTGGTACGGATCAGCTGGAAGAGCTTACGATACTATGGGATAAAATAGCCTCTTTTACTTTCAAGTGCTATGGATGTAGCGTCTAGCGAGAGGACGTCATCAACTCCTAAGCTAACCACTGTCAGTGACGGCGGAAGATAGGTGGTGCTATATTCCAGTTAGCTTGCAAATTATGTAGCTCAACCAACGTCCCACATGGCTCAGTGGCTTAAGCTGCTGGCTAGTTGGCATCTGCCTCTAGCGGTCATGGGTTCGAACCCCAGTAGGGGACCGAGGGAATGAGCCCCAATAGGACGAAACGCGTCTGGTGCTTTTTCGGGCTAGGCTGTGCTATGTAGCTTGTGAACTATTAGGATGAATACCTTAAAAAGTATTTTGGTAATCGTCTATTGCTCCTACTTCCCTTTTTTGAGCCTAACTGGTTTACTAGTACTTCTCAGCATGTAGGCTCCGCTTTAGTTCGCGCCTAATATTCCGTCTGGTCACATTGTGCTCAGAGCCAGATGGAGCTTTCTTATGGATCCCAACAGGTTCACCGACCTCTCGGATATCCAGTGACAGGTGCGGTGACGGTTGATAGTACCACAATCCGATGCTACTGCGTCGTACATGGCGGCGAAGATTCTACTCCACTGAAGCTCAGTGTTATAAGGACAAGACAGCGAAAGTTTGGTACGCAGTGCAGCTTGGTAGGCTTGCCTGACCGAAGGCTGAGATAACTTCCCAGTTATCAATCGGGGGAGACGCTTGGTGTATGTTATTTATTTTTAATTTTATCCTATTCTATGCGTTTACATGTTTACCGTTCTAATTCGTTTCTGTTTTTACGGCTCATACGTCCGATGTACTAGTCGAGTAAAGCCTCCATATCGGTCTTTACTTTCTTCCTTCAGTCGTGGAATACTTTGTGTTCATCACAATTTACTCGATTAATTAGCAATCTCATAGATCGAATCTTGCGCCCAGATCGCTTTGACGTGGACCCTCATTTTCGTAACGCCGGTTTTCTTACTGGATATGTACTTTCAATTTTTTCTTACTATCGGTCGAATCCATGAAGCCGAACAAGCTCATCTGCCCTGTTCGATGTGATTGTTCATTGCTCTTCTTACGTGGATGCCATCAAAACGCTCCAGGATGTCTACCTAGAATCCAAAAACGAAATTTTTTGCACTTCATATCTTATCTATTTCCAGGTAAGAAGGCAGCGAATCTCCAGATCATTTATTCACAAATTAAGTTTTGCTACTAGTGACTGTACTTCTCTATCAGTCACTGTTGACGAGCACAAGAACCAAGCTATCTGGGGTTTTTGATTAGCGGTCTACAATCCAACCTCATCAAACAGAGATTATTGGGACAAAATCCGCTCGATCTTCAGTCCACCTTCGAAATGGCTAGACCGCTACGCTTGGCCCAAAAACAAGACGCCTCTTTTCAGCTAACGACTTGTAACTCCACGATGAAAACTGAAACTCCAATATCTGAGCCACAGCTATCTTTTCAGGAAGAACCTCTTTCCGGGTCCTCTCAGTCATCGTGTTTCTTTTGCGGCTACGCTAGACATCCTAGATCAAGGTGCCCCACTAGAGATGCGATATGTAAAAAGGGTGTAAAAAGGCCATTTCCAGAAAGTGCAAATCCAGATGAAACATAAGTCGCGTATCGAACGTTCCTATGTCACTGATATCTTTTGTGACATCTGCTGCTGCGCCAAGCAGTCTTTGCAGCGCCGTTACCAACATTTTTGTGAATGACATACCGCTTAAAGCTTTTGTCGATACTGGGAGCTCTGAAGGTACCTTTCCACGTCGGTTGCAAAGCTCAGCAAATTTCCCATGGAAACCTCTCGCTAACACATCGTTATGACCTTCACCACTCATTGTAGTTTCATCCAAAGACAAATTATTTCCACCATTCGACACATAGATCTGTTATTCTAATATGAAGCTATCTGTTTTATCCAATCTGTGCTCCGATGTATTAGTTGATCACAACTTCCCTAAATATAATCGTAAAATTGAGATATCCTTTCATGGATCCAGATCTTTCACTATTTGTGCCTTAATGGTGGCTCGTGTCGAAACGTTCCCTCTGTTTGAGCACCTTGCTTCAAATTATCACTCGATTTTTACAGAATCCAAACGCCGTAATGAAACCGATGAAACTTCCATTCACTATGAAATCAAGAGACTTCTGTCAGGTGGCATTATACAGCTTTCAAGGTCGCCGTGGCCAGTGTAAGTGTTACTAATTACGAACAAACATAAGAAGCGCATGGTTGTGGACTTCAGCCTAATTATAAATAGATTTACCTATCTTGATGCCTACCCACTCCCAAGGATAGATGAACTCATCGATAAAATCATGTATAGCACTTTAGACTTGAAGTGCTTATCATCAAATAGCAATCAAGGAGAGAGAACGAAAGTACACTGTGTTTGAAGCCAGTGGAAATCTCTATGCATTTTGCCGCATTCCCTTTTTGGTACCAATGGTATCGCATGCTTTCAACGAGCCATCGAAAGCGTTCTGAAACGGGAAGGAGTTTAAGATTGCATAAGTAGAAGTAAGGAGGAGCATGACGCAATTTTAAATAATTCCTGACGGTAGCTAAACATTGCTGTACTACTTTGATGACGCGAAAAGCATTTTTACAGTTAATAAAATCACTCTACTCGGCTATGGAATATCCATGCGTGTTATCAAACCTGATCCGGAGAGACTTCGATCTTGTCAGCATCAGAACTGCAATCATTGTGAGCATAAACGAAAATCACAAACAAGCAACGTTTTGTACTACTTCATGTATCAACCTTAGTTGAAGCTGTCAAACGGGCTGCACACAAAAGGCTGTTCACCGGAGTCCAATCAATCAGTAATGACTTAGCCTTGGAGCTGCGAATGATAACTACCCCAGCTTGGCCCGTGAGTGCTGCATCGGCGTCTCCGGATGCGTACAACCAATACCCAGAGCATTAGCCAGGTGCAGTTAATTCAGCAACCCCATTAGTGTCACTGATCCTAGTTTCGGACACACAACACATGAATACCCTGTGTGTCCAATATGCGTGCGATTGCATCCTGTTGACCGATTTGTCTTAGAGTGCAAACGTTGAACGCCGGCAGGGAAACGAGACAGCGTGGCTTTATAAGGGACTGTTGCTGTTAGGCGTCCCATGGGTGTTGTGGGAAGGTAGCTGCAGGTGGTTCGACTCCAGTAGCACTTCGTTTGCTATCAGTTACGCTGGGAATTATAGCAGAAAGGTTAGTAATAGTGTTTGGGGTGGGAGTAAGAGAGACAGGTGGAAAGGAAAAAAGGGATGCGCCAGCAGTAGCATGTTTTCGCTCATGCGTCTTGCTGTATGCAGCAGATTAGGGACTTTTTCTGAGCTGCGTGACCGCCGATGCAGGATGTATTTAGAGTTTGGAGAACTTGTCATGGTTGTATGTGGGCTGAGATATATCCAGGATGCCCAGACATAGACGGGAAGACCATTAGTGTCCTCAACCAAAACCTTTGGTTCAGAAACCTATCCGCAAGGCAGCGAGGAGTTGGTAATAATTTAGTTTTACAGTAATGGACGTCATCCCATTTCAAACCCTCAACCTGGAGGACCAGGAGACCGAGTTTGTCTGATCTCTAACCATTGACTATCCTGGTAGGACTAGCTCTCAACGGTCCCGGAGACACCACCCAGTATAGCTCAGTGGGTCGAAGAGGTACGCGAACTGTCGCACCACGTTAAAGTCCAGTCTCCTTGCGACGGTTGGTCTCAGTCGGTTGTTCTCTACTCCCTGGTTGGGAGTTCAGTGGTACAGTGTCGCTGGTTAGAGACTTTGGAAGACATGGCTCAAGATTGACGTCAATGACGGACGTGTATCTCTGCGTATTGCGGTGATTTCCCTTCCCCAATTTAACAGACAATAGAAAATCTTTAAAACGGTGTGTGAAAACTAGTGAAATCTATTGCATGTTCTTTTTTTCCTTTTCTTATCTTAGTTTCTTATTCCGCCATGATTCTGATGACACTATATCTATACCACAGCTTGGTCAATAAATATAATAAATATCCCGCCGGAAAGCCTGGACCATTTGTTTTGGAACAGTATCAGTGACTTGTGTTTGACCACTTTTGTGGAATCTCTCATCCGAGCATCCTCAGCATTGCTAAGCTGATCACGAATCGCTTTATCTGGTCCGGCTTGTGCTCAGCTATCCGGCCGTGGGCGAAGTACTGTATTACTCGTCAGAATAGCAAGATACATCGCCACATGCTTACTGTTCCTGGAACACTTTCGCTACTCGACTTTTGATTAAAACCCGTCCATATCGACATCGTTGAACCCCTACCGCCATCTAGCGGTTTTGCTTACGTGTTGACATGTGTCTATCGTTTCACACGTTAACCACACGCTGTACCGCTGCAAGATGTCTCAGCTGAGACCGTAATACGAACGTTCATCCAAACTTGAATATCCGTGTTTGTCACCCCCGCCATTGTCACCACGGACAGGGGACCCCAGTTTAATTTTGTCCTGTTTCGCAACCTTAACCACATAATCAGCTGTTTTCATCTGCGCATGATAGCATATACCCCTTCTGCTTACGGTTTAGTCGAGCGTATTCGCCGCCAACTCAAGGCCACACTTGCTTCGACGCAATCGAATAGCCAGTGGTCGGGGCGTTTACCGATCATTCTCCTCGATATCCGCAACACTGTAAATGAAATTATCAGTTGTCGTCTCACAGAATTCGTCTTTGTTACGACGCTGAGGCTTCTCGGAGAGTTAGTACTGGATTACAGGGTCACTGGCGAGATCGACTGAAACAATACCCCTGTGCCATTCATCCAACACCACTACGAATCACCTCTTGATGACAACACATTCACCCTGACTTGCACAAGTGCCCCTTCATTCTCGTGCGCCTCGAGGCGATTCGCAAACCTTCGACACTGCCTTACTAGGGCCCTTTCAAAGTCATCGCCCGCAACGATTCGTATTTCGTATTGGGCGGAACTGTTTCTAAGGTCTTCGTAAGTGTCGCTCGCCTAAAACCATCGTACGTCGCATTCAAATCGCCACTACAGACTCCCGAAACTTCTGACGCTGAACAGACTTCACCACAGAGCACCGCCCACCCAACCGATGTGTGACTCTACTGCTCCCCTTTCTTCCCAGCCCCTTTCCATATTATAAATTGAGGCATACACGCCTTGGATGTACAGTTGTTCTTCCTTTTAAACTAGCTAGTCGGGTCAAATAGCACGTATCGAGCGTTCATTTTGACTCAAACTCTAGCATGAGTTCTGTAGCGCTTATTAGCTTCCGCATTTTCCATTCCACTCTTGTTTCCTCTTCCACTATTTATTACAGTTGTTTTAATTATCTGAGTCTATACACTCCTTCGAATTTCGTTCTACATTTGCATTTCGGTGCGCTGCGCATGTTTTCATCGTGGTTATTCGGCGCTGTGGCTCTGTGTCTGGTGACCGGAATCGTTGGTGATTCAGATTGCGTTTCTTATCGAGGCATACGGCTTCGTACATTTGAATAACTTCGAGTTAGTTAAACTGCGGATTGACTTTTTTCGCAACTTACTGAGCTTTTTATTTGCCTTTTTGCGTAGTCTAGATGCTGGCGAACCTACCAAGAAGCTACATCAGCCAGCACCTATGCTAGTTATCCGGAGGTTAGAAATAAATGTAATTTAGATCTCAGGACTGCTTGTCTCTAATACGAGCAGTACTTAGTTGACCTGACCGTAACTTGTCCCAAGTTCTTTGCTTACGTAAAGAGACGCACCGGTGCGGATCTGTCTATACCAGTGTTACTGCAAGTAGACGGGACCCGTGAGCACACCCGCTATGTTAACATTTGAATACTTGGCGAAAAGTGTACTTGTTCGCACAGATGGACCGCCAGTCGTGCGATTTAGGCGTGCTTTTGGTCACTAGCAGAGGCGAAACTCAATATGAGATGAATGCTTTGACCTGTCCATATATGCTGTTAAATAAGATTGTATAGTTTTAGCACCTCCGTTCTTTGCCTATTAGACGTTGGTTTTAAGAAAATCGTACTTACAGCGAAGTGACCATTTGAACGATCTAAGTGACCAATTTTTTCCCTCTGACATTCCAATTTGGACACTTTTTGGACGACTTTTGCTCACTCGAAAACATTTTTGACTTAGTTTACTGCCTATATTATTATGTACTTATACTTTGGGAATCGATTTTGCCCTAATGTTGACGGTACTTGGAAACAGGAAAATACATTAACGGTATATGCTAAGAGCGCGTTGGAAAACAATCTGAGTGACTCAAAGTCGTCTCAAGTGTGACAAATTTCGGTCATTCAATCACATTTTCGGTTTAGCCTAACGGCTATAGCCGTATAGCGTAACTACAACATAGGAATCGATTTCCGTTTTATGTTGATTTAGGTGTCGTCCACTAATCAGCTCTGCATTCTGGCGACAATTGAAAGAAGGCTGCTTGTCGGGGCTTTCGTATGATGTGGTTTATCCGCCACTCTTTTGGAGTCCTAACGGCCAATTTGTTTGTATATCTGTTCTCAGCATCCGTCCGACCCCACCTGAAATATTGTATCCAGGCTTGTCGACGATGTCTTATCCGAGACAAAATGGACTTAGAAGGTTTAACGCGTGGGTACTAGGTTAGTGCGGAGTCTACGAGAACAGCCGTATCCCGAACGATTGCTTAGCCTGAGGATGTACTCAGTGCGTCGGCCGGTGGCCGAGTGGTTTGCATGACTGGCTTACAATTATAAGTTCACTGGTTTGAATCCGCGTAGGAGCAGGGGTCCTCGCGGTATACTCAACCCAAGCGCCGCATGGTGATCGTGCGGCAGAAAAGCGCCGTCACGGCGTGCAGTTGACACATTATTTTTATTTTATTATTTACGTACTCAATGCACTACTGGAAAATTAGAAGGACCTGACTCTCATCTACCGTATTTTGACGCAGAAGTTCGGTCCATCTTCTTATTCACCCTCTTACGCTTTTTCACTCTTACCTTCCCATTCCAACTTCACTTTTATCCCCCCCAGTTTTCAACCCCCCGATTCTTGGCCCTACCCCAACATGCTTTGCTAGGCGTTGATCTTCTAATTTCAACTCACATGCTGACGCGGATCGTCACTCCTCTCCTGCCGATAAGCCCATGTCCAACCAAACGGTTCATTCCAGTTCATCGGCTTCCATTTGGAGCACTCCATCCGCCTTCAGATTGGCATGCCTCAATGTACGCGCATTGCTACAGATCGGTCAACAGGCAGCACTTGTACGAACATTGGAGACCCTCTCGATCGATTTCTGCTGGTTATCGGAGACCCGCCTGCAAGACTCGAGCTCTGTGCTCACTCTGCGATCCCCTTAAGGTGACACCAGCAGCACTTTCTCATTTCTCCTACCGGTGACGATGCAGCTTCGAGCACCGGCGAAGTTGGTGTTGGCATTGCCCTGAGTCTCCGAGCCGAAGCAGCTCTGGTTTACTGGATTCCAATCAGTAGCCGGCTGTGTGCGGTCTGATTGGCTAACTCGTTCAAATCTTCGAAGTCGCGCGGGGCTTCTAGGTGTCTATTCATCATCGCTGCCTACGCGCCCACAAACTGTAGCGGTGATTCGGTAAAGAACGACTTCTACCGCCAATTGACCCAGCTCCTTCGCTACAGAAGAAGCACGGACACGGTTGTGCTGGCTGGGGATCTGAATGCACAAGTTGGGAGTTTGTCCACTGATGAAATGCATCTGGGCGGTCAGCACGGTGCAGGCTCCTGTAATGATAACGGTGAGCGGTTACTTCATTTGTGTGAAGATGCCCGCTTATTTCTTGCGAGCACTAGTTTCCGACACAGCACCCGCTGGAGGGTGTCTTAGCACCCACCAGCCTTGGACGCAGATCGATCACACTGCAATCAGTTACAGATGGAGAGAGTGCGTCCAGAACTGTGGCTCGATTTGGAGCACATGTGTGGACACCGATCATGCACTTGTATGCGCTGACATACGGATGCGTTTTGGCGGACGCCGACAACGACGTTGTGAGCGCATTGACACCAGCCAACTGACAAAGCTAGTTCTGAATGCCTATCAAAGTACGTTGTCATGCGAGTTGAGTAAGCGCTCACTGGAGACAATCGAAGGTCACTGTTCGCATGTTCACCAGACCTTACTAGCAGTAGGTAAATCCTGATGTGTTAAGTCAACATGGACATTGAGTCTCTTCGCGGTCTCTGGAACTTATCGATAATCACCGGCATATCCCGGCTGGAAGCGAGCACAGTGAAACTCGCAAAGAGCTCCGGACAAAACGCCGTGCTAGCCTGAAGAGAGACCGCGAATCTTGGTTGTCTCATCGTTCGTCGGAGATGGAAGTGGCCGCTACCCTTGGTAAACATCGTAAGTTATTCCGTCTAATACAGGAAACGGGGTGGTAGTGAAACTATACTTGAAGAGAGTGGACAGCCTATCCACAATTTGTCGAACGTTTGCAGCGTTGGGCTGAGCATTTTGAAAAGCAACTTAATCGGCCAGAATTGTTCGATTCTTCGCCGGTCAGTGATCCCCCTTGCTACGTGGGCTGTCCCTTTGGATCCACCCTCTCGCTTAGAAGTCGAACGTGAGATCGGACTGTTGAAGTAGAAGAAAGTCGTGGAACTAGATGATCTTCCTCCAGCCTACTTCAAATTCGGAGGCTCTGCTGTTGTTGATAATTTACATGAATTACTAGTGAAACTGCGGGAGCAGGAAACTGTCCCAACCGACTGGAGCCGCTCTGTTATTGTTCCCTTCTTCAAAGGAGACACAAGATCGGAATGCGGCAACCATCGAGGAATAAAATTGGTCTCCATCGCCTTCAAATTACTTGCCTCCATAATCCTTCACAAACTGACTGGCGCTCGTGAAAGCCAGTTTCGTGAGGAGCAAGCCGGGTTTCGTCGACGTCTTGGCTGCATTAACCACATGTTCACTTTGCGTCAGTTGTTGGAGCACCGTCACATACATTGTCGGTGCACCGTAGTCCTATTCCTCGACATCAAAGGTGCCTTCGATTCGGTGGATCGACGTGCCCTTTAAGACTGCTATATATATATATATATATATATATATATATTTGCAAAAGTCTGCTAACAGACATAATGCCATCAGAAACCATGGGATTCAAACGAAAGTACAGAAACAGTACAATAAAACACAACACAACAATGTCCATGGTTTCCTCAGAGGGCGAGATACTACCCGGTTGCCCAAGCCGAAGTAAGGTGTTGACTTAGGGACACCACCCCGAGCCTTTGGCTGAATAGCCTGCCCGCAAGGCAGCGGAGCGAATTCAGGGAATCGCGCCCATTGGGAGCCGGTGACTGATTGCTCAGTTCATACGCCTTTCGTTTGTTCCTTTGTCAAACAGGGGCCCAATGCTCCCCAGAAGTACAGCATAAGGCTGCTAGAATACAATGCTTCGCCTGGTTGAAGCAAGGGCAGTGACTTTATTTAGTGGCGAGTCACGTCCGCCACGTCACCGTGTTGTTAAACGGACATATGTGGCTTTTTATAGGGAGAACGCTTGCCAAGCGAAAACCCACCACGTCCTGGAACACTGCCGCCGAACCATTTGCTGGAACGGGAAAATCCCGAACCACCCAGCTGGCACCACGAGGAGGTTGTTCGGCAAGCCAGCCCTTTAAGACTGCTAAAGAAAGATGTGCCCGAGAAGTATGTAAACATTATGCGAGTGATTTATGTGCGTAGCACGGGCAGAGTGAGGGTTTACGGCAAACTGTCTCCGCCTTTCGATGTTTCCAGCGGTGTAATACAGATGCCCTTTATCACCTTTCCTCTTCAACTTCGCTGTGGACGAAGTCATGGAAATTGCATTTACAGGACGTGACTTGGAAGGTGTGGAGCTAATCTCAGGAGAACAATTTTTTGACTTGGAGTATGCAGACGACATTGCCCTCATCTGTGACAGCTCCCAGACGTGCCAAGCCGCGCTGGACAGATTAGCACTGGCTGTCAGCCGATTCGGGCTTTGCTTTGCATCATCGAAGTGCAAACCGTTCCTCCATGATTGGCAGCGATCGCCTCCTGTGCTGACTCTTGGTAGGGATCTGCTAGAAGTTGTTCAGAAATCTTACTACCTGAGAAGTTGTATCAGCGTCTGTGGGATTGAAGATGAGATCATGAACCGTATATCAAAAGGTCGAAGTGCTTTTGCTAATCTTCGCCACCTATGGCGGCGGCGCGACATCACTCTTGCCCCGGAACGATGCCTATCCGTTGCTGGTAGCTCAGCTGGCATGCAACTTTTATATTTATTTTCCTTTAGGTATTGCGGTACAGTTGCTCAGGTGTTTCCCACCTCTAGCTAACTTGTATAATGATGATGATGATGAATGGTCCAGATTTGTCTTGACGACTTAATCTCTCTAAGTAAACTGGTCTCCGCGGTCACTTATTGAAGCGGCACAAACCTCGGTCTGATCGGCTTTGGGCGGAAATTTGTCTGTCGCGCCGAATTATGGAGTGTTGGAATTCGCTTCCAAATCCGGTGAGTAGGCAGCCTACGATTAGGAGCTTTGCGCGTTAACTCCATGCTCTTGGGTGGTAATACCAGGCTTTTCCTTTCTCCCCACTGACTCGTTTTCAACTGTTCTTAATTCCCCACATATCTTAATATTATAATTATTTAGGTGCCTTCATCTTCTTGCCTTCTGATTAAATTCCTCCTCTTACTTCACATAACCGTCCCAGCAGGGACTGCTAGTAGGTACATATAACCCTCCTTTGGCTCTTGATCTTGTCCCACTCCTTGCACTTGCTCCATCAAGTCCGATGAGCGATTTGTGCCAGCACCAGTCTTACACTGACTCGTCCAATCTGGCTTGCGACTGACTGTACGACTTTGCGCATTTCCCCCCACGTTCGCTCACGCTACATCCTTGTCTCGAGTGCCACAAGAGCGACCAAGTGGCACCTTGATAGTGAGTATGCGCTGTCCCAGCCAGTCTTGAATTATCCCCTTCTGTCTTACCTTGCGCGGCCTCATTATAATTTTGCATTCTTAGAACATCGTTTATGGTTGTTTTGTGTACCCACTTGGTATTCTCTCAAATAACATCGTAAACCACATCCGGCCTTGTTTTGTGGAATTTTCTCACTTTTCCACTTGTTGCTCAATCCTCTGCCGCAGAAGCACGAACACTGTAGTGTTTACTGAGGATCTGAATGCTCAAGTTGGCAAATTGTCCACTGTTGAGATGCATCTGGGTGACCAACATAGTGTAGGCTCCGAAATGATAACGGTGAGTGGTTACTTCATATGTATGAAGATGTTCGCTTATTTCTTACGAGCATTAACTTCCGACACACCACCCGTCGGAAGGTGACATGGCGCCTACCAGCCATAAGCACAAATCGATCACATCGCGATCAATTCTCGCTGAAGAGGCTGCGTCTAAAACTGTCGCTCGATTTGGAGCACATGTTTGGTCACTGACCATGCACTTGTATGTGCTGATTTGCCAGTGCGTTTTGGCGTTCGCCCTCGACGACCCTGTAAGCGCATAGATACCAACTAACTGGCGAAGCCAGATGTTCTGGATGCTTCTCGAAGTACACTGGTGTTCGGGTTGAGCAAACGCTCACTTAATACAGCTGAAAGTCACATGGTCACCAGACCTTTCTAGAAGCAAGTCAATCATCTTGTGGTAAATCTGCTAGCTAAGTTAGATGTTGGATCTCTTCGCAGTCTTTAGAACTTATCGATGTTCGCCGGCGCATTTCGTCTGGTAGTGAACACAACGAGACTCGCAAAGACATCAGGGCAAAACCGCATGCTAGCATGCAGAGAGACCGCGAACCTTGGTTGTCTCATCGTTCGTCAGAGATGGAAGTGGCCGCTACCCTTGGTAACTATCGGAAGTTATTCCTTTTGATACAAGAAATAGGCAACAGGAAACCTGGTATTAGTGAAACTATTTGTGACTAGAGTAGTCACTCTATCCACAACTTCTCAAAACGTTTGGAGTGTTGGGCTGATCATTTTGAAAAGTAATTTAATCGGCCGGAATTGTTAGATCCCTCACCGAGCAGTGATTGCCCTGCTCCCTGGGTGCCCTTGACATAAATGATGCCTTCGACTCAGTCGACCGATGTGCCCTTTGGGACTGTCTGCTGAGGAAAGGTGTGCCTGATACATATGTAAACATTATCAAAACCATGTACGCGCATAGCTCGGGCAGGTTGAGTGTTTATGGCAAACTGTCGCCACCCTTCCGTATCACCAGCGGTGTGAGACAAGGATTCCCGTTGTCACCTTTCCTCTTCAACTTCGCTATTGATGAAGTCATAGAAACAGCGTTCGCTGGACACGACGTAGAAGGTGTGGAGCTACTTCCTGGTGAGCGACTTCTTGACTTGGAGTATGCGGACGATATTGCCCTAATCTGTGACAGCTCCCAAACATGCCAAACAGCACTGGACCGATTAGCACTGGCTGTCAATCCTTTTAGGCTATGCTTTGCTCCATCGAAATGCAAAGTACGTCTCCAAGAGTGGCAAGGGCCCAACCCTGCGCTAACGCTTGGTGGTGATCTGCTAGAAGACGTTCAAGAATTCAAGTATCTGGGCAGCTATGTTAGCACGTGTGGGATTGAAGATGAGATTACGAACTGTATAGCAAAAGCTCAAGGTGCTTTTGCCAATCTCCGCCACCCTGTGGCGCGGACGTGACATTACTCTCACCCTGAAGGGCAGAGTTTACAACGCAGCCGTCCGTTCAACTCTCCTATATGGCAGTGAATCCTGGCCCATCAGGTCGACAGACATAAAGAGGCTCGTCATATTCGATCATCGCTGCCTTCGCAGATTAGCTCATGTCTGGTGGGAGCCCCGCGTGAGCAATGAGCGTGTTCGACGTCGCGTATTTGGTGCAGAAAGAGCGAGTGGACCGCTCAGCACCATTATATCACGCACCAGGCTCCGATGTCTGGGCCACATGTTGCGCATGCCAGCACACCGACTCCCGCGACGTGCATTGTTTGCGCGTTGTGGATGCGGTTGGAAGAGGAGGAGGGGAGGCCAAGTGATGACTTGGTCGAGAGAAATGAAAACTCTCACTTCGAATTTGGCGTCGGTTGGTGCATCCCGATTGCCTGGCTGGGGTTCTAAGGACGGTGAAGACGTTTGGTTGGACACACTTGCTGATATGGCTTAGAGCCGGCCCCAATGGCGTTTGTGTTGTGAGTTCCTTTGTCCATTCCCCTCCTTCTTGGCATCCCTCTCCAATCACGATCTCACTTATTAGGCATAATATGACTATCTTTTACGGCAGCCAGCTGTTAGCTCTCCGGAACGATGCCCATCCGTTACTGGGGACTCAGCGGGCGTGCCACTGTTTGTTTTTTCTTTTCTTGTCTTTTGTATTGCGGCACAATAGCTGAGGTGTTTTCCACCTCCGGCTAACGTTTAATGATGCTGATGATCCCTGGGCTGTCTCTTTGGATCGGCCATCTCGCTCAGAAGTCCAACGTGAGATCGGACTGTTGGAATTGAATAGAGCCGCTGAATCCGATTTGTCTTTATGCATTTCTCTTCAAATTCTGGGACGCTGCTCTCGTTGCTGATTCACACGAATTACTAGTGAAACTGTGGGAGCAGCAAACTGACCCAAGCAACTGGAACCGCTTCGTTATTTTTCACATCTTCAAATGAGGCTCGCGTTCGTATTGTGGCAACCATAGGTGAATCAGTCTGATCCCCATCGCTTCCAAATGACTTGCCTCTGTAATCCTTCAGAGACTGGCTGGCGCTCGTGAAAGCCAGTTTCGTGAGGAGCAAGCCGGGTTTCGTCGACGTCGTGGCTGCATTAACCACATGTTCACTTTGCGTCAGTTGTTGGAGCACCGTCACATACATTGTCGGTGCACCGTAGTCCTATTCCTCGACATCAAAGGTGCCTTCGATTCGGTGGATCGACGTGCCCTTTAAGACTGCTAAAGAAAGATGTGCCCGAGAAGTATGTAAACATTATGCGAGTGATTTATGTGCGTAGCACGGGCAGAGTGAGGGTTTACGGCAAACTGTCTCCGCCTTTCGATGTTTCCAGCGGTGTAATACAGATGTGCGCTGTCACCTTTCTTCTATTGATGAAGTCATGGAGATCGCGTTCACAGGACACGACTTGAAAAGCGTGGATTTGCTCCCATGTGATCGACTTCTTGGCTTTTGATATGCTGACAATGTTGCCCTCATCTGTGACAGCTCTCAAATGTGCCAAGCAGCACCGCCCAGATTAAAATAAACAAAGATGGTGTCAGTTTTATGTCGTAACAGCGTTTCGCTGCCGCGTGACTACCACCAGTCGCGCGTGGACTGAGTATACCGCGAGAACGCCCGCTCCTACGCGCATTCGAATTGGTGATCTTATGATTGCATTCCAGATGTGCAGACCACTCGGCTACCGACCGACGCTTGAGAGATAATCATAGGATGTCAACCGTTTCGGGCCATACTTTGCACCTTCAAGGTGCAAATCTTTCCTCCTAGCTTGGCACGTACCGCCTCCTGCGCTGACCCTCGGTGGAGTGGGCTTAGCTAGAAGTCATTCAAAAATTCAACAACCTTGATAGTTGTATCAGCGCCGTTGGAATTGTAGACGAGGTCACAAGCCATATAGCAAAAGCACGAGGCGCTCTTGCTAAGCTTCGCCACCTATGGCGCTGGCCTAACATCGCTCTCTCCTTGAAGATAAAGTGTACAATGCAGCCCTAGGTTCGCCCCTACTGTACGATTGTGAAATCTAGCCCATCAGATCAGGCGACATAAAGAGGCTAGTTACTTTCGACCAAAGTTTGGCTCATATGTGGTAGGAACACGGTGTGAGCAGTGAGCGCCTTGTTTATGACACAAGAAACGAAACGCTCAGCACCGTTATTTCACGAACCAGACTCCGATGGCTCGGACACGTGTTGCGCATGCCAGTCCACCAACTCCCGCGACGTGCGTTGTTAGTGCGCCGGGGGTGCGGATGGAAGAAGAGGGTTGGTCATGCGATGACTTGGTCAATAGGAATGAAGGCCCCTACTTCGAAGTTGGCCTCGGTTAGAGCCTTTCCGCTTCCTCGTTGGGGATCAAAGGACGATGAACACGTTTGGCTGGATACACTTGTTAAAATGGCTAGGAGCTAACCTCAATGGCGTTTGTATTGTGAGTTTCTTTGTCCCTCCCCCCTCCATCCACGATCTCATTTATTAGGCATAATAAAACTCATTTTTTGCGGTTCAGTAGCCGACTTTAGCTTTCGGGAACGATGTCTATCCGTTACTGGTGACTCAGCCGATGTACCTCTGTTTCAGATTTTTTTCTTTTTTATTGCGGCTGGGGTGTTTTCCACCTGAAGCTAACGTGTATAATGAATGATAATGCTGCTCAATCCTCTTAAGCGGCTTGTCCCTTGCACTGATTTCTAGCCGCAGTGATTTTGACAACAGTTTCCTGTCCGTTGACTGCTTCCGCGTATGTTGTGTATTCGCACAAATAACTGATTCTCGGAACTCGAAAACAGTAATCCAGATTGACTGAGGCTAGACATCCCTGGCTGCCAAGTTAATGTCTCCATCGACCAAAAATGCCACTTCTTTGTGTCTTTGTTGGTCATTTCTTGCTCCATTATCCTTCTTTTGTTTACTCCTGCCTTCTTTCACCATTCATCGTAATGTTCAGTTGCACTATCAGTTAGAATCTATATACAATACGCATTATATCTATGAACCTTTGTTACTCGGAATCCCTTTTTTCCCGCAGCCTTTAGTGAGAAGCCATTCGTTATCGAATTCGAGTGATTTGCCACCAGAATGATGGATTATATTGAAGTTACTTCTAACCCCATTGCACCGGATGCCTTCCTCAATCACGATGACTTACCTGGGCAGAAACTGTCTAACAGCGACTTTCGCAAGCTGCTCATGACTCCTCGTCTTGCAGCGCCTACTCCTACTCCAGACGATGGAAAAGCTCCCGTCGACTCAATGCGGGTGCCATCAGATCGTAAGCGACACGATGTCCCTTCCACTAACGCAGCACGCCAGAAACATAAACGCCATCATGGCCGCCACCATCGACGTGATCACGCCAAAGAAAATACCAGTGAGCCCGCACCACGCTATCGAGACAGAGCCAAAGAGAGACGCGATGGCAAGTTGATGGTCCCAGCTGATGAAGGGGATGAGAAAGAATATGAAAATGATGAAGAAGCCCTGTCACGTACGGCAGACTACCGGGCTGTCGCTCCGTCAACAGCCGCTGGGGCTTCACTGGCTGAACGCCGCCGCATGATCATACAAGAGTCTAAATACCTTGGTGGGGATATGGAGCATACTCATTTAGTGAAAGGTCTCGATTATGTACTCCTGCAAAAAGTACGCTTGGAGATTCAAAATAAAGAACTAGAAGCTGAGAAGGTTTTGGACGCGGAGCTACAGAAACCCGAGAAGGCTGATTCACAGCTTACCTCCGATGATGGGACACCCTTCCGCACTCGTCTAGCAGCAAACATATGCGATCTTCTATTTACTGAGCATCCGATTGAGCGGAACGAATATTTTCAGCCTGGTCGAATGGCCTACCGCATTGAGTTGGAAGATGATTCGGTCGACTTCGAAGTTCCAGCAACGGTCATCCGTAGTAAAGCAGATTGTATGCAACTGGATGGTCATGGACCAGCGACAATTACCACCAATGAAATTGTAATCAACAAATTAACACAAATTTTGTCTTACTTGCGGGCTGGCAAAAGACACGCTAAAAAGACAAAAGGGAAAAGTCGTTTTGGAGACAAAGAGGATTTAGGTGCCATTGTTGGCGCTGACCAAAATCATTCCTCTAAACCTACAGGTTGGTTCTTCAAGGATCATATTAATCATGCGTTACTGATTCTCTCTGAGCCTTTGGCCCGGTTTATCTCAGTTATAAAACGCTTATCGCTAGTGTATTCCTCTTCTAGTCAGTTTTACGAACTAATCCCGGCGTTCATATCCTTATTCATATAGCGCAATGAATCACCACCTCTGACCAACGGTTCGAATTCGCACGTCATTTCAAGTGTTTCGGTGTTGCTCCTCCCAATGCCTACACTCCATATACACACGTTAGCGGCCTAACTGCATCTTCCTGGACACAACAGCCAAGTATCTCCTCATTATTTCTAGTGATCATCTTTCGGCAGCGACTAAAGCATGCAAATGCAATCAATTATTACACTCGCTATACACCGTTTGGCTGTTAGCCTTGGGACAGCCTGTCAAAGCGTCCGCGCTGGACGTCGGTTCTAGGCTAACAGTAGTCGCAAATGACGATAACGGCATTATTCTGTCTTCTATCGGCAGGGTAATGAGTTATCGTTCTCATACTTTACGTAATAACTCACTGAAAACAGTCGTGTGTGGACACAGAATAAAAACCTTTATTTTTTCTCCCTTGTGATCCTTCCTTTCCAGCACATCGCTCTCACTTTTTGATTCAAGGAAAGTTCTCCCTATACCTCACTGATTAGCAGTTGCTAATATCCTCTGTTTTTATCATTTCTGTATGCATAATTACTGTCGTGTTGCGTTACATATTCAATGCTAATGCAACTGCTGAACTTTCATTGACTTAACTTGAGGATTGCTATAGGAAGTGTATGACTGCGCAACCCACGATCTACTTTTCTACCCAGGGTCGTCTTTTCTACCAAATGTACACTTATTGGCGTTGTCCAACATGCTGCGTGTATTGCAAACTAGGTCATTTGCATTAGTACTATGGCACGCGGAGTAAAACTAAGAAATCATCTGCCACTTCTTGCTTTCTTCCGAACCTCCGCTTATTCCACTCACACCGTAATTGCCGACAGCGGTCACCGAAATCGCCAGCGCTGTAGGCTTTCCATTTAAATAGTGTCGTAACGACCGCCCCTTCCGACTGCTAAGACCACCCCGTTTCTGTTCAACGTTATTGCTTGGCGACTAGTGGCATTTGAACCAGCGAAGTTTCTCGCCAAATAGTAGAGCCTCCTTAAAGTTTGTTTTTCATTTCTAGGAAGGTGCTGAAGGGTATCCATTAATTCTCGTTCTAATAATCTTGTTAAGAATGGCATTTTTGGCTCTCCTGCCGCTCCTCAGTGGTTGAAAATCTTAGACTCTAGCGAAGTTCCAAATCCTTCATGCTTGCGTTCCCCGTTAGCTTAACTTTTCCATCCGCAATGTTTTGTTTTCCTTATATATTCGTGTTGAACTCACGTTTCTCTTTTCTACCATCGTCTTGGTTTTTATTTTCACTGTAATTTGGCGGAAGCAATGGCGTCCATCGAACCAATCATGGCTGATCTGCATTGTACCTCGAGCGTGCTTGGTTACCACTAGTCCAATGACGGGTAGATGTATTCACGCTTCTCTCCCCATAACTTATATGCTGGTTTCCCGGTGGCTGAGCTTGATAATTTTATTGCGGACATTTCGCCATCAATTGGGATGACGTCTGCAGTGCGTTGTTGCGGATCCTGTGGCAGCGTAACCTAGGGAAGCCTCGGTGAGAGTACACCGAGCGTAGTGTGCGTGTGTTTTTATGTGTTACCGTAATTGGCCGTGTAGATGGACAGTTCGCATTCTGCTTGTCCGATGTTCATATGACCTTTAAATTTACCCCTCCCTGATTTGTTTTTCGTAACCTATGTGTGTTTTCTCTTGTGATCAATTCTGTTGCCCGATCTAATTGCCTAGTGCCCCCTCCTGCCTTATTCGATCCATTGACCTGGCAATCTCTTGCTAGTAGTGTTGCGTATATTTCATCCAGTTCAATTTTTCGGTTGATCGAATTCGCTATAGAGTGCCTTGCTTTCAGAAATCCCCTCGCCTGCTTTGCACTTCGACGCGCAATAATCCCCAGGTCGAAATGCTACGCGTCTGTACTGCCAATCACAATGATGTATAAAAACGTACGCACACTATGCCCGCCTCACTCTCACCAAAGATTCTCTGCGCTATGCAACAACACTGATGATCCCACCTCGATTGGTGATGAAACGTCTGCAACAAGATTGCCAAACTGAGAGAACAGTTCGATCGTCACTTGAACATTCCGATCTACCAGTTTTCGTTTCCATATGCTGCAGTTATTCACTTTTTTTGAACTACTTGCTTCGTAGTCTGACACTTTCCCATTGTGATACTCGAGCCATTTTATCTATCCGACTTGACTTGGTTCCTTTGTGCCTTTTCTGATCCACGACACTTTTTCCCTTATCCGGATCAGCTGAGCCGGACATCTTTGAGGGTGTTGGGAAGGACTATGTGCCCTCAAGTAGCCAGCGAAACCGAGCTCAACAACCCACTGGTGGCCCGGCTAATGATACAAAACGAGCGGAAGAGGACATGTCAAATTCTACCTCACGTCCTAAAGCCTCCTATTTTGAAGTCTCAGGTGACGCTGAACTGGCGGCCGACAGTGGGTCTGTGGGTGCTGCGAAAGAGTTCATGCAAGAGTTAAGTCAACGTTTCGGTCCAAAAGATGATGTGAAGGCTCAAGAAAAGGTAATTTTAAAATTATTAATCGAGTGATTATGATGTTCGAACTTTAATTCTTGTATTTTGCTCCCTGTTGACCAATCCTTCCTTGGAACAACTTTAACTTGACCTTGTAGTTGAGTGTGTTCTCTATTTTGGTCCGCCATTGTGCACCGAAGCTGGTCCACGTGTCTGGCCTCTCACTTGTTAACCCAACGGTATGCCTTTCTGCAAACGGGATGTCTGTATCACTCCCATAGTCAGATGTCTATCCAATTGCATGCCTTATCACCGGCATCAAGCACACCCTCTTCTGTTGTTCGCATCGTATATCTGTGTATAGGAACGGATAACCGAACTTTATATTGTTCCTCTCCACTTAATGCAGAGCGATATCTGGAAACTGCAGTTTTCTCTTTTCAGTTTTCCTTTCGCGTCTCCTCAAAGCGAGCTGCACGTTTGCTACAATTTCACAACTTGCTCCATAAATCGCATCTCTCACAGTAGTCCTACGGTCCTTGCCCTCTGCCGAAAATTGGATCAGTCTACCAGTTCCACTTCCTTTGCTTATCATATATCGATTTAGTAAACCAATCACCTTTGGTGGCTCCATCGATTAAGCCAAGCTTCATCTGTTCTTTGCACACTACCTGTGCACTACCTTGATGTTTAACAAACAGTGTGTTAACAACTTGCAGTTGTCCACGCACGCCGTTGATGGGTCGTCAATAGGACGGGCAGTTGCCACCGGCACGTACCCACTTGAAGGACACGAGATATACACACGAATGTACGCGCAAAACTAGTTCTCTTTCCCTTTAGGATCCCACCTATCACCAGTGTGCTTGTAGATGGGCGCTGCTCTTGAGTGCTCTAGCAGACGGTTCCATTATCACTGCTCGATCCACATCTGCTTTGGACACCAGCGAACCTGAAGACGAGAAGTCCGATAGTCCAGAAAAGCTACACCGTCTATCGACTCACATCTAACTGGCAGATTCTGGAGGTATATGCTAGCTGAGATTTGTAATGTCTCTCAGTTCAATGGTGATATTTTCCGAAGTCATTCGCTTGGCGAGTTTTTGTAACCGACTATTTTAAATTTCGTCAGCAGTGGTCGCCACTTTCGAACCTTAACTTGTAAAGTATCATTGCGAAACACCGTTTCTCCTTGCTGACTGCGGTCGCTACTGCACCAGTTAACCCGTCACTTGAGTACATTAACCTGATCCAATCCAATTTTGATACTGCATGCCCGTCCAGTCGTACGCAGCCAGTTTCCATTTGCACTCGGTGAAATTTAGGAGATCTAACATTCTGATTTTGAAGTTATAACGCCTTCATTTCGAAGAAAAGCCACAGTCACATGTTTTAGTAAGCATACACATATGAGGTGACGCCAATCGCACACTGCGTTATTTTCTAATTCGATCATGTCCCACAGCTAAATGTCTCAGTCCGCGCCCGGGGACTAATCTCCCATCGCCTAGCGCGATTTCATACTTCGTTTCTCGCACTCAAGATCTGTTCACTAAGGGCCGCTTAGAAGTTAAGCTGCTTTTTGTGGTCACTGGTTTGCAGACATGAGTCTTACTAGTGATAACACCTCGGTTGTCTGTTGCACAGATCTCAGTGTGTATGTGTGCTATCTGATTCAAGCTTCCAAGTAGTAATCACGTGTCAGCCTTTTCGTTTAGTTTCTCTCGTCATTGGATTCACGCCATATCGTACCGTTGCCTCGGATTTGTTACTGAAGTTGCCATCTCTCGTCCCTGTTAATGTCCCCGCTTGTTATCCAGTGTATTCCGCACTTTTTCTCAGGCCAGCTTGGAACGTTTCTTTGCCAAAACCAAAGTTACATGCTATGACGAATGTTACCCGGGTTTCGCCGAGTCGTACGATGCCATGGGTGATTCAGATGATGAGGCTGATTTCAGCAAGATGGATCTGGGTAACAAGAAAGGACCTGTCGGTCGGTGGGATTTCGAAACGCAGGAGGAATATAGTGACTACATGTCTAATAAAGAAGCTCTTCCTAAAGCAGCGTTTCAGTATGGCGTGAAGATGGCCGATGGCCGTCGCACTCGACGTCTTGGTCCAAAGGACGAGAAGGCTGAATTGGATCGTCAGCTACAGAAGATTCAATCCATCATCCAGAAACGGAAGCAATTAGCGGAGGATGTCGGTCCGATGACGAAAAATCCACGTTACTAATTGGGCGTCCTTGCTTTTCTTCGGACACTTCACTGTACATATTTAACGATTCGTTGGCCTTCTTATAAAACTTCTATCCTTTCTGTCCCAAATTAACTATCTCAGCATGAACTTCTTTCATTGTTTGATACCCCATCTCTCGTGTTCTTTCGTTCGCGCCTCACGTTCCATTTCTGCTTATACTTACTATTCGATGCACCGGTTTCGAATAGTATTCACCTAGGTTCATGTTTGCACGACGCCTATTTCGAGCCTAGAATTGCTGCCCAATAAATGTTGTGCTGTGTTCAATCATCCTCAATTTGAACCTGCTCACTGCACATTTGGCTTTTCTTTATATCCTGCTTCTCATCGATCGGCGAAGGTAGTGTGGTTACGCGATAGCTTCACTATGATCTGTGATAATGATTACATTGCTACGCTATTCTTGAGTAGTTCAGTATAAATTCTCCTTTACTTCTCTGGTTTTCACTCGCGGAATGTATTCTATTTTAATTCCCACCAACTGTGAGCAAAATGTCCCGATTTATGATGCCTAATTTTTGCGATATATTTATATTCACAATCTGATTACAGACAATGTTCCATCCGAACCATGGCGAGCAAAAGAGGGGAAACTTGATACAGCATGAGAAAAATACAATTTTGGGGGGTTACACACGCCGTTTGGAGTTTTGTGCTTGATTTGACATTAACTAACAGATGGTGCGATTGAACACCACTGTCGCCACTGATTTCTGTTGCGCGCCATAACCTCCTGCGTTTCTAACCACTGGCAGTCCGAATCGCATGGTCCCCATCCTGAAAGGCAAACCTGTCCGACGGATACTATGCTTAAGGTTTGCTTTTTTCATGCTCCTTCTCCACGTCATTGGTTGTCCACCGCGGCACTTTTTTCAATCGTTTTCGAGGAGCGCAACTAACGCTCAGCGGTGAAGGCAATAGGCCGGCATGCTCAATACGTGGCCGAGGCAACGCATGCGGTGTCAGAGAATAACGGTTGAGAGGCATTGGCTGTTTACTCCAAACACTAGCTTTCGGACTTGTGTTGCTCATATGATCTTGCCACCCCACGCGGGCAATCCTACGCAGATAACGATTCTCAAAACTGTATGTATGTATGTAATCTAAGCAGCCTAGCAACTAGACATAGAGCCAACAAAGCCATGGAGATTAGCAGATAATGGACCGTCATCGTGTCATAATCATCGTGGCAATCGCTTCATGTCTTCCTAGTGAATAGACCAAGTCTGACGGCGTGCAAAAGGGCCGCACGGACAGAGGAAATGTACACCCTGCCCTTCCGCTTGTGACTGACATTTCGACGACGCCATAGGCATCTCGATCTGCTGAATGCAAGGCGGGCCTTTGCGATCTGTTGTGGGACCTCGTCTCCGACACTGCTGCCAGCTGTGATGCAACTCCCTAAATAAGTGAAGCACATCAATGAAATCATCGTAAGTAACACCGGTTCTTCTTTACTTATTTCGGCAACGCTCTGATGACAGTAGTTGGGGTAAGTCAATGTTCCGATTTAGTCACGCAGGCAATGCGTTATAGCAGTATATGCCGTTAGATACACTGGAATTCCAGTGGCACGACATACTTGCATAGTGACTGGTGAGCATCACGTCCAATACAACCTAACGATTCATTCTTATTAGTGCCGCCTCACTAGTTCCCAGCTGTTTTGAATTTCGGCTGCGCTGTGATACCTTGAATGAGTTGACTGGATTCATCCAGTGACGAGTCGTTATGATGTGGTTCCTGAGTTGGGATTCCAGTTTAACCCTTTATCCATCTCTCCGTGTTTCATCAGCGACCAACTTGATTGTTTTACTAAACCCATTCCATAAGAAACTATTTCACCGCATTTTTTGCAGCATACCAAATGCATCTTTTTTCACTAAAGCTACGTGCTACTCATGTGCTTTCCGAGATAATTCTGCAAAATTCATTCACTGCCAATTATGGTATACTAATTTGTCTGTCAGCATGGCAAATGTAATTTACGGTACGACTTTATTTCATTGAAAGCGCCAATGGAGTATTAAGTGTTAGGAAGTGTGAGACCCACTCGGTCAATTCGAATCCCTTGATTTCGGTTTTGATTTCCAGCTTTTTGCCATTGCCAATCTACGACTATAAAATGCTTGTATGATTTGTGCAAAACATCTGATCGTATTTGACTTCCCCTTCTCTGCTTAGCAGTTGTCCTTCTTTGTTACCATGTAAAATAGCCACATAGTACAACTCCGATTGGTCGACATAGGATCTGGCTGCTACTGTTGCTCCCAAAATGTCGCTCTACGATTAGTTCCGTTCTCGCCTGTCTCTTCGCAGGCGGCCAACTCCAATCTGACGGGAACTGATTGTGTCTTCACCTCACGCTTGGCCCATCGGCATGAACGCCGTTCACGGGAGTGTGCGATACCAACGTCCCTTTTTGTGGTTGGGGACTGCCTTTTTTCTCTTTGGCTGTGCATGCAACAGCCCCGAAAGCATTCATTTGTCAGGCAATCATTAACTAAATGTACTCTAGCTGTGCTAAAGTTGACGTTCCGAACTTTCGGTTGGTTGTTCTGGCCTGTTGTTACCATATATTCGGTCTCGGATCGCTTATCAAGACTTTGCATTGTGAGGAAGCTTGATCTTGAAGTGCTATGTTTTGCACATCTCGACCGTTCATTGAGCGACGCTACGACACACTTTCCATGTAATTTCAAAGCCATCCAGATCAGGTAACTCAGGAGTTGCGAGTTAGAGACAAGTATTACTCTTCTCCAATTTAACATTGAGGAATAGTTAACCATCCTCTCTTAAAAGTAGAGTTAACAGTGCATGAATTATATTCTCAACTCCTATTTAGCGGTGTATTAGTTTCCCCTGACAATGAGAGGGCGCAAACCCCGTCCATACATTCACATTTATCGGTCTTAAGCTGTATATTTTTTTTCTCCAGAAACTTACGAGCCCGTCAACTTGCGCCCTGCGGTTGATCGGGGTCTGAGGAGTATCATATTATAAAGTCCAAAGTCGTGGTTTATTAGTTATTTCCCTTCCGTGACTGTGTTTGACTGGTCAAAAGCAACCCCATGGGACTCCACAGCCACATCCAAGACGATCCGTTCTCACTACCATTTGAGACAGATTGTTGAGTAGGAGGCTCCGAGCGTACCTTTACTTGCCTCATTGCCTTCTGTATCTACCTGTTGAGTCAAGAAATAGGTAAGAAACTTCGAGTAAAGCCGCTGTCTCAGAATTGATAACCAGCGAGTGCCACAGAACTCTGTTGCCAGTGCCCGTTCTCACTTTTCTGTTTCTGCTCACTTTCGAGCATCTCTCAGCTTCCTGAAATGCAATCTGAATTATTCCAAGGACCAAATCGCCTAGTGACCGCCATTTTGGGAACACCTTCCGTGGCAATCGAGATTTGACAATAGACACATACCAGATCAATCCTGATGCTTTTCGATTTATCGCCTATAGATAGGATTGAATGCTACTTATAGGGAATAGTGTTTCTGTCAGTAGCTACGTTCATTTTTATGTAGCCAACTCACGGGCGCTGGTCACCTGCCATTCTCATAACCACTTGCATTGATGATTCTCACGAACTACATGTGGCCTGCTTATCACCTGCCCAAACACGCTCGAATTCCGCTTTGGTCGACTCCATTTGTCCGCAGATAGTTGGCGATGGTGAACCGAAGCCACGAGACTTTTGTTGCGAATGCGGTTCGTGACTTGGGATGCTACCCGAGGTAGATCGTTCGCGATACGAACGAGTTTTGTATGTCGTTGTATAGCATATATAATCGGCTGAGACTTCCTGCTGGAAATGAATCGAACCAATCATGGTTCACGCATAAATACTTACTGTAATCGATAGTGATGTCTTGGCCACTACAGCAGAAGTTGATCGAGATATTCGCCGAGAATCTAGGTTGAACGTAAGGGCATTCTAGTCGTGATTAGTCGTTGGTATACCATCGACCGCGCTTAGCTTTATCGCGAGACGCTTGATCGCTTCACCTAGCCTGGGAAGTATGAAGCTGATCTCAAATTCTTGGAAGATACTTGGAACCGATCGAGTAGTCATGAGTTCAGAGAGGTTTGAAAACAATCGGTTCATCAGAATTCGATTTCGTTGTGTGTGTGTGTGTGTGCAAGTAGATCAACACGAGCACCGATCATCAGATTGTCAAGTGTCCAGCAAAGGTCGATTTCGTCTACAAATCGAGGTGTCTCTGTACGCAGTAGCGAGACAGGAGTGAAAGAGCGACCTGTGCTCTCAGATCTACCTGCTGCATCTACTTCTCGCGAATAAGTGCTCCGCTCACACTGCATGCCTTTAAAGACCCTCTCGTTAATGCAAATCTCGATAAACCTGTTTGTTACAAACGGGTCCCTGATGGTGTCCCCCGCCCAGCAGTTGCTTCCGCGGGAGCAATGTATTGTTCTTATCATGATGAGACAAGCGTAGGAGGCCTTCGACTTCGTGGGAAGCCAGGAAAATTGCTTTAATATGGGTACATTAGATGCAATTACAAAATTCCACCTCCTGGCACGTGAATCAGAACTGAGTTTGGGGTTCCAAAACAGTGGAACATTGAATGACATTTTAATAGCTTGAAATATGGTTTTATATCTATAGCAAATCCATTATTAAAACCATCGACAAAATGCGCAATAGACGTACAATAACTACTAAAATAGGCGAGAAATCATGATTGTTAAAGTAAGTAAGTACGGGGGATGCGTGGTTCTGAGATGGAGTCATGGGGTCACCTAATAGCTGTACGTGGAGATTGTGAATCAGAACCGAACAGGCAGACGACGACCAAATGTGTGGACGTGGCCAGGCACCTAAGGATCATACTAAAAGAGAGCAAACATGTATATAAATAGTATGCAGATTTATTGGGTGTTTTGTGAAGATTTGTCGCAGTTAGACTCAGGCAGACAGCCACCCCACATCCAGGAAAGCGCTGAACGGCTGTTTCGTCCTATTGAGACTCGTCGGTAGCGCCCACCTGCCGGATTCGAACCCACGGCCTTACTGTTGCGAGCCAGCGACTTATGCCACTGAGCCATGGGCGACGGCAGCGGACCGCCATGACAAGTCCCAATAGAACGAAATGACCGTCTAGCGTTTCCCTGGGTGTGTGATGTCTGTCTACCTGAGTATAACTGCGACGAATCTTCACAACAGATGTGTGTTCCAAGTTACCTAGCATGAACAGAATGACCAATAAACTAATGCCGTGTTGTGAATCTACTGTGCGTCGCTGCGGTGTTCCCCATTCGGAGATGTTTTGTGAAGCGAATAAGCAAAATTGAATAGGAAAGCTTGCACGTAAGGAATCACGTCAGCACAACAAGGGATTATAAGGAAGGTACCAGGAAAATAAATGGTTAAAACGAATATGACTAGAAAAGTTCAATCGAGTTGATCAACTATGATCCGAGCACCGAAGTGCGATGAATCCAGCTGCCACGATTCACATCGTGAATAGTTGGGTTGCGTGCAAACAAAATGTAGAGAAAATGCATTAAAGAAGGAACTCCGTTAGATTAATCCGAGTGGAACGAAAATTTACAACCAGATGAAAGAAGCTGAAGGCAGGAACGTCACTGACCGGGACTGCGCCATGTCTGACACGTTCTCCGACCATTCGTGTGGACCGTCACGAGGCCCCCATTCAGGAAGACGGCACACACCAGCCTGGGCAAGTCTCTCAGTCATTTTCTTCAAGCTTCTATGCCATGTCATGAACTGGTCATCTCACGCTTTCGCTCAACTTGGTGCGGCCACGGCGTATAGTGCACGCTAAGGAAGCCGAACAACGGGCATACGGAGGACATGGCCTAGCCAACGCAAGCGACTAAGATTTAGCAAACACTCGCGAAAGGCACCAGTAGGCTTCTTTCCAAGACCAACTGGCGGACCTCAGCATTGCTTACCCGGTGTTCCCACCAGATGTGAGTAATACTTTGCAAACACCGGTGGTCAAACATGCCCAAACGTTTAAAGTCCACATTGCGAACTGGGCAGGTCTCTGACCCATACAGTAACATAGGCCTTATCGCAGCCTTATACACCTAACCTTTCATTGACAGGCTGATATCCCACCGTCTCCATATATATTTGAGCCTTTGGAAAGACACACTAGAAGGCGGCATGATATTCAAAACCGGTGCTCACTTGGCCCAGGATTAGTCATGTTTCGTCAACCATTATTCGTAGAGTGCGTCTATGCACGCGCTTAACGATGTAGCATAATCGTAACTTGTTAAGAGCAGACCAAGAACTCATCGAACTGAAAGACACTGACACAGCACCTCGAGTAGCAGGTTCCCAGGGGCCACGAAAAATGCGGAGGTGGGACAAATGGAACTACGAGCCACTGCAGTTGTGCGACTACTCGTAGTATGCATAAGGTGTGTCAATGCCACTAAAGCGTGCGCCAACAATATTGACAAATGAGCACTTGCGGACACTGGATACTCCTAGAATGAGTACGGCAACATGCTTGCAACAGCATCCTCGGGCCACTCTGATCGGGCTAATATAAGCGCATTATTGAGACTTAGCTTACTTCTGCTCATTCAATCAGTTAGGAACTGATTAAATATCTAGGGGACAGCTATTTGACGCAGCATATCCATAAGCATTAAGGGGCCCAATTCATAATAGCCTTTCAAGCCATAATTTAAAGCGCACTGTTAAGGGGCTGGTCACCATGAGGTTCTGACCTCTGGCAGTTTCTGTAAAACAACGTTCTTCTAGGCCAATTTTCTTGTGTCATGTACTCAGTGTCTTTAACTTTTGGAAGCGCTGTATCTTCTGGAAGCTCACTTGGTTTTATCTGATTAGGGAAATGTGGTTGGAGTGTCCTAGCAGAGTGAACTGATGGATCAGACGTACGAGCTATACAACTAATGGCAGGCGCACACGGCGGATTCGATCACCAAACGTTGATTGGCCGACGTTCGTGTAGATCACTCACTGTTTGTTTAACTGAACTAAAGGAGGAACCTCATCGGTCCATAAGGGCCGTTAGTTATGGATATGAACTGACAATTTAAATTGAGGACTTTGAATTACCAAACGTGCTGTAATTCTCGCTGAGTGGAGTTTGTTGAATAAACGCTGGTTCCTGCAGGACCAAGTTCTGCAAAATGATGTCAAAGAAGGCCAGGACTAAGCCAACTAGCACAACTCGGTTGCCAACTGCTATTCCAATGCCTGCCTCATTGGACCTGGATGAACGGAACTTGGCACAACTGGTGTACATAGAGGAGCGGGTGGATTGATCTCTGAACACTGGTGCGTTTGGACGAGCAACTAATGGTGTATAGCTTAGCCATGTTTCGACACGCAGTCGTGGATGCCGCGCACTGTGTGCTGGAGACAGTGCATAACGACATAGATCCCAATGATTTGGAGACAGTCATTGAAAAGTTCAGTGAATTTTGCGAAGCCAAAACCAACGACACCTACCATTACAACCATTTCGCAAATCAGACGCCTAAATGAATCCGTCGACGCGTATGTCACTGAGTTGGAGGTCGCAATCATTACGAAGAAGACGGGTAAACTGCGCATGTGTATTGACCCGAAACCCTTAAATGAGGCCATGTGTAGAGAATATTATATTCCACCGACCCTAGAAGACATTTTGCCGCAATTGGGCTAAAGCTAGGTATTTCACGAAGAGAGTTCTATCATCCGCAGTCTGACACATTGTTCTAGACGAAGAATCCACTTTCCTTACGATCTTTGCCACATCATTCGGGGTTATCGTTCGCTACGTTTGCCGTTTGGTTTGGAGGTTTCGAGTGGAAATTTTCCAAAACAATTGGTGCGACCGGTAGACGATTAAGATGATGTAATATGGTAGCAGACTATGTCCTGATTTACGGCTAGATGGAATAATAGCATCACAGTGCTTTCCATTACTTCTTATAAAGTGTAAAAAACATCAGGCTTAGACGTGAGAAAATTAAGCTTCTGAAAGACGATGTGTTTTTTCCTTGGATTTGAGCTAACAATCGAAGGCATCAGCCTCGATCCAGGAAAAGGTTAGGGCAATACGCGAGATGCACCTTCCTAACGGCGTGAAGAGAATCCATCGTTTAAACGGTATGGCGAATTATTTGAGCCGTTTCAGACCCAATCTGTATGATATCAGGACACCGATCGGGGAATTAACGCACTAAAGGAAAAAACGGAGTTAAGGCAGACCTCATTCGAAACTATTAGGCACCTCATCAACAACGCACCTTTACTTGCGTATTACTATCCAGCGCAGCCTTTGGAGGTACAGTGTGACAGTAGTCAGGATGGAATAGGTGATGTCCTGCTACTGAATACAAAACCTTTCGATTTCTACAGTCGAGTACTCACAGTGACCGAGGAGCGCTATGCACAGATTAGGAAGTAGATGCTTGCGGTATTCTATGCCATGGAAGGTTTCAACGATCATACTTTCGGAAGAAAGCCAAGTGTATATACAGCGTATGCCTGTAGTGTCCCGGAGATTCCCCATATGACTGTGTAAATTATTCTACAATATTCTAAAATTATAGGTTTCTTAGGTATTAGGGGATTAGGCGGTTTGCCTGTCGGAACGTTGTTCTCGTTTGTTTGAAACACAGATACGACATCCGCCGTTCAAGTACACTGCTCGAACCGCGAACGACGCACAACTGCAACTTACTCTCCTCTCTTCTGGTGCTCTATTTTTAGCATTGGCTAACTTTCCTCCCGTTCAATAAACGTTTTCCCTAGATTACTTTTGTGTGTTCTACCGATTGCCTTGGGCTAGTCGTCTAGTCTCGTATCAGATCTAGAGCGCACGTCGATGCGCTATAATTGGTGTGGAACTCACCCCTGCTGCTATCCATACTTTTAACGCTAGTAACAAAACCTAGCTACTTCAGTCATGCATCATCATTTCGACGCTTAAGCACCGCTTAGCGTAGCTGTCAATGCGTCACGCTCCGCCATCGGTACCGTCATGTAACAATACAATGAAAGATGCTGGAAGCCACTCACTTTCTAGTAGAGACGACTACAGTCAGTGGGACAAGTACAGTACGTTCAACCAAGAATTGTTATCGGTTTACTCGACCATACGGCATTTCCAACACTTCCGCGAGGGCAATCAATTCATCATCTTTACAGACAACAAGCCATTAACCTTCGCTTTTACAAACTAGTCAGCTCGAAACTCACTGCGTGAGGTTCGTAGGCTGGATTTGGTTACCCAATTTGCCACCGATATTCGACACATTTCTCACAAAAATAGGTCCCCACTGACACAGCCTATACTATTTCTCGATTGCTTTCAGCCTTAATGTAGTCTGTTTAGCCTGTTTCTCATCAGCTTTTGTCCTTAATGCAGAAACTGTAATCAAATACCCATCTAAATCTAAACCAGAACGTACTGAGGGATCAGCCGCTGACCTCGCATGAGGGATCTTACGTACGTGAGCGTACGTGTGAGTGGTGCAAAAAGTTCGGGATCATTACGCCCAATGGTCTGAACGGGACAAGGTGATAACTAAACGGCAGACGTCACACGCGCTTGGCATGCGGAGGCATAAGTTTAGTTCCGAAACGTCAAGACGATTTCACGCGTCTGACTTATAAGTGGAAAGGTTCATACGGTTCCGATAGTCCGTCTCTGGTCAACGGAGTTGTCACTTCTGCTTCCCCCATTTGGTTGCACGGGAACCGCCCGCGGTGGGCAGAGCGAAAAGAAAATCTTCCTAATAGTTCACATACCAAGTTTGTCTTTAGTTTCAGGTATATGGTTTTTTAGCCTTTAGATCAAATTACGCGCGATGGGAAGAAGAGGAACATACGCCCGTCATCCGTCCGATGTAAAGGCGCTTGTCCTGAAGACATAAAGTGGGCAACGACTGGAAGGGTATTGCATCTCTGTTACAGGTAAATGTGAGGATATGTAGAAGCTGGATTAGAACATTATAATTGAATGAGCCAACAAGAAACCGTAGCGTGTCGCGGCGAAAGTGTCTGTCAGTTAGTCACTTGGATTGCTTGGTGGAACCCTACAGTTACCTTGGAAACTCCTCGGTTACGACTGAAGATGGAGTTCGTGGTAGGTGTGCGCATCAGCACAATCGCTCGCTACGTGGACGGTCGCCTCATGACAATGAAGATATTACGTACAATGCCGGAATTCATGAACATGATGGATAGTAAAAGGCTAAGAAAGGCGTGCGAGTTAAAGTTGTTGAAATTGGAGGCAGAAGCCGGTGAGCGGTATGGATAGATGAGACAAACTTTAATCTGTTCTGCGCTCGCACAAGAGGACGTTCAACACGTGGCACCCATGCGCACTGTACGGTGCCAAACACTCGGGGACAATGTCTGCACCTGATCTGCGCGATGAATGAGGATAGATTGTTCGGATATTCTGTCCTAAGAGGCAGTTACAATAAGGAAAGATGTGTGCGGTAGTTGCGGCTACTGCTTGATACCAATGGTATCCATTTCGCCGAAAGCTGTCTCCTTATTTGTGATAACGCACCCTGTCAAACCGACCTGGAGCGTATCTTCCAAGAGGGGCCTTACAGCTCAGAAAGACTTCTACGACTGGCATCGTACTCTCCGCAACTGAACCCGCTCAAAAGTATTTGGAGTACTATTAAGGCCTACGTTAAACAGACCATGAGGCGGGGATATTCCAAGATGCTCCGAGGGGATTCGGAGGGTGTGCTGAGCAAGACTGAATGGAGGATGCAGTTCTTGGAGTGGGTTGTTACAGAAGCACATGCCTGCGTGACGGTGCACCACTGTAGACAAATGATGCGGCATGTACGAAATAACTATACACGTGCTTCGCACCTACTCGATCTGTAACCCGCTCAACGCCACCGAGATATTTCTTGTTAACGTTCACTGATGTTTTTCTTTGAAAGCAAGATGGGCCACCCCGAGTGGGGTACACCGTGGCTTTCAGTTGGAATTGTCTCTGAATCTGCGAAGGTTCACTCGGGAATAGCATTGGTTACTGTAAACTACGATTCCAGTGGGTTCGCTCTGCAGTGTTAGACCACGGGTTGTTAACCGGTCGTTATGTAGTACATTGTGAGCTACCGAGAGTACAAAGACATGTCACACGTCGTTCTAACTAATTTACGCAAAATTTTACACGTTCCTGGGCACATACCATAGATATTAGTTACCATGGCGTCGGTAATTTGTTGTATGATCAATGTATACGACCCGGCCGAGAGTCCCTCCATCAAAATGGGCTACGGTCAAGGTTCATCGGGTGCTGGCCGTCACTCCGCCTAGAGGAATGTGGCCACCAGCCTCACCAACGCAGGGCAAGACTGGCGACAAACTCGATCTGTTTACTCAACCTGGGTTTCAGCTGTCTAATTGCCAACGCTTCAATGAACTGAAGGAGGCGGGGGACGCTCTGTTGGTTGATTATGCTAAAGGATTCACGTAGGTTTTCACACGTGAGGCAGTCAAGCATGTGTCTGGAGATCGAATTGGCAGGCAGCGTTTGACAATTCGCGACCGGGTTTCGAGAAATTTGTTTTGAAATTCTTGGAGACAGTGTTCGCTCAGTTCGGCCAAGATACTCGCTATCGCAAGTACAGTGAAACAGGCAAATCATTGAGGCTGTAACTCGAGAGTCTAGCCTGTTCTGGTTGGATTTAGACAGCAACTTGCTACCTTGGTCTAAAGGCAAAAGCTCGGAGGTGTAATAACACTTTTTCATAGATTGATGGTGACGGTATCGGAATCTCCTGTCATTTTGTTTGCCTTTGAATGATGGCGTTGTGAACACTTTTTCTTAGGGACTTCGGCACCTGTTCGTTCTTAGTACTCGCGTTCGCGTTTGAGTGCCGTGCTGTGAACTACTCTAAGTATCCGTTTCCATGTAATGTCGAGGCAGCTCGTTGCAGCTACAGAACTTCCGCCCCCTTAGAGTTGAGTAAAGAAAATGAGCGCTCGATATGGGCCATTTGGCGTGAGTAGCTAGTTTAGAAGGAAGAATAACTGCACGTCCAAAACGTGTACGCTTTTGTGTGTCTGAGTTTGTGATAAGTGCTGGTTGGGGAGGAGAGGGAGCACTGGAGCGGCACATCAAGTGGGTGGGTGGAGTACGCTGTGGCGGTTTGTTCAGTGTCGGGAGTCTGTTGTTACGGTGACTAGAATTCGACGCATTCTTTTTAGGTGATCCATATTGGCAGTCTTTTGAACCATTTCTCTCCAATACGAAATACGTTCATTGGGAGCGATGTCTTTTAAACGGCCTTCGCAGTGCGGTGTCAAATGCTTGCAAAACCCATCGTTTCGTTCTAAAACTTAGGGGCGCTTGTGCGAATCGGAGTAAATGTGGTGGTTTCAAGAAGTGAATCGCGGTAGCGTTGGACGATTCGCGCTGAACTTTTGTTCCAGTCGTACAACACATGACGTAAGGTCGACTTCGCTAGGGACCCTGGAATCTAGTATTAATTCTCCAGGACTTCTCAGTGTCTTACCGAAGACTACTTCAGTGGGAAAACAGCCGACATCTTCCTTCACAGTGTTGTAGATATCGAGGAGAATGCTCGGTAAACGCTCCGACCACTAAATATTCGATTGTGTCGCACTGAGTGCGGCTTTGATATAGCGGTGAAAATGCGCGACTAAACCATTAGCAGCCGGATGATATGTTGTTGTGCGTAAATACGAACAGCCAAGAATGCAGTTAAGGTCGCGAAACAGTGCAGTGGATATGATTTTACTCACGGAAACCTGGTGTCATGATTCTATGCCCAGCAAGCTGCCTTCTATCGAAGGTTATAAGCTTAGTAGAAGTGATCTAAAACAAGGCAGAGGAAGTGGTTGCATAATTTGCCACTCACGGAACCTCACTGTGTCTGAATTCACATCTCCACTTATATGCTCCACTATTGATTCCGTTTGGTTACTCTTGTCCTTCGGTACTAAGCGAACTCTTGTAGGCTGTATCTACCGCTCACCCGGGGCCAGCTTCAGTGATGAGAACCAGTTGGTTGAATTCAATTACATACCGGAACTTTGTTCTTTTGATAAAGTTGCAGGTGGAGATTTCAATCTACCAGATATCTGTTGGTCCAACTTAGTAACGAACGCGAAACTTGCTGAGTCATAACCTCCGTCATCACCTGTGGTTGGGAGCAAAACGTTCTCGTGGCATCCAGGGGTAAAAATATACTAGACTTACTCTTTACCTCAGACACTTCCCCGATAGCTACTGATGTAATTGACGGGTCTCCTTGGATGTGATCACAAAATAGTCGGATGTAAAAGTATAGCTGAGTGGTCGCATGTGAGGTCAGCGTTGGTTCCACACTTCCTGCAAAATGTTAATTGGGTAGATTTTGCCGCTCCGCTTAGGGTCAAAAATTGGGACCACTTCTTTCTTCTCATATTAAGGGAGCCTCTGACATCTTCTATGACGATGTGACTATGTGCTTAAGCATATTTACCTCCCGTGATAATACGAGAGCCTCTTCTAAGTATGCTAACAACGCAAAGGACAAGTGGAAATACGAGTGCTAACTCGAACATATGAACGTACTCACGACTTCAGCGTATTACTGAGACGCCAAAACCTTATAATTGAAAAGGACATGAAATACCACACCCGTCTCATGTAGGATGAACAACGGGCTGTAAATAGTAGTAATACAAGTCAACTGTTGACCGCATTATTGGGAAAAAGGAGAGGCGGCAATACTGACCTACCCTAACACATCGTCATGACTGAGGGCGAATGCATTGATTCTCCAATTGCTTTGGCAGAAGCACTTAATTCATACTTGGCTAAATCCCTTAATCTTGAAAAAGCATCCCTGGAATTATCAACCTCCTTTAACTTCTCTGCACAAGTCTCAGCGATCGAGCTTAGTGTCGCTACGATAAAACGTGTGATTACCTGTCTACGAGCATCCTGCAGACCTGGCTCCGATGGGGCCTCTTTGCTTTAGTCAAACACGGTGGAGATGATATCTCTCTTATATTAGTGAATATCTTTTTGTCTCTTCAGTTTGGTCAATATCCCGAACATTGGAAATCGGCTACGGTTGTACCGAGACATAAGTCCGGGTCGAAAACCGACATCCGGAACTACAGCCCCATTAGTCACACAGCCAATCTCGCACGCATGCTTGAGAGAATTGTTAAGGAACATTTGCTTTCGTTCCTATTATCGCACAAACTTCTCTCATCTTCACAACATGGCTTTCTGAAGTCCCGCTCGTGTGTTACCTATCAAGTTAACTTCCTTAACCATCTAACTGAAGCAATTGACTCAGGCCTTCAGTGCATTGTCATCTTCCTGGACATGCAAAAAGTGTTTGACAGTCCCACACAAGAAGCTGCTACATAAATTAAGTAAGTACGGTGTTACAAATCCGCTTCACCCTTGGATCCAATCGTACCTACTAGAACGGTTGCAAGTTGTGGATATCAATGGTTACATCTCTTCACCTCGTCCGGTTACCAGTGGAGTGGTACAGGGCAGTGTCTTAGGTCCTTTATTCTTCCTACTGTACATAAATGACCTTGTTGCCGTTATACACCCTGGGAAGCCTTATACGTTTGTTGGTAATCTAAAGGTGGTTTACACGTTCCCAGGTTCACAGCATGCCTTTGAGCTTAACAATATCCAAAACGACTTGAAAGCCATTAAGATATGGGCTGATATGTGGCAGATGACTTTGGCAACATCGAAGTGTAGTATTCTGGCGTACGGATGTCAGATAGCAGCAGAATTATTCAGGCTTCATGAGGAAGTCATTCCCAGCAGCCAGTCTGTTAGTGACTTAGGTTTAAGATACTCTAGTTCGTTAAATTTTAGCGAATCACATCGTGAAAAAGGTTAAGCGGTCGGTCGGGCTCAGTTGTCACCTGCCAACCTTGAAAGAAAACGGACTAATTGTTTTCAAGATCAGTATCAGGCTTTTGCTTGAATGTTGCTGTTTTACGTTCAGTAAGTTGTGAAAGTGCGACTTGCGAGCCATTGAAAACGCTCGACGCACCCTTACGAAGTGTGTTTTTGGTTATTCAACCGCTCTTTCATACACAGATAGGTGCAAGGAGCTGAATGTTGTACCTCTGTGGTTACGAAAAATGCAATTAAATCTGTGCTTCCTCCTCAAACTGGCGTAGCGGAAAGCATACTTTGGAACCTATCAATTGCACTTTCGGGATAATATCATTTATGAACTGCGAGATAGTGAATGTATATTCTCTTTTCCTAAATTCAAGACCAGCCTAAGGAGAAATTTCTACCTTCTTAAGTCTGGCTCCATATGGAATAAGCTGCCAAAAGAGATTTGAGGTTTCGAACATTTTTGCATGTTCAGGAAAATTATAAAAGTTTATCTGTCAAAACACAGAGTGAAACGGGTCTTAAAACTTAGAGTTGATGAAGAAAAGCTGTATGAAGAAGGGCCGGATCATGTATGAAACCGGAGAACAATGATTGGAAACATATCCAACAAATGCACCAAAGCAAACATGATCATCTAGGATGAGCTGTTATAACCGCTTCTTTAGCTATTCTTTAATGCCTTTTCCTGGGCGGTTTTACTCCTTTCAAACTTAATGCATACCAACTGTCTTCTGTCTAAAACCGAGAGCAAAAGTATTTCTGGTGTGAGGCAGGGAACTATTTTCGTAATTCTCCCCACAAATTGTTTAATTCGTAAGATTGTTCTGCGATTCCCTTCGTGACATTTTTTCTGTAATACTAACTATTTTCCCATGTTTTATGGAGCTAACAGTCCAGAAACATATACTAGAATTCAGTGATGGTGATAACTGATTCCCTATTTAACCTTTTGCCTATGGACAACTCGTACAGTTATCGGTCTCCGGTTGTCATGCCGCACAATTTGATCGTATGATCGGCTCGATCCATTTTTACGCTGATGTTAAAAACACCTGTTTATTTTTTACATTGACGATACAGTACTTCTTTCACACAATTCTTCTGCTACAGTCTTCCTTATTTCATTGTTGGCCACAACTGGGCTGATCTCCTGTGGTGACGGACTATAGCTCCCAGATTATAAAAGACTTTATCCATGCAAGGCACATTGCCACAAATTGACTGGCGTATAAAAATGAGCCATAATTAAATGATCCACATGATGGACTGGGCTAAGGCTTCATGGTCCATAATACATGTATAAAAGCAGCCCTAAAAAGAATACAACATATGATAAACAAGTAAGGGCTCATATGCTACTATGCGACACCGGCACGCGGCCAGGTATAGCATGTAAGTGCGGGAGAAACCTTATGAGGGAATACCTTACATGGAAGCAGGTCCCCTGGGCACGGTTCCATGAATGGCAGTATTACTTTACTTGGACATTTGTTTAAAGCTGCATTCGTTATTGTTCCTGGCTTGCTAATTTTTTAATGCCTTAAACCTGCAAGTTATTTTAATAGCCGTTTTAGATCCATGGTAAAAAGCGTGAACAAATTAATTATTTTCTACGATCCTGCTGTACACATTGATCAGACCACATCGTTGGACCCCACCTCACACCACCGAGGAATATACCATTTATTTTTATTTTGTTTTATTTTAAATAAATTGGGGCTCTCTATCCTTGGTGATAGTGTTGGGGTGCCAAACACGGATATCCAAGTATGAATGGAAGTTCGGGCCGCCGACTCGGCTGAGACTTCTCGCAGCGGCACGGAGTGTGGCCAACGTGTGAAGCGATCGACACATGTCAACTCGTAAATAAAACTGTTGGATGGTGATAAAGGTCTAACGATATTGAGATGGACATACTTGAAGGGAGCGTCGGGTAGAGAAAAGTTGCAGGAACAGTTATCGTTTGGCGACATATCTCGTTATAATGACAGGTAATAAAGTGTTTCACCCACTGCCGGATATCACAGCCCATGTTGGGCCAGATGTAGCGATGCGTAATCTGCTTGGTGGTAGCGCGGCTGTTCGGATGGGAGATTCCATACAACTGGTTAAATACAACTCGTCGATACTGTTGCGGAACGAATGGTAGAGGCCTACCGGTGGATATATCGCAGTAAATTCGAGGGTCCGAGTTGAGAACAGGCAGTTGAGAAAGTTTAATGGAAGTATTTGATTTCAACTGCTCAAACTCAGGAGGTGTTCCTTGATGGGAAGCGATGTCTTCTAACTTGATTGTTTGGCGCGAAACCTCGTGAATACCAATGCCGGACAATGCGTCGACTACAACACTGTCAGCTGCATCAATGTGTCGAATGTCGGTGGTAAACTCCGATATGTAATACAACTGACATATTTCTTGAAGTGAGAAGCGATCATAGAAACCACGAAAAGCAAAAGTAAGGGGAGTATGATAATTAAGGATGGTAAATGCACGTATTTGAATAAGTCATTTGATCGGACTTGGGTGAGCTCAGGATCATTGACTTGCTCGATAGCTATTCTCCCCAGGTCGGTGACAGTTGATTCAGATCAGCAGGCAATAATGCATCAGTAAGTGTTGTCGGGACAGTCGATGAAATAGACGTTCACACATTTGAACACGATTCTACCGCAGTATTTAACTAGGAAAGGAATCGGCTTAGGCTTATTACAGATGATGGCGTGGGACACTCCAGGATCGCTTAGATTCATCCAGAAGAGGTTTGATGCCATCATCATTGATCCTATGACCCAGAAACTGAACGATGGGCTTAGTAAATGTGTCAAAGTTTTCATGTCAATCAGCCAAATTTGCATCAGCTGTTTCAACTTGCGTAGTAACGATTTCTCGAGTTGTTCGGTCCTATCACAACATGTTGCGTCACATCAAAGCGGCTCGTGTCAAACTGTATGCAATTTCCTAACATAGCCAGTTTTATTAATCATAACTACTGCTGTTCTTTCATGTGGTCCCAGAATTACCACATTCTCATTTCGCCGTAATCCGCTTAAGAACTCCAAGTGGTGTTTTTTCAAGATTCTGCACCGTTCCGTTAAGGCAACATAAAATTGGTTGGCCAGCGTACGTCGAATTCCAGTCACCGTAACAACAGACTCCCGACACTGAACAAACCGCCACAGCGTACTCCACCCACCCACCTTGATGTGCCGCTCCAGTGCTCCCTCTCCTCCCCAACCAGCACTTATCACAAACTCAGACACACAAAAGCGTACACGTTTTGGACGTGCAGTTATTCTTCCTTATAAACTAGCTACTCACGCCAAATGGCCCATATCGAGCGCTCATTTTCTTTACTCAACTCTAAGGGGGCGGAAGTTCTGTAGCTGCAACGAGCTGCCTCGACATTACATGGAAACGGATACTTAGAGTAGTTCACAGCACGGCACTCAAACGCGAACGCGAGTACTAAGAACGAACAGGTGCCGAAGTCCCTAAGAAAAAGTGTTCACAACGCCATCATTCAAAGGCAAACAAAATGACAGGAGATTCCGATACCGTCACCATCAATCTATGAAAAAGTGTTATTACACCTCCGAGCTTTTGCCTTTAGACCAAGGTAGCAAGTTGCTGTCTAAATCCAACCAGAACAGGCTAGACTCTCGAGTTACAGCCTCAATGATTTGCCTGTTTCACTGTACTTGCGATAGCGAGTATCTTGGCCGAACTGAGCGAACACTGTCTCCAAGAATTTCAAAACAAATTTCTCGAAACCCGGTCGCGAATTGTCAAACGCTGCCTGCCAATTCGATCTCCAGACACATGCTTGACTGCCTCACGTGTGAAAACCTACGTGAATCCTTTAGCATAATCAACCAACAGAGCGTCCCCCGCCTCCTTCAGTTCATTGAAGCGTTGGCAATTAGGCAGCTGAAACCCAGGTTGAGTAAACAGATCGAGTTTGTCGCCAGTCTTGCCCTGCGTTGGTGAGGCTGGTGGCCACATTCCTCTAGGCGGAGTGACGGCCAGCACCCGATGAACCTTGACCGTAGCCCACTTTGATGGAGGGACTCTCGGCCGGGTCGTATACATTGATCATACAACAAATTACCGACGCCATGGTAACTAATATCTATGGTATGTGCCCAGGAACGTGTAAAATTTTGCGTAAATTAGTTAGAACGACGTGTGACATGTCTTTGTACTCTCGGTAGCTCACAATGTACTACATAACGACCGGTTAACAACCCGTGGTCTAACACTGCAGAGCGAACCCACTGGAATCGTAGTTTACAGTAACCAATGCTATTCCCGAGTGAACCTTCGCAGATTCAGAGACAATTCCAACTGAAAGCCACGGTGTACCCCACTCGGGGTGGCCCATCTTGCTTTCAAAGAAAAACATCAGTGAACGTTAACAAGAAATATCTCGGTGGCGTTGAACGGGTTACAGATCGAGTAGGTGCGAAGCACGTGTATAGTTATTTCGTACATGCCGCATCATTTGTCTACAGTGGTGCACCGTCACGCAGGCATGTGCTTCTGTAACAACCCACTCCAAGAACTGCATCCTCCATTCAGTCTTGCTCAGCACACCCTCCGAATCCCCTCGGAGCATCTTGGAATATCCCCGCCTCATGGTCTGTTTAACGTAGGCCTTAATAGTACTCCAAATACTTTTGAGCGGGTTCAGTTGCGGAGAGTACGATGCCAGTCGTAGAAGTCTTTCTGAGCTGTAAGGCCCCTCTTGGAAGATACGCTCCAGGTCGGTTTGACAGGGTGCGTTATCACAAATAAGGAGACAGCTTTCGGCGAAATGGATACCATTGGTATCAAGCAGTAGCCGCAACTACCGCACACATCTTTCCTTAGTGTAACTGCCTCTTAGGACAGAATATCCGAACAATCTATCCTCATTCATCGCGCAGATCAGGTGCAGACATTGTCCCCGAGTGTTTGGCACCGTACAGTGCGCATGGGTGCCACGTGTTGAACGTCCTCTTGTGCGAGCGCAGAACAGATTAATGTTTGTCTCATCTATCCATACCGCTCACCGGCTTCTGCCTCCAATTTCAACAACTTTAACTCGCACGCCTTTCTTAGCCTTTTACTATCCATCATGTTCATGAATTCCGGCATTGTACGTAATATCTTCATTGTCATGAGGCGACCGTCCACGTAGCGAGCGATTGTGCTGATGCGCACACCTACCACGAACTCCATCTTCAGTCGTAACCGAGGAGTTCCCAAGGTAACTGTAGGGTTCCACCAAGCAATCCAAGTGACTAACTGACAGACACTTTCGCCGCGACACGCTACGGTTTCTTGTTGGCTCATTCAATTATAATGTTCTAATCCAGCTTCTACATATCCTCACATTTACCTGTAACAGAGATGCAATACCCTTCCAGTCGTTGCCCACTTTATGTCTTCAGGACAAGCGCCTTTACATCGGACGGATGACGGGCGTATGTTCCTCTTCTTCCCATCGCGCGTAATTTGATCTAAAGGCTAAAATACCATATACCTGAAACTAAAGACAAACTTGGTATGTGAACTATTAGGAAGATTTTCTTTTCGCTCTGCCCACCGCGGGCGGTTCCCGTGCAACCAAATGGAGGAAGCAGAAGTGACAACTCCGTTGACCAGAGACGGACTATCGGAACCGTATGAACCTTTCCACTTATAAGTCAGACGCGTGAAATCGTCTTGACGTTTCGGAACTAAACTTATGCCTCCGCATGCCAAGCGCGTGTGACGTCTGCCCTTTGGCTATCACCTTGTCCTGCTCAGACCGTTGGGCGTAATGATCCCGAACTTTTTGCACCACTCACACGTACGCTCACGTACGTAAGATCCCTCATGCGAGGTCAGTGGCTGATCCCTCATGCGGGTTCAGCGGCTGATCCCCCAGTACATTCGTGTTTAAATTTACATGGGTATTTGATTACATTTTCTGCATTAAGGACAAAAGCTGATGAGAAACAGGCTAATCAGACTACGTTAAGGCTGAAATCAGTGGGGAAATGGTATGGAATATCTACTCCGTCCTGCAGGGCTCGAAGTTTATCCGTCTGCCATTTCCGCTACGCAATGAAGCGATCATGGATTTTCAGAACCGCGATTCTTCATTGTAGGTTTCTCCGCGTCCCCTGCTGTCATCTCGTGACTAGGTTTCACGCGACAATTTGACTGGACAACTACTAGCTCTCGTGTCAGCGACTTTTCGACGCCTTGTTTTTGATGCGCTTCATAACCTTACCCATCCAGTTATTAGACCTAATGTTAAACTCATCCCCGAGAGTTACGTTTGGCACGGAATGCAACGCGGTCTAACTGTCGGTACGAAGCTGTCTTGCATGCCAGCAAATTAACTTACAACGGCACGTGTCCGCTCCGATTGGTCGTTTCCCGCTAGTTCAGTGAACAATGAACAGTGATTTTATACTGGTTTAGGAGAATTGCTTTACAAGTCCCGCTGAGTGAACAATGACCAATGAATTTATACGGGTTAAGAAGCTCTGTTTTACCATTCTTTATGGATAGTTGGTGGGGATGTCGAAATCCTAATAATGATAATATTAATAATAGCAAAACAAATACAATGCATCGACTGCGATAAAAACTACGTCGGGCAAACTGGAAGAAAGTTTTGTACACGAATCACCAAACACTAAGCGGCCGTCAGAAGGCATGATCCGCACACGTTGGGTTCTGTGCATGAAGATCAAAAAGGCCATCATTTCGATCTGGAGAATGTAAAGATTCTAGCACACGGAAGTACAAAACAGGCGATGGAGTTTTTGGAAGCCTGGTACTCTACAACGAATTCAATCAACCGACATATCGAACTGGACGTAGTATACGCAACACTACTGGCGAGCGACCGACAACTCAATCGATTGAATCCGATTGAACATGTGACTAGACAACCAGAACGGAGGCCAGACTCACTCACAGGAGCAAGCAGATAAAGGCCACGAAATACAAAGGGTCAAGGTCAAAGTCATCTGCCCATCAACCCAGCTTAACGCGAATCGAATTCTCAGCCAATAGGATTGCTCGTCTCCACGACCAACCACAGCGATATAAAAACGCGTGCACACCACGCTCAGTGCACTCTCACCGAGGCTCCTCTACGCTACTCTTCGCTATTGCATGCCACTCAACTACGCACTGATGATGTCACCTCGATTGGTGACGAAACGTTTGCAACAAAATTGCCACGCTCAGCGAACCGTTCAACCACCATCTGAACAACCTGAGCTACCCGTCTTCAATGCTATGGCTAGTTAGTACTTTAAATATGCAAATAAGGGCTTACCATTTTTCCACTTCAGTCCTGCAAGGCGCTTAGATTCATAGCAGCCACAGTCAAATAAATCAATGGTATACTTCAGGTGTATGATGGATACGTTGTGCTAAGTAACAAAGTGTAAGTGGATGAGTGCATCGTCAAACCGTCTTTTAAATACTGTTAGTGTCGGTGCAGAAACGACCGATTCTGGGAGAGCATTCCACAGGTGACAGACACGGATGGAAAGGAAATTTCTGCGGCACTCCAGACGGTTATACTTTACAGCGAGTTTCAATGAGTGGCCCCTCAAAGTTGTATTGGTGTTGAGTCGCAGTAAAGGGCCGCACACATGATGTGGGTCACGCAAAATCAAGTATGCCATACTCAGGTCACCTTGTAGTCTGCGATAACTTCCACTGAACACCCCAATCATTGCAGCCTCTCCTGGTAGGAAAGATTGCGCATTCCAATTACGTTCTTAGATAGCCGGCATTGTGGTTGCTCCAGTGCATTAAGGTCGTGTTTCAGCCATGGATGCCAGGATTGAATTGCGTATTCGACATGGGGGCAAACATACGCACTGCGCAGTTGTCGAAATACAGAGGTGTCTATTGGTCCAAACGCCCGTCGCAACAACCCGACATGTTGGTTTCCGGTCTACCAGGCCTTTTCGGCTTGCCTGGAGCAACCCAAGTCATCTTGAAGCAGAACACCCAAATCATGTTCGACAGTTGATTGTTGCAGTACATTCGTTCCGAGCCGGTATGAGTAGCTGCTCAGATGTCGGATGGAAAATATCTTGTATTTACTCACGTTGAAACGCAGTAAATTTTAGGTTGACCATTAATGTACCGCATCTAGGTCACTCTGAAGCGGACGCTGGTCAGCCTTCACCTGGATCCTGCGCCAAGTTTTGAGGTCGTCAGCAAATATTAGGAAGTTTGAAGTGATTCCTTATGCGCGGTCATTAATAATCACCGAAAAAAGTGGACCTACTACTGAGCCTTGCGGTACATCACACTCGACCTGCATGGGATCTGATAAACAGCTCCGAACGCTGAGCACTAATCATTGTTGAAGTAGAACGTTGGCAATCCAGTTTAAAATAGAGTCGCCGATCCCGTGATGCTGGAGATTGGAGAGTAGTATCCGATGGTCTAGACGATCGCAAGCTTGGAAAAACCCAGTGAGATCACATCAACACCTTCTCCAGCGTCAGCCGACTCGGTCCGACTACTCTGTGCGGTTAGTAAATTCGTTACACCTGACCGCTGTCGACAAAAACCGTGCTTCTCAGGCGTGCTGATGTTACAGTTTTGCTGATAACACCGGTGCACCGGCAAATATGGATTCCATGATCTTGGAGAGTATAGGAGGAAGGGGTACCGGGCGGTAGTTGGAGCCATCAGTCCTGCTTCCGCTTTTTTGGATCGGAGTTATTATACCATGCTAGGCATCTGGTTCTGGTCTAAACAGCACTGAAAGAACTGGGTCATTGGTGTTGCCAGTTATCTTGTTGCTGCTCTCATTAACTCCGGGAAGATGCTGCCGACTCCCGGGGAGCTGGGGCTGCGCAAAGTGGCCAGCTTCTGCAATACAGTTTTCACAGTAAGAGATATGGGTGAGTCCTGGAGGCACGAAAACAAAGGCTGGAAAATCGCCTGGTTGTTAAGACCCTATGAAATATGGCAGCATATTGCATCCGCAACACGTCTGCTACTTCTATACTTGTACTATAGTCGGACCATCAGTCGTCCGGAGCGGAGAAATGTCCTGCATCACCTTCCGATCTTCAGTGACATACGCGCACAGCAGTTTGTGTTTATCGTTAAACATTTTCGTCATATTCTGTTGCTATGCGACTTGGTCATCTCTGAGCTGTTGAGTGCTGTGGTTACAATGGCATACGTAGTTGTCCCAATTATCTGACATAGGTGCTGATCTGTACTCACGCAAGGCTGCGTTGCGTATAGTCCTCCATTTTCTAGTTCCGCTCCGCACTAATGAACCGGTTTTAGTCTCAATGAATACCCTTATCTCTGAGGCATCGGTAACCAGCTGATTTAAGTTGCTGCTGAATTCGAGCCAAGTGACTTTCGAGTGGCCTTCATCGAGGAATGCCCAGTTTGTAGCACTGACGAGCTGGGCTAAGCGGACGTAGCGCGTAATATTGCGCACCATCTCAGGGTTCTGGTGGCGATATTCTGCATAGCAGGTGAAGTCGAAACTAATGACTGCATGACCAAAAGGGCAGTCTACAAACAATACATCAATCATGTGTTCCTCGTTGATGCACACAAGATACAACAGAGGTGGTCTATTGCCTGTTCTGAAACCAGTGGGCATAATGACGCGATTGTAATGTGGTACACTGGTTATAAGCTCTTGCAGATCTGCTTTGAATTGTTCTCTGATTGTAGCAAGGGTTTCTAAACAGTGTACGTTAAAATCGTCCATGATGAGGATGTGTGCTTTCATTTTAGACTGAGATCTTAAGGCTGTCTTAAGTTGGAAGCCCATGTCCAGTGTGGAGTTCAGGCAGCGATATAGCAAAGCTAAAAGGCAGGCGTCTCTGCCATGTAACTGCAGGCGGCACAAAAGAGAATTGGCGAACTGGGAATCTGAATCCTCAACGACCATTCACTGTGGGTCGCTTCGGTAATAAATAATTACGACTACTTTCGTAAGCCAGTTGTTTTGTATGCGTGGCATGCCCGGCGTCGAGACTTCAGCGTCTGTCATCCCTGTGTGCAAATATGTCTCCTTTACACCGATAATAACGCATGGCTTTGCAACGTTGCACTACTTTATTTAGGCCAGGTTATTGAAAAGGCGTTCAGTATTTGTAGAAGGGCAGGATTGTTTCTCCGCCTCTAACAGCCCACAGGGAGCCAAAGGAGACAACTGTGGTAGAAGCCCGACTGATGCAACATCGGCCATCATTCCCTTTTTGATTGGATGATGACACGTCATTCACAAACTGTTTTCACCAAGGTAAGTCCGATTCTTCGTCCGGACATATTGCACAATCGCCTGAAAGAGCGGTAACATGGTGCTCCTATGTACTCGCTAGTAGGTTTGCTTTTTCGGTTAGGCTCATGTCTGATCTTCGCAAGGATTCAGTAGCTTTTAACCGAAGTTCATACGGAAGACTTTGCCGATGTCGCTGCCAACGTTCTAACACATCCGTTGCTGTCTGCTCTGACTGAACCAGAAGTCTTAGGATACTTGGCCCGCTTCTTTTATAATTTGTTGAGAGGTAGCATTGTGACCGATGGCGCCACAATGTTGTCCAAGTAAAGTGTTTCACGAATGAACCGGCCCTGTTCCAAATCGTAACAACCGACCTCACTATTATCGCGGGAAGGAAGTTCTAGCACGCCATAAATAAGGCTTGTTCTTAAGCAATCCAGCTTGTTATGTCCATCCCAGACGGTTCTTTTCGATTGACGCTCCAAGGGAGCTTAGGACTAATGCTTACCTTACAAGACCCGTGTTTTAGCGTACTTGCATAGAGTAAGACGTTTTTACCTCAATGGCTGATTCCAGTGTTACCCTAATTATTCTGGTTTCTTTATTGTGTGCAGAGTTCGGGTGACGAGTAACGCTCACCAGGTTTGTGTGTTTGCTTTTTACGTTCACCAAAACGCACAGTGAATTCCACTGGTCTTGGTCGTCAGACAACTTACCCTGCAATGTGATGACGGTAGATCCGGAGACATTTGTACACACGACAATCAGGGGGTTATAGTTGGAGTGCATTTTTGTTTAACTGCAATCTCGGGACTTGGCTTTATGCCAAGTAATGATTCTCTACTGTTTGTCCCTCTATTGACGTTAGCGGATTTTGCAACAGAGAAGCCACTAAATGTAACATCCCGAGGGACTTTTGCAGCGATCTCTACAGATGTGACTGGAGTCTCGGGGGATTTGAACTCGACAGGCGACCCTTGGGTTGCAGCTGCAGGAACCTCCGGTTCGGCTGTCCCATCCTTGTTAATGACACAAGTTGTCAAGACCGGCTGAATTTGATCGATAAGCCATTTTGTGCAATGTTTGATTTTCGGGGTCCGGAGTACCGTCTGTCTCTGAGAGCTACGGTCTGTTTTCGCCTGACGTTCTTCCGAAATTGAAGAAGATAACGGAATTGAGGACATTGTCAGTCTTAGTTCGGGTGAAGCAAATTTTGCCATATCGCTTCGCTTTGAAACCACTGTGTTATTCTGGTGCATATTTTCTTTCAGTGATATAACCCTAGCTTTCGTTCGTTGTTTAATTTCTGCTAACCGCTCACACTTTTGGACTAGGAGAATTATAACTTTGACTAGTGGGATGGTCGAACAAGCAGTATCAAAGCAGTGGTCGTCTTGGGAGCTGTTTCAATTTTCATTTATTGGTGGGAAATATTTGCACATTTTTGGATGATACCAATTGAAACAGTATGAGTAAGGTAAACTACATTTGACTAACTGGTTATATGCTGCGGACCCGCATTTACCATTCGACGGGAGCCTTTTTGGATTCGCATCTGCTTGCTTTTTGCTACTTGCTATGATGTTACTACCTTAACCAGTAAGCTAATTGACATTGCGTACTTTCCGACTGACCGGTTGCGCGTCATTACCAGAAGGATGAATGCGTCCACTTCGTTTCTTGATCACAGTGCTCTGTGGAGTGAGACAGAACGTGAGAAAACTCACGTGCCCGGATAGAAAATGGATGCACTGCATGCTGGTTTCAGTTCAACGTCCGTCCAAGCGCCGCACTGCCAGGTGACTGCCTGTGTGAGTTATAATCCTGTTTACTGAGCGGAACGCTGCTTTCGACAAAGCGCGGTGCACGACTGCATGGTAGATCGATCACCGTCAACCGATAAGATTGATTAGCCGATGTGGTCAGCTAGCTGACAAATCTCCTCCAAAACCGGTAAGACCATTTAGGTGACAAGTCGCTGGAATAATTCCTACGATTGGCGATCCACTGGACAGAGCCGGTAATTCCGTGTCAGATACATGGAGCTTGGGCGATGTCTGATGCAATGCGTAGGGAAGCCCCGCTACAAGGCTGATCATTGGTTGATTGAAAAAAATCTGCACAGTTTTCAACAATATTGATAGATAGATTACCAATATTTTCCAGGTGACGGAAAGCGGCAAAAGGCACACGGCAGCCAAGAAGAAAGTGTATATCGAGTTCAAAGGTGACTTAGCCACACTGAAGACAACTAAGCGTATAATTTCGGCTACACACGGAAGTTACTATGCTGCACAAGTTGTCATTATCAACCGAACCCGAAATTTGCCCATACCTCCAACGAAGGAAGCTCGGCTTATTGGGGCCAACTTACACTATGTATATCAATTTGTATGTGGTTGCGGAAATAGTTGCATAGGCAGAAGTAATAGAACGTTGACTTCTAGAATAAAGGAACATGTGCCAAGATGAGTTCAACGTGAAGTTCCTCAGATTGCCTACCCTCGTCAGATTCCACGTTCGTGCAGACCGCCGGCTTCCTCGATAAGCAACCACCTATTAGACTCGGTTCACCAGATAGAGCTGCGCTCAGCGTTCCAAGTTGTGTTACGTCACACTGATCCCCGCTTCCTTCGGTTTGCCGAGGCTGTCGCTATAAGCCGGATTCAGCCAGCCTTGTGTGCTAAGAAACAATTGTCAGCCTAAAGCTGCCTTGGACGTAGGTGTGAACTTCCGTCATTCGTTTTGCACCTGAAGCTTGTCTGGTTGCACCTACTGTTAGCTATATATATACATATCGGTTATTGTTAATTGTACTGAGGAGACAATACCAAATGCATGCATCTATCAGCCTTCGTCTTCTTTCCGGCTTTTCAAACTAAAGTCCGTTAAGATTGTATGTAGAAAACGTAAAAATTGTTCGAATTGTCGGAGCTACGGTTTTGTGTCTAGTTGTCAGTGACTTGATATAATTAAAAAAGTTTTGTCCCCTTGACACCGTCCAAATGAATGGTCCACATTTTGACCATCATCGACTGTTGCACCCGTTGGCCCAAAGCCGTCCCACTTCCCAACGTAACTGCGGAAGTTGTTAAACGCGCTCTTGTCAAGCGCTGGGTCGCTTCACATGGCTGTCTAGCCACGGTGACTACCGACCTCGGTCTGCAATTCGAATCTTCGACTTCTAACGATCTTTTTAAGCTTATCGGATGCAGACACATTTGTACCACCGCCTATAATCCACAGGCCAACGGCATGAAAGCTTCACTCAGCGCCGTCAGGGCACTGATTTGGGCTGAAGCTTTGACTATGGTCGTTCTTGGCGTCCGATCAACCTTGAAGGCTGCTCTAAACGCCTGTGCCGAAATGGTACATGGAGAAGCTTACGCTTACCTAGGAACTTCTTTTCCGAGAGTCTCAGAATTCCCCTTAATGACCGGAAGTATCCTCGGCAACTAATCACGAGCGTGCGTCTCATCAAGCTTACCGACGCGAGAGAACGATGAAATACGTCCTATGTTCCCACAGAGCTATGGCATTATCCGTTTGTTTTTCTCCGTGATGGTGGTCCACACAGACGACTTAAACGACCTTACGAAGGTCCTTCCAATGTTTGCAACCTAAAGACCGTGTCTTCATATTGACAGTCATGAGAAAAGTAGAACTATTACGGTTGATCGTCGCAAGGTTACCCACGTGAAGACCCGTGCCAATCATCTGACAAGTCGACTCAGCCTATGATGGAGGCAACACCTACCTATGCCGGCCTAAACAGCCTTCCTTCTGAGCTACGGATCAAAGCACAATCTGCTGAGCAAACACACGAGAGCAGCCATTTAGTCAGACCACTTACCTACAAGAGTTCGGATAACGTCTATCAAACATCCAAAGAAACTGGCACACACACTTTATCTGTTACCTATCAAGAGAGACGCAAAGAAGTAATGGTAGAATCCATGAATCGGACATAGATGAGTGTTGCAGAACTCAGTCCTTCAGGGACAAGAGTTTATTCAGCAAAGACAGCTCAGCAAAAATTACAGCATGTTTAGCAACCTAAACTCATCGCTATCAATTGCACGTTCAAGTCCATAAATAAAGACCCTTCTTTGCTTCAGTTATAAAAACAGTGAATCATTTACACGAATATCCGCCAATGCGAGTCCAGTAATCGGATCCGTCACATCCGCCTCCCATTGGCCATCTTGCGCGCTTAGTTGGTCCATCTGCTCACTCTGATCTGATACTACCACCACATCCTCCCTTTTTCGTGTTCTTGCGCCTCCATATCGCTATCCACCCCGTACAACTTTCCACACCGCGTCGTCTTCGCCGTATTTGTGGCCGTGGTCTTCTTGCCCCAGGCCATCTGGTACTCCACTCCCCATCCACATTGTTGTCTCCAGTGTCGTCTCAAATGCACTCGATTTCTTCTGAACCTTTTCCCTAAAACATTTAGTTCGTAGGACCTGGTACCGACCTTCTCAGTCACCATATCTTTCTTACACCGCTCTTGACCATTGTCTCAGCTGTTCGAATCAGGTCACCAGATTAACCTCCCGAATGCCTTTACTATGATTTATCAGGTTCCAATGAGCAAATCGAAAGGTACGCGGTTGAGGATGCTCGCCACTGTAGAGGCCATTGTGATCCGCATATTCCAACCCCCGCTGTGCTCGCAGAAAATGTTTGTTCAATCTCTATACCCGCCCTGGCCCAACAGCCATCAGCCTAACCGTCACTCTGACATCGGCGGAGGTATTGTGATTACCTAATCCTCAATCGATCCGTTTGACGAAGGTGAGCCAGGAATCAACATCGTATCGGCTTTCCGCCTTGGCAAGAAACAGGAGGACTCCTCTAATGTCCCTCCCTTGAAGGTTGTATGTCAAAACGATGATGAAGTCCATCGCATTCTCCGAAGAGCTCCGCATCGTTTCTAACTAGGATACCTTTCTCCGGAGAATCCAGTAAAAATGAAGAAAGCGGTTGATGAACTCAGGTCTCGTCGTGATAACGATGTGGAGGACCTACATATTGTGGATTTTTGTGTGCTTCGAAAAACGCCAAGAACTCACTGGAGACCACCACTTGTAATGCCCGGGCGTTAGAGTTGAAGAACGGACTGCGCGTAATTTTTTCGAATGTGCGCACTCTCAGAAACAAACCAGACGAAGTTCAGCTGTTCGCATCCATGAATCGGCCGGATCTTATAGCTTTCACCGAAACTTGGTTGTCCTCGGATATCCTGGACTCGGAGGTGCAGATCCCTGGATACCACCTTTATAGGGCAGACCGCCATGGAATAAGACCTGGGGACGGTGTAATACTCTATTGGAAGACAGACTTCAAAGCTCATCTGCTTGAAGCTACCTGTGACAGCGATGGCGACCTCGAAACTCTCTGGTGCCGTGTTCATGACGGATGCAGATCTCTCATGGTCGGTATTGTCTACAGGGCCCCATTGGGTTCCGGAGCTTGCCTGCTGGACGCCACCAAAATGCATGGTAGAGGCAAGGACCGCTTATTACTGGGTGACATCAATGCCCCGAGTATCGACTGGGACCAACTGCTTTGTGTTCCCTCTTCAAACGCTTTTGATTTCGTTCTTTTAGAGACGGTTATCGAATGTAACTTATTCCAACATGTCACAACGTCCACTCGTATAATTGCAGGACAAACACCCCATATTCTTGACCTTGTACTCTCACCGGCACAATCAGATATCACCGATCTATCCATTCTTCCGCCCATTGGTAAAAGCGATCACTGTGTGGTTTCATTCCTTTGGACGCGAAGACTTACTCTCCACAACCAAGGTCGCCTCTGCAGAAATTTCTGGCGGGTTGATCCAGAACGCCTACAAACGGCCGCCAGTACTGTGGACTGGAGTATACCTGAACCCCTGGATCTAGACAATGAATGGAACCCCTTGTACTCCAAAATGATTTCGCTTGTTGAGCAGGTCGTCCCTGTCTACAAAAGGCCTTTTGCCAGAGGTCCTCCATGGATTGATCGAGAACTGAGGGACCTAATGAACAAAAGACGGAAACCGTGGATCCGATTCAAGCTCACGCAATCCCAGTCTGACTATTCGGAATATAAAGTGTCCAGGAATATCTGCAACTCGAAAAAACGAGAGAAACGGCAAAAGTACGAATTCGGTTTGGCTGTGCAGTCCAAGACAACTCCCAAGGCACTTTTCTCTTACCTGAAGAGAAGTACCAGAGCAGGAAGTGGTATACCTGATCTGTATTCCTTGACGCATATGGGTTTACTTGACGATGACGCGGCGAAAGCCAGTCTCCTTGCCATGCACTATTCGTCTGTTTATTCGATGGAGACGCCGTTTTTCAGTGACGCAGTGCCAATACTCCCTTCTTCGTTGGAGCATGTAGAAATGACCGCTGATGTTGTTGCCAAAGGCATTCGTGAATTAGATCCGAACTCCTCGCCGGGTCCTGATGGGTTGCATCCGCTGTTCCTCAAGATTGTGACCGATTACATTGCCGCTCCTGTTTGCCGGGTATATCGGCATTCTCTTGAAGTTGGACGGCTCCCGATTGCTTGGAAAGCGGGGCTTGTTAAACCCAAACACAAAGGTGGGGATCGTCAAAATCCTGCCAATTTTCGACCCACCTGTTTAACGACAATATTATGCAAGATAATGGAGAGGATTCTAAAGCGGGCACTTATTCTCCACCTCGAGAACATAAACGTCATATCCTGTGCACAGCATGGTTTTCGGCGGGCGCGTTCATGTTCTTCGAATCTGCTTGTGGCCCGTGAAAGATGGGCGAAATCATTCAACGCTGGGAAACGCCTGGATGTTATTTTTGTCGACTTCAGCAAGGCCTTTGACAAGGTTCCTCATGAAAGGCTCCTTTATAAACTACGATTAATCGGTGTTTCTGGGAACGTCCTCTCTTGGATCGCTGATTTTTTGCATGCCCGGACAATGAGGGTCGACGTGAACGAGACTTACTCCGCTCCTGTGCTCATGTCAGGGATCAGTCCTGGGCCCAGAACTTTTCAAGATCTTCATCAATGATCTCCCGGCGGAACTTGAGTTGGATTGCTTGATTTATGCTGACGACTTGAAGTTGTGGATGGAGGTATCCTGTCTTGACGATGCGCACCGGTTACAGGCTACACTTGATACGTTACATGCGTGGTCAGTCAAATAGCGATTGCCCATTAATCGCGATAAGTGCTCGGTGCTCCCCATTGGTGCTCCTGAACCTTTCGGGACGTACCACATTGGTGGGGCGTTGCTCAGAAACTCAATCCTTGAGAAAGACCTCGGCGTGTTGGTATCATCTGATCTACGGACTACACAGGACACGTTACGAAGGGTTGCTGCTGTCAACAGAATGTCCCATGCCATACGAAGAGCCTTCTCGCGTTTGACTCCGGAGATCTTCCGACTATTGTTTACTTCCCACGTGCGCCCCATTCTCGAAAACGGATTACCTGCCATCTTCCCTCTCACCAAGTTCGAATGTGACCTCATTGAGAACGTCCAACGGCGGGGATCGAAACACATCATGGAGGTACGGGACTTGCCTTATCCCATGAGACTTCAGCGCATGAACCTGTTCTCCCTGGATTATCGCCGACGTCGCGGCGACCTGATTTTCACCAGGCGTATCCTGAGAGGAGAGATGGGGACGGAGCTTGGGGCATGCTTTCAATTCAATGCAAACAGTTCAACTCGAGGCCACAACTGGAAACTGTTTAAACCCAGAAGGCTCCTGGTTCATCCTGCTCTCGCTCTACCAACTCGTGTAGTCAACGATTGGAACGACTTACCGAAGCATGTGGTCGATGCCCAGACAGAGGAATGTTTCAAGCGGATGTTAGATTCTTATCTTTTGAATACGATGGGCCCTTGCAGCTTCCACTGTAGCTGTCACTTTCCCTTGTGGATCACCGCTTAACATCGAATCGCGGCCTCCACACAATGATCGGGAAGCGATGGAGCTGACAAAGGATTCCTTCTTCTGCTGTCTACAATCCTATGATCCCATGATCTGTGTGCATGAGACAGCCGCGAACTATTCGCTGTCTAACCACTGACCGAGTCAGTTCAGACCAAACCCCCTGAACCAATCACCATCCATCCCTTTGTAATTTAATCTTATATGATTGTACCGGCCCGTAGATGCCTCTTTGAAAACAATTGTTTGCCTCTGATTGATGTTCTTTACCAGAAGTTTTTCGTAAATTGGTGACCATAGCCGAGAAAACAACTTCTGAATTAGCAAACACCCTACTTCAATTTTCGTGATGTGCTCTCTGTCTATGCGCGTTTATAGTTCAATTTGCTTTCATTCCGACATGGATCCGAGGGAAACGCTTTAGCAGGTTCATCGGGATCATCTGAGACTTAAGGTTTTGACCATGAAGGACGGATGAAACTAGGTGTCATGTATCAAAATTTAAGACCACTCTTCTCACAAAATCCGGTCAAACGCCGGAACCAGCGATGCTACGTGACGTCCCTCATCGACCATGGCCGAAGTTGGCAGTAGACTTATTCCGTGACTACAGGAAGTGTTACTTCCGGTGGCTTATGATGGTTATCGCGTTGAAAAGGTGTTGGTCACCACCCTGAGCACAGAAGCAGTACTCAACCAACCCAGATGTCAATTCGAACGGCACGGACTTCCTGAATAGCTGATCACCGACAATGGACCCAGTTTATCAGCGCTGCATTCCAAGCTTTCGCAGCCAAGTGAGTATTTGCACACCAGCAACCTAGGCCATATCAGAGTCAATCGAATGAAAAGGCGGAGTCGCATTGGAGAAAGCTAATTGAATGCTATCAAGGGCTAGAGCTACTACTGATGACTGATGCTATCGACTGGCACTTTCTGCAAAGCGTCCAATGCCATACCGCGACATTCGATGGCAATGCTCAGTTTCAGTTCATTCGGCCTGCAGCTGTGGAATGACCGAAGTCTGTAAAAGTTTTTGTAGAAGGATACTAACAAATAGCATCAGGTGAATACGGCACTGCAAATGAAACGATGGTGGCCATTCTGAACATCTACTTCGTTAAGCATTTTGCTCTTGAAACATAGTTCGTGCAAATATATGGATAATGCTTAACGATTAATTGCACTACCACAAGGTTGCGATAGGTAAGTGATGCAAATACTTCGTCGGGATAGAATGAACGCTCCGAGAAAATACAACGAGACGGGTACGTGAGATACGCGCGTCCGGCAGGGTACAGGCGTCGTTGTTGATGTTTGCTGTAAATTTGATGTGGCAGACGAAATCGTTGAAGTTTAGTGGACTGCGTTAGGCGCTTCTTGCAAGCCAGGGTCACGCACTTCCGTTGCAAGTAGGAGGTTAAACTCCAGTTTTCCAAGTAACCCAATTATGGTTACCGCCATTTCTCTGTCAATCATGGTTTTCACATAGTAAGGGAACTGTCACTGGTAAGTAACGTAAAAGCTACAAGATAGATATGTTTTTTATCACCGATTCCGGTTGACGACTTCGGCACTTTGCTTCAGCCGTTATATCTTCAATATGGCGCACCTACCCATTATGCACAAACGGTGCGGCGTTATCTTAAGGAGGTGTTCGGTCACTGGTGGAGCGGTCGCGGAGCTCCAAAGGATTGGCCTGCCTGGTCACAAGATTTGAACCCCTTAAAATTTTTTCCCATGGGGTTATTTGAAAAGAAGATCTTACAAGACAATACTTAGTTCACTGGAACGACTGCAAGGCAGCATTGTCAACGAATGTCGCGCCGTCAACACGGGAGTTTCACAAAATGTTATAGCCTATTGCCTCAGCCGATTTCCTCATTGCATGCAGAACGCCGGCGGGTAGGTTGAGAATCTTCTTCGCTGACGGACATCTCACCGTTTTATACTGTTTAGGTTGATCTACGTATTCACCGTTATGTCTTATTTCGGGACTAGGTTGCTGCACGTGCAAGTGGTGTCAAAGATATGTCGGGCTAGAATACATTCAACGGGCAAAGCTAATTGGACAGTGTCTGGACTGACCAATTCTATGCAACTTGGTTCACAATGCCAATAGTTGTTTTCCATGGTTATGTCTAAGGAATACGGGTAGGATATGAACGAGTTGGTGACATAAGAACAGGCAACGTGCTTTCGTATTGTTATTGTGTTCAGTAATGTAAAGACTCCGGCGTGGGATGAGTGCTTCTAAACGATGACCTACCGGTCACATAAAGGGAAAGAAAGAGGGTCCAACGATGTTTCAATAAGACTACAGGCCGTGAAAGCGTGGCTTATAGATCCTCTTGAATTCGATAACCGGTTTGCAGTCATATGTGTCGGAAAAGCTACCACATGAACAATGAACAATGATTTATTACGGGTAAAAAGCTGGTGCTTGACATGTCCCGTAGGATGTTTAGCGTGACAAGAAGAAGATAGCGAAGGGATAATGGAGTCTTCAGTTCGGGCGCTTACAGACGTAACTGTACTATCGTATAAATGGAGTTTGAAATGAGAATGTGCGCACACAAAGCAACAGGTGAGTGATTATTGTTCACATCATAGACGAGAAAAATAAAAGAGATGGCAAGGACAACGCTCACTCGTGTGCAACTATCTTCGGTCGACTGGATACTGAATTCCAGTTTATACAGTAGTAACTTTTATCAAATTTCGTGCAAGGCGTTTGGAGTGACTCATTCTCGAGTAGGATTATGGCACTATCCTCTGTCTGTTGTGCATTAGTGCAAGCATCTGGTGGTCATGAGATATAGCACGTAGTGTAAATGTGACAGGGTATCGTCAAGGCGTTTTTTGAAAAGGGATAGGGTGGGTGCATTAATTACATGTTCCGGGAGGGCGTTCCAAGGCTGTGCCACTCAAGGGAGAAATAGTTTCGCCGACATTCCAGGCAGCTGTACTGCGTGACTAACTTAAACTGGTGACCTCTTAGCGAGGTATTTTGACTGAGTATTAGAAGGGAATGGCATGGGTGGTTGGGGTTTCTCAGGATCTGGTACACCATTATGAGATTGCCCCTTAGACGCCGATAAAGTCCACTGTATATTTTGAGAGTCTTCAGCCTGAGTGGGGAGGGGAGGCTGGTCAAACCTCTGAGGCTCTTCGTTGACCTACGTTGTGCAGTATCGAGCACGGTGAGAGGTTGCTTGAGCTAGGGTTGCCACGCTTGGATAGCGTATTCAGCGTGCGGCTTCACGTACGCACTAAGCGTTTTTGGAAAGATCAAAGGGTCAAACTCCCCGAAGGCTCTGCGAAGAAGTCCGAGGTACTGGTTCGCTTTCTTAGCTGCCTTTTCAGTCCGCCTCGAACAACCGATGTCATCTTGAACTATCACGCCGAGATCGCACTCGTGAGAAGCCCGCTGTAGAAGTTGTGCTCCTAGGCGGTAGCTGTGCATACTCTTGTGCCGTATACTGAGAACTTTGTACTTGGTGACGTTGAAATAACATGGATAACTGGCTTGTGATGAGTAGTATGCGTGAGAACCCACATGCGTGTGTTTTGGTCCCACAATTGGTCAATCAGCTTTGCGAGCCAATGAGCCTCGCGCTTTGTTTAGTACGTGAATCTCAGTATCCGCGAGGATTAGATATTGGGTTGAAACGCAGCTACTTAGTTCCATGCCAATGGAATATTGCCTCATCAGTGTATATGTTGAAATGAACGCGCAAGTCTGTGAGGGGAGAATAGACTATGAGACAGCGAATAGTCGTTAGGCAGCATAGCTATTCAAGACTCCTTTCTCATAAGGTTACATGTAACATTCGCAAGGCCTACTTGTAAGGAATGCCTAGTTTGCTAAGGTGTCTTGTTGGAAGCTAACTTGTAGTCTACAAGAGCGTTGCCAATAACCCATTTGTCGTTAGCTAGGATAACACCGAGCACACATTGAATACTCCTTGCTTAAGCTAGTTTGGCCTATCCAAGCTCCACCACATTTGTACCGCAGTAGCCCGGTAATGATGCACCGCTGTCTTGCTTTTGCACACCTGCATTCATTCCAACCAGCTCGAAACACGACATGCATCGATTGCTGAACTTGCCCTGTGGCGTGCCGTGGTTGACTTCAACTTAAGCATCTGCGTACATCCAACTTTTTCAAGATGGACGAGACTGGCAAATATACCTGCACCCAGATGCATGCATACGACATCATTCCGGTCGTTCACATCCATGTGACCGGAGGTGAGACATTTTGAGATAGACCAACATCTACGATTGGACAGTTGGCAATTTAGTGCGCTCTCCTTTCACCCTAAGACATGAAGCTTGGTCCCCGAGTAAGAGAGTATATAGGGACATGACTTCTGTGACGAATGTATTTCGCGGTGTGCAGGCCTCGCTCATTGTATCCTTTTCCCTTATCCTTATTTTTTTATCCTTATTTTTTTAAATCGTGCGCAAAACATAACTGCTGGTTCTGTTGATGGCTGCACCAATTTCTGCAGCTAACCCTTTGGACCTCTGCCGGCTTGCTTATTTTTTAACTACTAAGAACACCTAATGCTTTCTCTTTTGTTGGGAGCTTGCTCGTATTTATTAGAAATCTTCTTTTGTCCATTGTTTTCAGTCCTATGGTCGATGACTAGCCATTGTACTCGTCTCTTTATTCAGAACAGGTAGCATTATTTGTCTTCCTTTGCTTACCGCTTCCTTTTTTAGTCACCTAGTAACTCGGTCTCTTCTTTCAAGCAGAACATATCTGTTAGTATGTTCTGCCGCAAAACTACTGCTTCTTATGGACGTTGACATTCGCTCCATGGTTCGTCTACAACTGATATATATGTCTGGTCCGTCTCTCGGTTACAACCACTAGCTCCTACATAAGTTTATCCTTCCAGCCGATAATTCATTTCTTCCATCTACCCGGTCTTTGCAAGTTTATCGCGTAAACCAAGTCACCAATCTTAAAGATATTAAATATGTCGGCCCGGTTCTCCTCCGCTTGACGGCTGACGTGCATTTCTTTCTTTCATGGCACGATGATATCGAAGATTGTCCGGATGTTTCGTCCCAACAAAATGTCGGCAGGGGGTTTTCTTCAGGAAAGTTTGGCGGTTGGAGCATCTCGATAGACACACAGGAAAGAGTTACTTGCGTCCCCTATTGGACCACACCACCCCTACCCCGCTTTATAAACTACAAATTTGAATTTATTCGCTAATCGTTCCACCTGTCAGTTTTAGTGTATGATACGTGGTCAGAACAACTGTGGCGTTCATATTCCGTTTCGAAATTTCCGGAAGCGTGTTGCGGTGAAATTTACCCGGTTCTTCCAAAAGACACTAGGCGTGCAGTTGCACCATTCCTGCTCAGTGACAATTAATCGGTTTATATCAAGACATCTCATCTCACAGTTTAGCCCTCATACTCATGCGAGTTAACTTAGCGGATGCGTCCCAGCGCTCTTAATCATTTGGAAATACACCCCACGGTTCCTCATCTCTCTACAAAATTGAACTTTTCGTGGTAAAAGCTACGCGCACAACTTTATCACTTCCGAAAGTAACACAGCTCGTTTCAAGCTCAACTGCGAGAGCACTGTGTGGGCTCTCTAATAAGCCCATATTCATCTCAACTATTTGCTGTACAAGCTGATTTTGGAAAATTGTACCTACACATGCGATCACTATTGCATTGTTTGAAACCCATCCAAATCTCCCATATACCGCAAGCAACTCGAAATATAGCTACGCAATCCACTTTTTCACTCGTAATTCATCCCGCCGTCTACAATGAACTTTTGGTGTAGACAGTACATGTGACCTGTAAACATCTCCGGACCCACACATTGCAGAACCGGCTTTCGCTCAACCATCGTGCCTGAGCAGGCGGGCCTAATGGCAACCGCGCGGCGCTCCTTGCAGTGCTTCACATTCACAAGATCGTTGAACTTTCGTCATAACCATTGCTCCACCAACGCCAGACACGTGAGTTGGCATAGCAGCAACTGAGCAACCTATCAGCTCCAGTGCATATCCATTGTACGTGAAGGCAATACCCATAGCTGGAGGTGGATATTGAACAACCGGTGCGCACTATTCGCCTGCATCCTTAATTCCATTGCTCCGCCTAAGCGCCCCTGTTTCACTTCTACGTCTCTGTGTATGGAATTTTCACCTAAGTTACTTGGTATATTCATTTTTCCTATTCTCTCTCAAACTTGATAGGTTGTATCCTCATAAGGCAGTTCCAGTCGTCTCTACATCCAGTGTATTGCAAACATTATCCCTAGCCGTTTTCCAATGAAAAATGAACAATGAATTTATATGGGTTAAGAAGCGTTGCTTTACAAATGCCGTTGGATAGTTGGCGGAGATATAAACATAACAATAATGGTGATAAGGATAGTAAAATAGTTAATAATTCAAATATGAAAATGAGGACATATTGTTTGCCCCGCTGTAGTCCTGCGATCCTCTTAGATTCACAACACCCACAGTGAACACCAAATAATTCCATGGTGAATTCCAGATGTAGGATGGAGACGTAGTGTTAAGTAACAAAGTGTAAGTGGATGAGTGCATCGTCAAACCGTCTTTTAAATACTGTTAGTGTCGGTGCAGAGATGACCGATTCTGGGAGAGCATTCCACAGGTGACAGACACGGATGGAAAAGAAATTTCTGCGGCACTCCAGACGGCTTTACTTTACAGCGAGTTTCAATGAGTGGCCCCTCAAGGCTGTATTGGTGCTCAGTCGCAGTACAGGACCACACACATGGTGTGGGTCTCGCAGAATCAAGTATGCCATAATCAGGTCACCTCGTAGTCTGCGATAGCTTCCACTGAACACCCCCAATCATTACAACCTCTCCTGATGGGAAAGATTGCGCATACTAATTACATTCTTAGACGCCCGTCGTTGTGGCTGCTCCAGTGCACTAAGGTCGTGTTTCATCCATGGATGGGAGACTTGAATTGCGTATTCGACATGGTGGCGAACATACGCATTGCGCATTTTTCGAAATATAGAGCAGTTTATTTGTCCAAACGCCCATCACAACAGCCCGACGTGTTGGTTTCCGGTCTTCGAGGCCTTTTCGGATTGCCTGGAGCAACCCAAGTCATCTTGAAGCCGGACACCCAAGTCAGGTTCGAGAGTTGATTGTTGTAGTATATTTGTTCCGAGTCGGTATGAGTAGTTGCCTTGATGTCCGATGGAAAGCACCCTGCATTTACTGACGTTTAAGTGCAAAAAGTTTTGGGTCGACCATTGATCCACCGTATTTAGGTCACTCTGAAGCAGATGACGGTCAGCGTTCACCTGGATCTTGCGCCATATCTTGATATGGTCGGCAAAGATTAAGAAATTTGGAGCGATTCCCTGTGCAAGGTCATTAATAAACACCAAAAACAAACGTGGACCTAGAACTGAGCCTTGCGGCGCACCACACTTGATTTGTAGGGGTCCGATAAAGAGCTCCGAAATCTGACCAATAATTGCCGTTGAAGTAGAAAGTTGGCAATCCGGCTTACAAGAGGGTCGCCGATCCCGTAATGCTGCAGCTTGGATAGTAGTATCCGATGGTCTAGATGAGCTAAAGCTTTATTAAAATCCAGGTAGATTACATCAACACCCTCTCCAGTGTCGGCTGCCTCGGTCCAACTACTGCATGCAATTAGTAAATTCGTTGTACATGACCTCTGTCGACGGAAACCGTGCTGTTCAGGGGGGATGATGTTGCAGTGTTCCAGATAGCACACCAGTGCATCGGCAACTATGGATTCCATGACCTTGGAGAGTATAGGAAAAAGGGATATTGAGCGCTAGTTGGAGGGATCAGTTCTGCTTCCACCTTTGTGAATCGGGCTTATTATTCCAAGCTTCCACATGACGGGAACTTGGTTCTGGTCTAAGCAGTGCTGGAAAAACTGGGCTAAAGGTCTTGCCAGTTGGCTTGCTGCCGCTTCCAATGCCTCTGGACGAATGGTGTCGACATCCGGCGAGCTGTGTTTGTGTAGAGACGTCAGCTTTTGCAATACTGCTTCCGCGGTAAAAGTGCTAACTTTGACGGTGTTATAATACTATGACTCTAAAGAGGCCTAACCGCACTCGATAAGCAAAGGATTATGCATCCACCATTAGGCGAACAAGCCAAACTACAAGCACAGACATAATGCAATTCGAAATCGGGATTAGAGAAACTGTAGGCGGATCAGACCGATGGAGTTGCCAACTGCGTCGACTAGGACCCGGACAACGCACCTCCTGGGGTAGTGACTTCGATTACCCTTGCATCTGATCCTATCATAATGCTGACAAAGAATGAGCTGCCGAAACTGCTCCAATCAGTGATCGCACCGGACCGAACGTTTCAACATAAGTGCCAGACCAAGATCCCAGCTTGAGGGACTAACCTTTGTAAAGGGCTCGATTGCCAGAACAATGACTAGCAGCGCAACAAAGACCCCCAGGTGAGCAATGAATTGCTGCAAATACATTGCTGTCACAGACCAATAGATCAATCAATAGACCGATCAATTCCGACAATGAATCTTTAAAGTTAAGACTATCACACACATTCAAAGCTTTACTTGAAAAAATCTACCGCCGCCGAATCTTTATTAACTTCCCCTAACTGACTAAAACTAGGAAAAAGTATATCTTGAGCAATCTAGTGCATTGTCTTTCAGCGTACACTCGAACTAATTCAAAAAGAATAGTATCAGGAATAACTGGTCAACGCTGTTTGATACTGTAGTGCAACAGAAAACATGCTCTTTCACTGTCTTGTAACTTTGGATTTTATGGTTGTTTTAACCTTCCAAACGTCCATTTGTTTTACTGACTGCACGTCCGTTGACACAAACCGTTTTGGTGAGTACTTCGCTGCACGTTTCTCGCTCTGTCTGATTCGCTTCCTATTCTTGTAGCCTGTACAATATACGTTGGGTTCAGTCGCCTCCGACTTCTATACTGTCGTATTTGACACATCTTATGTGTTATCGCTTACCGACCAGTATCCCAGGCTCCGCCCAACAATTGGTGACCCTCTGTCAGGAATACGCCGTCCGCCATTGTGAATTTTAATTCTGGTGAGCTCGTTCCAGTGCTTTTCTGATTCATTAATCGCTATCGTTTTGTTTTTTCACTTGCCGCATATAATTGTTCATTCCTCACGATGAATAGTGCTGATGATAAACCATCTACGTTCGCGGTTAGTGCCGTAGAGCTAGCCTTCCCACCTTTTTGGGAGAATGACCCGTTGTTATGGTTTGCATATTTAGAATCCACTTTTGACAATTGTAAAATTTCATCTGACAATTCTAAATATCATCAACTTATGTTCCGGCTTCCTCAAAGCGTATCCTCCCAAGTGAGGGACGTCATAGCTTGCCCGCCCCCCGATGCGAAATATGATACTTTGAAGCAGGCGACCATTCAGCGAATCACGCCCTCTGACAACGTCCGACTTCAGCAACTGTTTAGGGATCCGCAGCTAGGGGATAGGATGCTTTCAGCCTTGTAGCGACAGATGCAACAGCTCCTAGGCACATCCAGCATGGATAAAGGTATTCTCCGCGAAATGTGGATGCAACGTCTCCCAGACACAAGCCAGACACACAAGCCATCCTTGCGGTGGCAAGCGCCCTGCCTCTCATAGCAGTTGCAGAACTAGCAGGTCATGTCATGGAACGACATCAGTCAGCAATCGAATCTAGGACGTTCACTCGCCTTAGCCCCGTCACAGCCCCGGCGACATAAGCTACTAGTGAGCCGTCGGCAATCGAAGTTTTATCATCGCAAATAGCGTCATTACAACGTGAAGTCGTGAAACTCTCCCTAGCTCGTAAGCAGCGCAGCCGCTCTAACTCATCAACTCGCCGCACGAAGCCTAACAATTCAGGCTTTTGCTTTTACCACACGCGTTTTGGTAACAAAGCTCATAAGTGCCAGCAACCATGCAGTTTCTCCGCCGCCAAGCAGGGAAACTTCCACGCCGGCCCGTAATGGCGACTAACGGTGTCGGCAAAGCTCAAAGTCGTCTCATCTACATTAGGGATTATGACTCCCATACCCAGTTCTTAGTTGATACCGGGGCGGAAGTCAGCGTCATTCCCCCTATGCCAGGTGAGCCTACAGCTTCTCTGTCGACAAGTCTCAGTGCCGCCAATGGCACACCAATAGCCACCTATGGTCATCGGTCACTTACCCTGGACCTAGGCCTCCGGCGCACTTTCCGCTGGGTATTCACTGTCGCTGCAGTCCCCTTTGCCATCATCGGCATTGACTTTCTCAGGCATTTCGATCTCTTGGTCGATGCGAAACGCCAGATGATAGTCGACAATGCAACAAAACTCAGCGTACGTGGCATCACCGCCGATGTGACATCTATATCCCCGGTCTATGCATTTCCCCAGACCTCGTCAGCCTACGCTAATCTCCTTTCTCAGTATCCCAAGCTCGTTCAGCCAATGAACGCAGCTTTGCCCGTGGCAGCTCAAGTCACGCACCACATACGGACGAATGGCCCACCTGTGTCACGCCGTCCACGCCGACTATCGCCTGAGAAACTAAAGGTAGCTAGGGCGGAGTTTGAGCACATGCTTGAACTTGGAATAATCCGCCCTTCCGACAGCCCTTGGTCCTCGCCCCTGCAGATGGTCCCCAAGAAATCTGGTGACTGGCGCCCTTGCGGTGATTACCGCGCACTCAATCGCCTAACCGTCCCAGATAGGTATTCCATCCCACACATGCAGGACCTTACCGCATGCCTCACAGGTAAGACGATCTTCAGCAAGATCGATCTGGTTCGCGCCTATCACCAGATACCTGTGGAAGACAATGACATTTCTAAAACAGCCGTCATCACTCCTTTCGGTTTGTTTGAATATTTAAGAATGACATTTGGACTGTGCAACGCCGCACAAACCTTCCAACGCTTCATCCACGATGTTACTCATGGCCTTGACTGCGCATATTCCTACCTCGATGATATCTTAGTAGCCAGTTCATCGGAACAAGAGCACCTCGAGCACTTTCGAACTCTTTTCCAGCGCTTGACCCAACACGGTGTCACAGTCAACCCGACTAAGTGCGAACTCGGCAAATCAACGGTAGAATTCCTAGGCTACCTCGTTTCATCGTCTGGTATCGAAGTCCTTCCTGATAAGATCCAGGCAATAAAGGACTTCCCAGCTCCTGCGTCGTTCAAGCACCTCCATCGATTTTGTGGTTTGGTCAACTACTATCGAAGCTTCATTTCGCGCTGCGCTCAGCTCATGCAGCAACTGACTGACTTACTCAGTGGAAATGAACGCAAATTCGCTTTCCCTGACACAGCACAGGCAGCCTTCGCCGAGCTCAAGGATGCTATCTCCAACATAGCCCTCCTCGCTCATTCCGAATCCACTGCACCCCTTTCTGTTAAGACTGATGCCTCGGACGTCGCGGTAGGAGCCGTCCTCCAACAACACGTTGGTGGGCAATGGCAACCCCTTGGGTTCTTCTCCAAGCGCCTGCAGCCAGCGGAATCCCGCTACAGCACGTTTGGCAGAGAACTGTTGGTCATTTACCTAGCGATACGTCACTTCCGGCACACACTTGAAGGCCGCGCTTTCACGGTCTACACTGACAACAAGCCTCTTATCTTTGCCTTCAACTCTGCTAGCGACAAATACTCACCACGGGAAACAAGACACCTAGACTTTGTCACGCAGTTCACTGCTGACATACGTCATGTCTCAGATGTCGACAATCCCGTCGCCGACGCTCTCTCTCGCGTCAACCTCACTCTGCAGTCTTTGCCTACCGCCGACCATGCCGCAATGGCATCGGCTCAGGCTCAAGACGAAGACATACAGCGCACTCTGCAGTCCACTTCGCTGCATGTGCAACCTGTTCCTCTCCAAACCACGGAAGGAACCATCCTCTGTGACACTTCCACAGGTTGTCCCAGACCTCTCGTGCCCGTCTCCTTCAGACGCACAGTCTTTGACGCACTGCACTCCCTATCACATCCCGCTATCCGTGTATCTTTGAAACTGGTCACCGAACGTTTCGTTTGGCCACGCATAAACAAAGATGTTCGTACCTGGGCTCGCGCCTGCCTTGAATGCCAGCGCTCCAAAGTACATCGTCACACCCGCAGTCCGCTTGGTTCATTTCCTGCCCCGGACTCTCGGTTCTCGCATGTACACTTAGACCTGGTAGGTCCATTGCCTCCTTCACGCGGATTCGTATACATTCTTACATGTGTCGACCGCTTCACCAGATGGCCAGAAGCCATTCCCGTAACAGACTGCACAGCTGAGACTGTTATCCGGGCCTTCTTGGACCGGTGGGTCTCGCACTACGGATGCCCATCCACCATCACAACCGACCGAGGAACGCCTTTCGAATCTTCACAATTCGATACGTTCTGCAATTTCTTAGGCTGTCGCCGCATTCATACCACAGCGTATCACCCAGCAGCCAACGGGTTAGTTGAACGCTTCCATAGACAGCTTAAATCCTCTCTCTGCGCCTCCTCCGACCCTAGATGGAGCGAAATCATTTCGCTCGTACTATTAGGCATTCGCAGCAGCATCAAAGCTGACTTGCAATGTGCACCAGCAGAGTTGGTTTACGACACGACGCTCAAGTTACCCGGAGAATTCGTTTCACCTCCCGCATCGTCGGGTATGCCTCCGTCTAACTTTGCGTCCTCCCTAGCTCAACGCATGCGTTCACTACGCACGACCCCGCCCCGTGAACAGACTAGAGATGTGCAAATGCACAGCGGACTCTCTACCTGCACCCACGTCTTCCTCCGCATCGACGCAGTGCAGCGCCCTCTCCAGCCTCCCTACACTGACCCTTTCAGAGTTCTGCAACGGACTCCGAAACATTTTACTATAGACCAGAATGGTCACCGAACAACGGTGTCCATCGACCGCCTCAAAGTGGATTTCTTTGACGAGCCACTTGCAGCCCATCCTGATGCTCTCGCACAAGCACCCGCATCTGTGGTGACTTCCCGAGCACTGGATAACCCGGATCCCTCCGTAACCCTTGACCCGCAACCTATCCCGCCGCAACCCCAGGCAACCGACCGACGCGGTAGACAGGTCAAACGTCCGGTCCGTTTTTCCGATTTTGTAAGCGTTTGCTATTTCCATTAACACGCCTTTTTCGTCTTTAATGGTTATCCTGCGTCTCATCCCCAAACGTTTTGCAAAATCGACAAAAAAACCCAAAACATTTTGAAAAGCTAAAAAGCGTATTTGCTTTTATCATACATGCCATGTTCCCTCTCCGGCGGCAAGCCACTTCCCAGACCCTGGCCAACCCCCTCTGGGTCCTGTCTTCCAGAAACTCAACCGCCGGAACTGCCCAGGCAACCCTCGAGTGACTCGCCAACCGGTTCAACGCAACCCTGGAGTGACTCACCAGCCATCCCACAGCCTCCTTCCTCGCCCTCGACCGCAAACACCCACGAACCGATTGGTCCCCAAACGCCGCCTAGGCATTGCCGACGAGGATGCCGGATTTCTTCGTGGGGCGAGGACCGTGGACTAAAGTGCGGTGAGGTCAGTGACACTTCCCAAGCGCACCGTCGGGTCTGCAGCAAAGGGAAGGTCCTGTCGGCCTTTTTTCTGGACTAGCCAGTTTTTTTTGCAGTCCGACCAGCCCGCCCCCACGGCCCACCGATGATGCACTCTGGTCCACACGATCGTCATAAATAATAACTAACAAAAGCCTGGACCCAGCCAGATCTGCTACACAACCCACTTTGGAAACTCTTACTCAAGCCTCTGCAAACATTCGCATCCCCCCTCACATTCCATTTTTCCCCCACTAACAGCTCTATCGAAGGCTTCCATCCTTCAGCCTTCTAGGGAGAGGACCTTGTAGTGTACCGGAAAACAAGCTCTTTCGTTATCTTGTAACATTGGATTTTATGGTTGTTTTAACCTTCCAAACGTCCATTTGTTTTACTGACTGCACATCCGTTGACACAAACCGTTTTGGTGAGTACTTCGCTGCACGTTTCTCGCTCTGTCTGATTCGCTTCCTATTCTTGTAGCCTGTACAATATACGTTGGGTTCAGTCGCCTCCGACTTCTATACTGTCGTATTTGACACATCTTATGTGTTATCGCTTACCGACCAGTATCCCAGGCTCCGCCCAACAGTACTCTGTTTATACATACAGAGACAATCTATGCCAAGCTTCAGATCATCATATTTTAGGGGAAGCCTGGTGGTCTCACAGCCATTCCCAACGTTGGTACATCCTACAGAAACTAAATACATGGGCACACAGCTTATCCAATTTTCCCAGATGGCTAAGATGTCCCAATACCAAGACAACCACAAATTACACCAAATGCCTCAACTCCTACCTTACTCCAATTGGTACATTGTCCCTACGCCCGAGTTTATTAGTCACTGGCACGACAGCGTACCCACCCAACCTGCACACAAATATCCATCCGAATAACCAGAACTAGATGTCACCAGACTCCCGTCAACTTGAACAGGTAAACATGTAAACAATGAATATCCCTATACTGTTCCAACAAATAACGAATTTGCTCCATCAACAGCTTTCCAGGCACCTCCTGCTATTCATTGCAGGCTCCGTTAGAAACAAACTCCACTTCATGCTATCTCTTCTCTCAATTTCTGACGCACAAATCATATTTGTGACGAAAACCTGGTTAATGAAACATAATCCTGAGTATAACCAAGACACAATGGGTTGTAAGACCTGTATTGGCTGTCGTAATTTCAACTTTGGAGTAGGCTGCTCCATTAACGTACACAAGGCCGTGTATAAATCAACGTCCAATTTTCCCTCAGATAAGTGCCTCCCATGTGCAAATGTACTTGCCGACAGCCTCATGTTACTTCTCGGACGTATATACATGCATTCAATTTTTGTAGCAGTAACTAACGCACCGTAAGATCCGTTTTGTCATATGGCAGACCAACTATCCAAGTAGAATAAAATTGATAGGGACTTCAAAATGCCGGATATATAGCGTGGACCTCAAGCCATATGCATACCAAACACACGCATCTGATTTCTTCTCTACACTCATACGGTTGGATCCAACATGTCACACCTCCAATTAAAAACATCGTATGTTTGAACTGATATCCATCATTGGTAAGTTAATAGTATCCACGGATGCTTTGAGCACTTTTCTAGAAGTGATAACAGATTCGTATTCTTTTCATTCAAAAATCTCGCACGACACCAAAGATCGGTTGCACCCAAATTACGAAAGCATTTCAGTAAATACAAAGCCATCGACAGGGGCGTGTTTGCCAACTTGATGAGATCGGCTCGATTAGATAGCTTTTTTCATACCGGAGACCCAAGCTGCAGCATGTCGTGTAGTCGTGCGGAAATCAAGAAGACTAGGCCGCGATCACGAAGTCGTTTATTAAGATTACGCTAGCGTAGTTATAAAGTAAATGCACATGTTGCGACCGTCTGCTCCAACGGCTCGTCCTTTTTATTTTAGATTTTGTAGCTGGCTCCATTTCCGTTAGCTTAGGCTTGCTCACAACCTTCATTCTTTCTAAATTAACCTTGTGCTGCGTTGCCGGCTTTCTAAGTAGATTGTGCAATTGGCTCGATTGGTCGAACCAGTTCGACGAGGTCTACTCAGTGCTTCTCAACTCTTGGATCTAACCCGTGTGGATTAGACTTTTGCTCCAGTTCCCAGTTTTGGTCTTATTCTTTGCAGAGTTATAAGTGTGTAACTACGTCAAACCGGAGTTTTAGGAAAAGATTTTGGTCTCATTTGGAAGAAGAATCTGAGGGCTCCCAAACTACGCGGCAACCATCCCTGCAAGTTGTAGCATAACCAAGGTACAGCCTTTTTGCTCTGCTCATCAACTGAACAACTCTAGGGACGATTATCAGCACTCCACCTGCATCGTCGCTTAAGGCAGGCCGATCAACACACGCTGCCGCTTTGTGTGGGTGTGTGTGTTCAGCTGCGAGTCGATTGATTGCTGAACCCGACAGTCTGCGCGTTACGACCTCCATCTGACTCTACCGCCTGAGCTTGGTGCGGTTGAACTCTCAATTCGTGTGCATGTTCTGACCTATTCGTGCGTCACCCCTGGCGCAAAGAACACTCATCAAGGTGTGCTCTTAGATAGGGCTTACTGTAAACAATAAGAGGACGACTAGCATTCCAATGGTTCAACGTCGCCTATGTTGCGCAGACAGTGCAGTAAAGTACTCAAGATCAGTGTTACCTGTTCTAGCTGCATTAGGTCGTACTATCCGCAATGTGCAGGCAAATCCGTCCAAGAAGTTAGACAAACAAACCAAGTTGCTAGCACAATTTGGTTTTACCCAACATGTCAAGTCATTCCAATTGTCAACTGTTTCTCTTTGCTCATGAAAAAGTGCGGTAGGATGACTAAGATAATCGCGCAGTTTGTAACTACTAAGCTTGATCCCACGGAGGTAAATATGGCCACGATAATATTTTACCCAGCCAAAGTAAACTCTGAAGCTAAGCCGAAGAAGAGAGCTAGACGCTCTAAACGCACTGCAGTGTCTGACCAAATCCACTGGATCACCTCAATCCCATAAGTGGACAAGCCTCAAACATGCATACGTCCACTTCCTTATCGATAGACGCTTCACCTGGAAATTCAGCCATGACACTGACAGCCCAGAGCCAAAAGCAACCTGGTGCAGATAACAAGCAGGTAACGTACGTATTGATTGTCTCGACAGACACACCTGGAGCGACACACATAGGTCTATCTTCTGTACCGAGCACGAGTGGCGCAAAGCAGCTTTCACCGTCAAATCCAATGGTGCCTTCTAAACAACCCGAATTGCCGGCAAAAGTATAAAGCCAACACTCGCTAGACAAAACCATGGTGCGTCAACTCTCGTGTGCACCACTGTTCCCGAGTCTAAATCTGACGCAAGAAAAGGCAAGTTGCAAGACGATCACAACCAATGGAGTTCCATCTGCGATGCAATTGGTATTCGGGTTGAGCATGCAATGTTGCAATGCGTAGCTCGTCACCCGACCTCAGTGCACTTTGGTGAACCTTGAATTCTTCGAGTAACACTAGATTCAGAAGATGAGACAGAGGCTGTCCTGCTCTCAACAGTTCGTCTTCACAAATCACCGAGCAGACTGCGCATATTACTTGAGCTACCTTAGAAGGATCACCCAACGGAAGCAGGTGACCAACGCGGCACTGCTAAAAGGGATAGCAAGAAAACAATATTTGTTCATGAGGTTCCCGAGCTTCTGCGATCTTCTGATCAAGATGCGCAGGCACATGACCAAGAACAGTGGTGCTACATCCGCGAAACACTCTCTGTTGACAATGTTATTGCCAAATCCCTGATAACAGTTGCGTCATCACCTAACTAGAGGGGCTGCGGTCCAAGATTAATGAAAGTACTATTACGCACCGAGGGAATGACGCAATTTCTGCCGGATAGCTGGTTAAAGGTTCGAGTTAGGTTGCCAACAGAAATCCGGCTAAAGACAGCAGGTGAACGACCAAAAGTCGGAAGCAATTCAATGGAACTTGCAAACGTTACAAATTCTTTATTTGCACAGTCCTGCGGAGAGACCGACACAACAGCGCCCACAGCACAAAACAGGACAGAGCACAGCACGACTGAAACAACCGTTCAGCAAAGCACAATAATGCCATGCACTTGACTGAAATTCACAAACCAAAGACGATTAATAGCCGGCCACCTAACGGTCGTCTTAAAAACCAACACCAAGTTGACATCCATCAAAGCATACCTAAAAATAAAAGCCCCATGTTCCATGTACACAAACGCCCAAGGCCTTCTAAGTAAGTTGGCCGAAGTTAGAGAACCCCATGCCTCACTACCGCGGGACCTAGTCATGAGTACAGAGATCTGGTTAAACCTTGAGATAACCGCTTCTGAGATCAAGTTACCCGGTATGTCGCTGCTTCGGACCAACAGAACCGGAAGGGGTGGCCGTGTGGTTCTTTAATATACTGCGAACCACCGATATGAACTTATCGATCACCCAGAAATCCGAGATGCTGGCTTGCATTGGTGCTGCCTATAGTTGCGAAACAAAGACACATTTGTACTAGCCGTGATTTACCGCCCATAAGACGCAACGTCGGAAATGGACTCCAAACTGAACCACATCTTTCAGTTTGCTTTGAACAAGTCCTACAACCATACGCTTATCGCTGGAGACTTTAACGTGAACGACATAGAAACGCCACCAACCGATGGTATAGAGTTTAAGTCCTACTTGCAAGCGGTTATTTCTAGCCACCCTTTGTACAACCACGTAACTGCTCCCACCAGATTTGGAACTGCTAACAATCCATTGATACTGGATCATGTGCTAACAAACGAAGAACTCATGGTTGACGGGGTAGTTACAAGCACACCACGTCGTCAAAGTAATCATATTACTTTACCTTTTGACTACATGTGCTATGCGGAGTACCCTGAAAAGAAGGATGATAAAGTGCATACTGTCGCGCACTACAATGTGTTATCTACGCTTGTTAAGGAAACATTTTGGACTTTCATAACCGAATGCCCCCCAGATGTTGCCTGGGAAACCTTTACAAAGACGTTTAACACACTGGTAGCGCAGGCCTCGGAACAGAAGTCCTTCCAACCCAAAAACAAGCATAAGTCGTTTCTGAGGGGCATAACACATAAATGTATGTTCCGGAGGGATTCGGCATGGCGAGATCACCAGGACTGCTCAAATGCCGAAACCAGGACTGCATCCGTGAGACATGGTAACATCTGAGTGAAACTGATAAGCGAAGACAAGGCCACTCATCAGCAGGAGTTAATGTAGCGCTGCTGCACGAACCGCAAACCTCTGTACAGACACGTTTATGGCTTTCGAAAGGTGAAGCGGGGTTCCAGCACTAGTCACGGTTGATAGGTGCACGCCATCAGCAATGGAAGCAGCTGCTCTCCTACGGCTTCATTACTCCCACAATTTCCAGGAGGTAACGAGCCCAAATATTCTCCTCATTTCTTTTACTCCACCGTCGGGTTTAGACAACACCACTGCGGAAGCTGTGTTGAAGTAATTGTTTTCCTTGCGTATCCACAGTTCTCCTGGAGTCGACAACATCCGACCAAAGGCTCTGTAGGCGGTAACTAGGGATCTAGCAGAACCACTGGCTGTTTTATATCAGTGATGTCTAGAAGAGAACCATATTCCACCAGTGTGGAAGCGAGGTATCATCACTCCTATCCATAAAGAAGTTAGCCGCACTGATACTGCCAACTACCGCCCAATAACACTACTTCCCGTACTATCCAAAGTGATGGAATCAATCATCGCAGATGCGCTGATGCAGTATCTGAAAAGTCACAACTTAAAAGCCCAAAGCACCATGGCTTTCATCAAAAGCGTTCATGTAATACTAACTTATTAATTGCACGTAATAGCTAGACTGAAGCTGTTGATGATGGAACAGGAGGCGATGTCATCTACCTGGACTTTTCCAAAGCGTTGGATCGCTTAGACCATTGAATTCTCCTTCAGAAGCTTCGGAAGTACGGCATTGGCGACCCAATCCTAAGTTGGATTAGCAATTTTCTATACGAACGACGGCTAGCGGTGAGAGTCCGAGAATCATTGTCCAATGCAGTCGATGTGGAGTGTGGTGTACCACAAGCCTCGGTGCTTGCACCTCGTCTATTCTTGGTGTTCATTAACGATTTGGCGAGATCAGTTGTTTCCGATTTCCTATATTTCGTTGATTATATGAAGATATGGAGAAGGCTCGGAGGACCGGACGGCTACGAACGGCTCCAGTGGAATCGTAACACAGTGTCGAACTAGTCAGTTCAAAACTCCCTACCATTCAAAGTAGACAAATGTCCCGTTGTGTAGTTACGCCATAGACATGACTACACATTTTTGCTTGGGACAAATGGATGGCAGACCAGCTCTTAGGAACGTGACCATGGTGTGATCGTACATAGCGACTTCAACTGTTCAAAACAAGCTGAGATGGCTGCAAAAAGAGGCAACTAGTAAGTCGGCATCCTGCGAAGGGCATTCAGGATATCTGACGCACCAATCTTGCCAATGGTGCACAATTCCTACGTGCGCCTGCAAGTTGAATACGCTATCCAAGCCTGGCAAAGTTGGTTGCAACGCTACCTAGAGACGTTAGAGGCACCTCAACGAAGAGCAACAAAGAACATAAAGGACCCGCGCTAGCACCTTTACCACCGATGGCTGAAGTGGCTGGGAATTTTCAGCGGAGGCTATCGAAGGCTGCGCGGCGATCTCATATTAGCATATCAGATACTGAGTGACCCCAACAACGTATGCTGTCATTTGCTGAAACTTAGCCACAACAAGCAGCTCAGGGGTAACTGCTTAAAGTTGAAGGAACAATATAGCCGTCTAGAGTGTCGACGGAATTACTTTCCCTTCTGGTTCGCCAACAGTGGAACGCACTCTAAGACTCAGTTGTATCCTCCCCTACCTTGGACGTTTTCAAAAAACGATTAGATGTTGCTCTTAGTTCCTAGCATTTTGTTACCTAAAGTCCTCTATTGTGGATTACGCCAAGCATGCTATTCCACAAAATTTATGTATCAAATGGAACCAAGTGAGCAAACATATTTTACCTTTCTCACGCCTTATTTCAAAGATCACTTTAGCCCAGTGTAATTATGAACATTTGCGCTCGACGTTTTTAATTTTACACTGATGTAAATTATCAAAGTATTCATATCGGCACCCGTTCGGTAGATGATGCAGACATAGTTCGATTTCATCATATTCACCCCAACCATCTTAAGGGACGTGCCAAGTACTTGCTTTTATCCCGTGATAAATCATTGTTCATTGCTCATTGTTCAAACTTGGCTTAAGTGCGCACAAATACGCACCTCACGGGTACTCACTTTTTCGCCTGTGTTTTTGAAACATGCTGGTGTCTGAGTGGTCAACTGCACACTCAGTGCATGTTTACTAGTTGTACTTCCAACGCTCAATACGGGCGTGCGCTGACCATTTACTGTTCGGTCGACCACTTTGCTTCCGATGACATGCACACTTTCCATCGGGTTGGATTGCACCTGTCTGGTACTCCGCGAAATACCGGGTGGCGTACGATTGGCCATCGGCCTACCGGTACCGTATTACTTTCACTCACCATCGGTTTCTTCCCGCATCACACAGCAGAGTTACTCCAAACAACATCGCTATTTTCCTCATAGTTGGAAAAAGCCTAGGTCATTTACAATTGCCCTAAATCTCAAATTGTTGATAGAGGCATAGCGTTACACATTACACCTACCATTATTGTTATAACTTCAACTGTTCGGAACAGATGCGCAGCTCGCTAGACATACGATTGATATGGATGCTGAAAACTAGCCCACTGCAGGTGCGACATAAATCGTGAATTAAGCCGTCTTTCAATACATAAGAATAGCAAGAACCACCAAGACGAGACTTCGCTCGTCGCAACAGATAGCCACACCAACGAAATATTTAGTTGGAAATAATGCGCCTGCTTTACCCTGGATGATGACCCTCCAATAGCGGACGTAGCACTACGCACCGTTGAGCAATTCACTCACGTCAAGTTTAACGTCCAAGACATGGTAAGCAGCACCCGGTTTCGGATTGGCCTGTCACTGTGGCCAGCCACAGGACGCCTGCGCCTACAGAGGGTCCATGGTTGGCTTGCGTTGCACCACCCACAGCTCCAACCACATACCCCATATCCAGTGTAAACCCGAAGGAATAAGACCGGGAGGTATGTGGATGGGAGCTAGGTTTCATCAACGGAGCCAGGCCACACACCTTCAAGGGCGAACGCAAGCTTGCTCTAGCTGGTAAATCAAGCGCACACAAGGCGGTGGATGGACTGTAGACCACTCCACGCTGAGTGCATGGAACCACTTTCCGAGCCTAGCACGGCCACGAGAACCGTGCACCCCGTCTCCTCCACCAACGAACAACTGTCTTCTGAGGCCAGTATTGACGAGGTAGTGGGTAATAAACTGGTAGGCACTTGTCAACGTGCACATCAAGCGCAGCCATACCGGGGATATGGGGCAACAAACAATCGCTTGAAATCAACGGACCAATAAAATAAATCAAATAATGCATACTGATACGATGACATTAATCTTCACTAAATGAGCATTTGAAATAAATTGGTCGTCAACAAATCCGCGATATTTTCAAGACGTCAGACAATGTATTTTAAGAAAATGTCGCAAACGTGAAAATGTTATCAAAGCTAATTAAGTAGTTTAAGACACGTGTGCAAGTTAATAGCAGATAGTTCAGATTGACTTTAAAATGAGATAAAAGGCATCAGGACAACATTGAAAACCCACCACCTGAAATAAAGAGACGTAGCGTGCAAGTACGCGGTTATTAACTCGAATGCCGAATGCAGCGTACCTACAAACGCTGCGCCGGTTCTACCTACGCTCTCAGCAGCACTCGTCATGTGCTAGAGCACCATGTTCTCTATGTCGATGGAGTAAAACCCATCGGCGTCCGTCGCTTCTGCACTTACCGCTTCTTCTCCGCATGCATGAGGACTTTCTTCTTCACCTCGGCAACTGCCTTCGTGATCAGAGCGCGTCATGCACACCGATCAACCACTTTCGATTCCCATGACTTGCAATCAAGATTAGGATGTGAAAGGATCACTTTGGTCATGTCCTGGTAACAAAGCTTCGTGTTCCTCACAAGATCATATAATAGCTGCTTCGGCATCCGGTTCGAATCCATACGCCACAGATGACCAAGCCATGAATGTTGTCTCCACAAAAATATGCAGTTCACTGCGTACATTTCCCTTCGGCGCAACACTTCCGTGTCCGCAACTCTGTCGCACCAACCAATACACAGAACCCGTCGCAAACACTGTTGATGGAACCGCTCGAGATATCGCACATACCGGAGGTACATCATGCACATTTCGCCATTGTACTGAAGAACAGACAGCACCATAGATATGTACACCACTAGCTTCTTGCTAACGGTATGCTGATAGTCATTCCAAACTCAGTACTCAAGCTTCCCGAATACTGCTGCTGCCATCGAGACACGGATAGGAGGCTCAATGTGTAGCTGATGGTCAGGAGACACCAAACTCCCTTGGTTGCAGATGCGGGGCGAGGTATCCAATACGTCTTCACCAATGCTGTTTGCGGCATCATTGTAAATTGCACCTCTGGAGAACGCTGAAGGAGGCAGACATTTTTGCTTGTGTTGATGATGAGCCCGAATTTGCCCACTGTCGAAACCAGAGCACTAGTCACGTGCTGCAACACATTGCGCTGTGTACAAACAACGCACATTCGTCTGAAACAGTAACATACGGATATTTGTCTCACCGTCTAGGGATCTCGCACCGAAACGTCGGATGATCAGCAAACCACGGACAATACGGTGCTCCACAGGGCCACCGAAGGCACAAGTTGCATCAAGTGCACAAGACTTCATGGCACGAAAAAAAAATATTATACAGGAGAGGAGCTAAGGCGCACCCTTCTGGTAACACTAAACTCGGCAGCCGAGGCAGAGGCCGTTCTACTGTCTGCGAATCGTCTTCGCAACGATTCAAGTGGAGTTCGCATACTACCTAAAATCCCGTGGAAATAACGTTCAGTGGATCCCGCTAACAGATGTCAAGATAAAAAACCAGTTATTGCTCACCGTGTTCCTGAGCTTACTGATTCCTCTTCTGACGATGCTCAGATGCACGACCGCGAGCAAATACACTATATCCGGGAGGCACTTTCTGTCCAAAATGTGGTGGTCACCTCCTTGACAAGGATCCCCATATCACCAAACTATAAAGGGGTGCGGTCGCAGGCTGTTAACACTTTTGTTGCAATCAGTAATTACGGCACAAATCCTTCTGGAGAAACGGACTAAATTCCGTAGCAGACTGCCAACAGAAATTCGTCTGAAAGTAGCGGGAACACCAGCACTTTCTAATGACAATTCAGTTAAGTCACAACTATTAATGAAAACTCCAACTGCAGGACCCGATTCGGAGACGGTTTCAACAGTACCATAATATCCGGAGGGACACAACAGAGCACGAGCAAACACCGGTATCCGGGGCACCTGAAACCTGACTATATACCAAATTCGTCTTGAGTGTCTGCAAGCCATGCAAAAAATGATTAGTCGCCGACCCTTTATTGGTCGGCGTAAACTCACTTGCTTCATCCATCCAATCTAACAGATGATCTCCGAGAAGCTCATGGTGTACACAATGCCCAAGGTCTAGTCAGCAAATTAGCTGAATTAAGACTTCGACACGCATCAGCAGCTGGGGACCTCGTCGCTGTCACCGAATCGTGGTTGCGCTGCGAGATAACGGATGCCGAAATCGCGATAACGGGCATCTCCGTCGTCCGGAAGGAACGATCTAGTAAAGTTGGTCAGGTAGCCCTCTATTTTAGTAACAACCTGCAATTCGAACTCATAAACGATTAGGAAACCAACGTACCTGACTCCATTTGATGTAGTTTCCGGCTGAGAGGGAACGATCTTGGTCTACTGGTTGTTGTTTACAGCCCAACGTCGTCTACTCCTGAGATGGACTGCAACTTGATGGATGCTTTGAGGCAAGTAATGAACAGGAAGTACAGTAGCATTCTAGTCACCGGCGACTTCAACTTAAATGCTCTGGAATCTTACGTCACACCAGGAGCGCAATTCAAAACAGACCCGCAAGATCTGGTCGCAGACTTCCCGATTTATGGCCACGTCACTACGTCCACTAGATTCAGGGGAACTAACAGGTCATCCATATTGGACCGATTATTCACTAATGAAGAACTGGTGGTCGAGAGAGTGAAAACGATACTCCTCTGGTCCGCAGCGATCATGCGACGCTAGTGTTTCATTACATGTGCTAGGCGGATTATCCTAAAGAGCATGCCGAGGAATATCATGTCTTAACCAACTATAACGACCTGTCCGACCTCATTAATGCAACAAGCTGCTCGTTCTTAACAGAATTAACCCTGAGGTCTGTGGAGAATTCGTCAATACATTTAACAAGCTAGTGGCAAGCACATCTGAAACCAAACTCTATCGGCATAAAAGGATGAAGTCTTTCGTAAGGAGCAGGACAGGTAAATGCATGGCACTAAGGGACTTAGCATGGTACGCCTACATTACCTCCATGAACGACGAAACCTGCGGTGTCTACATAATACAAAAGAATCACTGCCTCAAACTCCTCCGCGTGGATAAACTGAAGAACTCACAAGGTCTAGTGGAAAAGTTTCGCCCAAATTCCAAACTGCTATACAGACACGTAAACAATTTGCGTCGTGTTAAGCGCGGTACTCCTGCTCTGCACACAGCATGCGGGTTAGCCCAAACCGCAAAAGAGTCGGTCAAAGTTCTTGGACAACAATTTGACAGTGCATTACAAAGCGTGAAATCATCATACATCCTGCCTAGGTAGATAAAGCCGCAATCAGGGCCTAATCACATATCGTTTACCTCCGCACCTGTACTGAAGTGGCTGATGTCTCTGCGCGTGTTCAGCTCCCCGGGTGCGGATGGCATTCGCCCGAAGACGTTGAAAGTTGCTGCCATGAGTTTGGCGACGCCACTAGCAATTTTATTTCAACGATGGCTGACTGAGATGCACGTCCCCACGATGTGGAAGCACGGAATCATCCCGCCAAGCTACAAAAGTGGCAGCCGGGCTGAACCAGCAAATTATCGCCCAGTGATCTCCAAGGTTATGGAGTCCATTGTAGCTGAGACTTTGATGGGGTAACTGGTGAACAACAAAATTCTCGTTCCGCAGCAACACGTATTTCGCCAAAATCGGTCCTGTACCAATAATCTGTTGACTGATCGCGCAAGCTGGACGGAATCTGTGGACGCTGGTGTAGGAGCCGAAGCGGCTTACTTGGATTGCTCAAAGGCATTCGACTGTCTAGACCATCGCATCCTACTCCACAAACTCCAGAAATATGGAATCGGCTATCTTGTTCTGGGCTGGTTAGGTGACTTTCTCGTGCAATGTCACCTGAATGTGAGAATCCATCTGAATCCATCGAAGTTCGGTGCGGCGTACCTCAGGGCTCAGTATTTGGACTCCCCCTGTTCCTGGTTTTCGTAAATGATCTCGAGAGCGCGCCATCTTCTAGCTGTTTTCTATTTGCTGGTAATCTGAAGGTATGGCGTACTATAGCTGCTGTGCAGGATCACACAGCGTTACAGGAGGACTTGGACAAAGCGTACACATGGTCCATCGAGAACATGCTTCATTTCAACGTCACCAAGTGCAAAGTACTCAGTATACGGTACAAGAGTATGAACAACTACCGCCTAGGATCACAAATGCTGCATCGGGCCTCTCACGAGTGCGATCCCGGTGTGCTAGTTCAAGATAACCTCGGCTGTTTGAGGCAGACTGAAAAGACGTCTAAGAAAGCAAACCAGAGCTTTCGGGAAGTTTGACCGTTCAGTCTTTCCAAAATGCTTAGTGCATACAGGAAGCCACACGCGGAATACGCTATTCATGCGTGGCAACCCTGGCTCAAGCACCATCTCACCGCGCTAGATACTGCACAACCTAGGGCAACGAAGAGCCTCAGAGGTTTGACCAACCTCACCTACCGACTCAGGCTGAAAACTCTCCAAATATACAATGGAGGTTATCGGCGTTTAAGGGGCGATCTCATAATGATGTACCAGATCCTGAGTAACCCCACGCACCCATGCCATTCCATTCTGATAGTCAAAACACCCCGCTAAGAGGTCATCAGTTCAAGCTTGTCACGCAGTACAACCGACTGGAAAGTCGGCGAAACTTTTTCTCTCTTCGAGTGTCACAGCCATGGAACGCCCTTCCGGAATATGTACTTAATGCTCCCACCCTATCGCTTTTCAACTAACGCCTTGACGATATTCTGTCACATTTACACTGCGTGCTATAGCCCATGACAACCAGATGCTGGCACTAATGCACAACAGGCAGTGCACAGTGCCATAAACCTACTCGAGAATGAGTCACTCCAAACCCCTTGCACACAATTTGTGCAAAGCTACTACTGTAGAAACTGGATTTCTGTATCCTGTCGACCCGAGAGCAGCACATGAGTAAGCGCTGTCCTTGCTCTTAATTTAGTTTTTTCTTGCTTATTACGTGATCAATAACCACTCCCCTTATTGCTTTGTGTGCGCACACTTTAATTCCAAAAGCCCTTTATACGGCAGCGCAGTGAAAGCAGCAATCGCCCAAACCTACGATCCTACTGTCCCTTGGTATATCTTTTCTCACTCTAACCACCCCACGAGACTTGTCAAGCACCTGCCTTTTTTACCCATTATAAATCATGGTTCATTGTTCATTGCTTCACACCAGATTACTGCAAAGTCATCCGAGGTCTCTCCACTCAGCTGCACACTTTCCCGCATACTACGGTGCAGACATTCAAGTAAACAAACTTACGCGGGCAACTAAACATACCCAACACCAGTCACAATGCGTCGCGGTTCATCGTATCAAATGCCTTGGTGAAATTAACAAAGTGCGAGTACAAAGGCTGATATCGCTCTCTGCACTTCTCCTGCGACTGATGAGCCGCAAATACTATATCTATAGTGCTGCGACCCGAACGGAATCCACACTGCTTTTCCACCACGTTCGGTTCCACAACTTGACTAACGAGGCGATTGAGCAGGATTCGGGCAATCACCTTGCCCACACAACTCAGCAAGTTGATGCCACGATAATATGTGCAACCTCGCTTGTTCTCTTTGCCCTTGTACAGTAGTAGCACAAGGACATCCTTCAGCTCACCAAGCACCTACTCCTCAATCCATACGCGTGGCACCAAGTGTTGCACCGTATATTAATAATTCAGGCGGTAACCCTGTCGCCATCAGCGCACTTGCCTTTTCGCAGCTGAGCAAGTGCTCTCTACGTCTCATCCAGTGTCGGTATTTCCGCCAGGCTCATCTTCACCTCGTGCTGCTTGATGCCGTTCATTGTAGACTAGCAAATATCTGAACGGTGGTTCAAAAGGCACTAAAAGTTTTTTCGCCGGATCTGCACTATGTCTGCAGTCAGTGTGCAGGTAGCGCCTGAATTACCATCGTTTGGTGTCCTCGGCGGCTCCAACCTCGGTCCACACTTCGACTTCAAGGAGTCAAAGAATTCCTTGTGTTGGCGACACTCGGCGTAGCATTCCATCTGTTTCGGCTTTTCTGTCCACCATGCATCTTTTATTCGACGGAGCCCTCGGGTTAGTGGCCGTCGCAGGTTGCGAAACTTACCCTTCTTCAACAAATCTCTGAGGTCTGTCATATTTGCAGTAAATGCTGCATTCTTCTTACACAACAATGCGATAATCTTCGCATCGTTCTCAGCAAGCCAGTCAGACCGCTTACAGTTTGGGCGCCCAATGGTCTCCTCGGCAGCAGCTGTCACCTGGTCGCGAATGTTGTGCCACAAGTCGCCCACTGTCGCCCACACAGGCGTACAGCCATCGCCTTCTCCAGAGCAATGCGTTTCGCCACAGTACCGAGAATGAGAATGTTAAATCTACGCCAGTGCACGGCGGGAGTACAATACATAGACATACGAAAATATATGTACAGTTTGGTCCGCACCAATTTGTGACCAGTGCCACACTCAGATCCGCACAGTACACGTGTCGTGCGTACTTCATGCATATCACGCTGACATACGACGACATAGTAGAGCAGGTGAGCGTGACCACTCCGTGGGTGAGTCCAAGTTGCTATGTCACTCGCACTCAGTGCAAACCGAGTGTTCGTGATCGTCAGGCCGTGAGTGGCACACAGTGAGAGCAGCCTGTCACCGTTCGCATTCGCTGAACCAATGTCATGCGGACCGATAACATCTGTCCACACCGATGCATCAAGCCCAACGCGCGCGTTGAAATCACCGAGCAGAAATAGTTGGTCGCTCCTCGGCACAGACCGTATCACAGAGGATAGCTGAGTATAGAATTGATCACGCGTGTCATCAGAATAACACTTGTTTGGATCGTACGTGCTTAGAAAGAGGTAAACTTACATCTTTCGTGTCGTAGGTGAATAGCCATCAGTCGGGCGCCGATGCCTGTTGGTTCACCCACCAGCTGACCATGGAGGCAATAGGATATTGCAAACCCGACCCCATGTTCATGTGGTGCTGAGACGGCGTTGAAAATTGAATAGAATGGGTAGGCAGCACCTGTTTCATGCAACCTATCTTGCTCAGCGAGTCGAGTCTCACTGAGTGCGGGAATACCGAGGTTGTAGCGGGCCAATTCCACCGCGACAAATGCAATGCGTTCACTCGAAGTCCGATCCAGTAGTGTGCGCACGTTCCAGTACCCGACGCTTAGTGCTTTGCGCACAGGGACATGATCGCTTTGGTGGGCAATATCACACTAGCTGGCGGTTGTGCTTCGAAGGGACTCCACCCGGAGTCCTTGGCTCAATAACGTGACCCAGAAGGCATTGGGTGGTTTGGAGGTTTGCTTGAGAGACTTCGCGGGGAGCCTTTGGCTCAATAGCCTGACCCACAAGGCAGTGGGGAGCAGATCCAGCTCGGGAATGTGATTGTAGAGACAGATTGGGGTCTGCTTGTGTTGTAAAGCTGCCCTTTACCTCTGCCTCTCTGTCCTACCAACCAGCCGGGGAAAACAAAATGCAGAGCCTGCTAGACCGAAGTATTTTAGGCACAGAACATGGCTACCTTTATAGGTCACATGCGCATAACTCGCCGGTATCACCGAGGTGACTCATATCTCTTCTCTGAACAGATTCGACTCTGGTAGCGGCCTTCACTGTCTGACTGTAGGTAGGGTCACGTCCGCAACATAGCAACCCGTACGTCGATGACGGTCTGATTTCGTCAGCTTCCGGTTTGACCATGACAACGAGTCTGTCAGCCGCTCACGTGATCTGGCCGATCTCGCCCCGCTAGTGTGCACCATCGTAGTCAGCTGTATCTCCTCCGTAACAGTTTGAGGTCAGTCACACGCAGCCGTTGGAAAGCTGGAACAATTCATTTACTTTTTGCGACCGCAGTAAGATACACGCCTGCGATTACGGCCAGAGGCGGGTGGGTTTTGGAGGGTTTGCAGCAATTTGACCAGTGGCTGCCTGGTTTGAGGCGGGCAGTAGCAAACCATTGAGCGCCCAGGTGTGTCCTCCCACCGTCAGTGATAACGCGTGGCGCTCCTGCACTACGCCAGTGGAGCGATGAGCTTATAATCCGTGGACCTGTTTTCCCCAATTGCTAGGTTTTAATGGAAGAGAGCTGTCGACCACTTTCTAACCTCCGAAGAGGATGGACTAGGATACTGGCAGGTCGCCCACACCTGACAGGAAAACGACTGGGGTCCTCAGCCAAAGCCTTCGATTAAATGTACATCCGAAAAGCAGCGCCTCAACCACATGGTCAGTTCACTGACTCGTGCGAGTTGATGTAATGGATCATAGCAGGGAGCAGGGCATAACCCAACTCCCACCCAGTGGTCACCACGAGAAGGCTTCCAGGACATAAGACCATGACACAACAGTAGCAGCAGTGGTTGGACCATCTGTCAGGATCTAGCCATTACCAACCTCAGCGCACCATAGGCTCTCCGTGATATAACAACCTTATTAAATGCACAAAACTATGCTGCTTCGGCGTACCAATGTGGTTTACCTGCTGTGCCTATCAAACTTTGAGGTGTCAACATATGCTTTCTGCTGCTGAGTATGTTCGGTATGTCAATGAACTTTTGTACCGTCTCAATCCAGTGGAAGGAAGCCGTTGTCCTGGAACGACATAAATCAACTAAGAATTAGCATCCAATAAAGCATAGATCTGTCCTATCAAAAATGGTGGAACGACGTATAAAAACAATACCGGTCCACTTCTCACCTTCACGGAAGTTACTCAACAACTCTCAGCACGGCTTCCTGTTTGTTCGTTCACGTATAACTTGCCAACACAAATTTTCACAACATCTAAATGCCATTTTTTCGGCCGTTATTCACCTCGACATGCACAACGCTTTTGATTGAGTGCTCCACGGAAAGCTAATATTCAAAAGCATATTGCATGGAATCAGTGAAACACTGCTTCTATGGCTTAACTCGTACCTCACAAACCGCACTAAAGATGGTAAAAATTTAGGGGTATAAATCTAGACCATCAGCTGTCACAAGCGGTTTGGTAATTTGTAGAATCTTTGCTCCTCTACTCTTTTTAATGTATCTGAGGGTTATCCTTGACGCGGTGAAATTCCGATCAGCATGCGCTTTTGCCGACGATCTCAAAACTATACGCTCTTCAAGTTGATACCATGAACGAAGCCATCGATATTATCCAGCTCGACCTCCAAGCGCTAGGAACCTGGAGTTCATAGTGGGGATTTACGACAGATAAGTGTTATGGGATGTATTACAAATGCAACATAAAATCTGGCCATCCGACCATGATAAGTCACTTAATTTATACAACACCATCCAGGATCTGAGACTGAAATACCCATTCTAGCTTACTTTCTCCGAACAATTAGCTTGCGTCACTGCGAAGGCCAGACAGAACATTGCAATTTTATTTAGAACATATATATTAAAAGCACTTAAACTGCGCCTATTCATCATTTGCTCGTCCCATATTAGAATACTGTTCAATGATGTACAGCAGTGCGAACAAGTGCTGCAGCACTGCATTAGCAAATGTAAAAGGAACATTCAAAAAACGCGTATTAGTCACATAGAGGTTGGAATAGTTCGAACCATGCGAGAAACTCAAACTTCCTCCCCTCTGGCTGCGGCGCATGAAGCAGAAATTTTAATGTCCTTTAATGTCTCGTGCAAGAAAATGCAGGTTTCCAACCCTAACGTGAGAAGAATGCAGTCCCCATTATGCAACACACAAAATAAGGAAAATTCGATAGTGGAATGCAGATCGAAAACCACCATATCCCCCAGCTTGTTCCTTAAAGGATATACTAGGATCTGGAGCAAAATACAAACTGAGTTACATGCCCGCTATTCAGAAGGCGAATTTCGCAAGTGGATCAGTAAATATTTGACCGTGCAAAAGCTGATCCACTTGTTGGGACGTCACACAACAAATAGCCAAGCATGCAAACTTGGTGCATGATTAAGATAATCCTGAAAATAGTCTACAACAGACAGTGAGTATTGAAGTTGGAAAGGCTCTACTCTCGCCTTTTGCAACTTTGCTCCTCTCTTACACGGTTGCCAAACTCAAAATTAGCACCAACAAGTGTATGCTGAGGACGAAAGCCAACTGAACACACCGCTACATTCTCCGTCTTCATCGTCAAGTGCTTATCACTCATAGTGCAGTCTATTCGTATATCTACCTTCGCTAGGCGTCAATCTTGCTCCAGTCGCATGTGAGTGCGACAACCAACATTCGATCTTCCGGGTAGCCTTGAGCAAAGCAACCATCATGTGTTATAAAAAACTATACATCCCTTGTACTTGTGTTAAACTCATTTTCCTATTACCCAAAATCTTTATTTAAGCGTTTCGTATTAATATTCTCAAGAGGCCTACATTCCCGATAAAGACATCATGTGCAGCATCAGATAACACACTGAAAAACCACTCAACAAGTATGCTCTGTCAAAATTGAAAATAGTTCTTTATCAATGCATTGAACTTTTCGATCATTCGTGGTCGTTGCTCTAGAAAATACTTTTTATTATGAGAACCTGCCGTGACAAACGTGTTTCGCTAAAAAATTTTATTAGTTATTTATTGCTCCACCAGATCACCTATGGTTAGTCGAAATATTGGAAGAGTTTGTCCAGACTGCTAACGATATTCTGGGTAGTCGGGTTGTACATTACCGTTATATCGGGCTTCTTAGAGAAGGAGCGCACAAAGATGAGATAGAATTGACCGTTGATTGGTCTTAACTAGTCCAAGTTGATTCGCTGCTATGGCTTCTGTAATTTAGTCCTTGGTTGCCACAGATATTTACGAGGTACCTTCGCTGCAAGTTGGCAGAATTCACATGTTACATGTGTGTCGTCCGCTAAACCGCGAGCCGATGAGCAAGCACAGACACATACAGATCGATTGACCGATAGCTGATTCGTCCACTTTTTTCCTTGTGCTGATTGGTTCCTTTTCGACTTATTCACCTGGTGTAACCTACAAGCTATCTATTACAGTTTTTGACACGTCCCATGCGGTGTGTATCCTTAGTTACTTCATGCGCGGACTAAGGGTCCAGGTGCGATCCAGCAATACTCGAGTAATACGTATCAGAATGACGACGGTTGCTACGAGCCCTCTTGCGGGACTGTCATGTCTGTGGCCTGCTGGTGCAGAAAAACCCTGTCTACAGTCGTGGATACAGTGGAAAACATCTTTCCAAAATCAAATGACTCTCTTTCCTGTGTTAAACCCCTCTATCGTGTTATCCGATACCCATTGGATTATGTTATTCCGCCAAGCCCTTGGAGCAGAAGGACAACGTCATTTTGACGCTATGAACTTGATGGCTAAGACCAGTATTGTGCACGTGATCCAGTTGTTTGAGGAATTGTGGGGAATCCAACAAAGTGTGTTTTCCGCTCGTTATCAGTTTTTCAAACTACAGCAACGATGCGGAGAAAGTGTAAATGATTTCATCGCCCGCATTCATCAAGCTACACCGGAATGCCGGTACAATACCATTCCCTCAAGTCGGTTTGAAAAAGTCGTGAAAATCCAGTGCCTAATTGGTGGAGTTACAGATGATGGTGCGAGGGAAAAATTATTGTCCCAGGAGGAAGAGACCCTTTCCTGGGAGATGGCGTGTAACCTTGTACGTCAAACGGAAAACCTAAAATCCCAACTATCCACCTTCAACCCTCCTCAGCATGTGGAATGTGTAAACAAACTGTCACCACGTTTATCCTCTGAAAACAGGGTACGGAAGTTCGTCTGCTACCGATGCGGGGATCAGCACACTTCTCCCACCCAGTGTCCTCATACTCGCACAAAGTGCAGAAATTGCGGAAAACGGCCACTTGGCACGGGTTTGCCGTTCCCCACGGTCACAAGTCTCGATCAAATCATTGAATTCCGACGACGGTGAGTGCCCAGATTCCCAGCTAAATTTTATGAACCATATAATTTCAAACTGCTCAGTTATGACGAAAGTGTCTCCATATAGGATCACGCTTCGTGTTAATAACGAACCAGTTTTATTTGAATTGGATACTGGTTCCGCGGTGACATTGATTAGTAAAAACGCGCTCTCATCGTTACCCGACCTGGAACCGACTGATACCGTTTTTAGAATCTATACAGGAGAAGTGATTGATTTACTTGGGAAGTGTCAGGTACGAGTGCAGCAGCAGGGTAGATCACACAGTCTGGTACTTCATGTCGTGCCTCAAGCTCCAGTCAATTTGCTTGGTCGCGATTGGATGAAAATGTTACCACAAGTATTAAATACCATCCACTCTGTGGGGGAGGATACCTTTGAATCGGTCCTTAAACGATATCTAGAAGTGCTTGACGAGCAGCAATTGGGCAGGCTCAATAATTTTAAAGCAAAAATCCATATGTCAGACTCAAGTACACCAAAGTTCTTTAAGGCCACAACACTGCCCTATTCCTTACGACCTAGAGTGGAGGACGATCTGAAAATGCTTCAAAGAGAAGGTATAATTGTACCAGTCCAACAAGCTGAATGGGCGGCCCCGATAGTGCCTGTACTTAAGCCCGACGGTAACGTACAAATCTGTGGTGATTATAAGCTTACAGTAAATCGAGGTGCCATCATAGACCGTTATCCATTACCAAAAATTGAGGATTTGTATGCCAACTTGTCTGGAGGAGTCAAGTTCACTAAATTGGATTTAAGTCACGCCTATTCGCAGGTAGAGTTGGATGAGGCCTCCCGACGTCTTACGACGATCAGTACACATTTGGGGCTATTCGAATACACTAGACTGTCTTTCGGGATTAACTCAGCGCCGGCGATCTTCCAAAGGATAATTGACAATATTGTGCGTGACATAGCGAACACTTGCGCATATCTCGATGATATCCTTATCACGGGTCGTACAGAAAAGGAGCACTTGTACACGTTGGACCGGGTGTTGCATAAACTCTCTGAACACGGTTTGCATTTGAAACGCTTCAAATGTGCTTTCCTAGTTGATTCAGTTGACTACCTCGGTTATAGACTGGACAAGCATGGTTTACACGCGCGGAAAGATAAATTACAACCCATTATTTCTGCACCCTCACCTCGTAACGGAGCCCAGTTACGCTCGTTCTTTGGAATGCTTTCACATTATCGTCGGTTCCTACCTAATCTTGCTTCTGTTCTAGCACCACTTCACAACTTGCTGAAAAAAGATTCTAAGTGGGCATGGGGCGAGTAAGAGCAACAAGCATGTGACAGGGCAAAAGGTCTATTTGCTTCTTCACCAGTCTTGGTACAGTACGACCCCAACAAACCCCTCATCCTACAGTGTGATGCTTCGCCTTTTGGAGTCGGGGCAGTGCTGGGACATAAAGTCCACGACGGAACAGTTCGCCCTATTGCTTTCGCGTCCCGCACATTACAACCTGCTGAGAAAAATTACGCACAATTAGACAAGGAAGCACGGGCCGTAGTATTCGGAGTAAAGCGGTTCCATCAGTACTTGTGGGGCAACCAGTTTGAGATACAGACTGACCATAAAACACTGTTATCACTTCTCGGTAAGGAACGAGGCATAGAACAACTTAACGCACCCCGAATGGTATGCTGGGCCCTCCTACTTTCTGCTTACAATTATCAAATCCTATACATTGCCGGTCCTCACAATAATGTCGCTGATGCGCTCAGTAGGTTGCCACAGATTGACCAACAGGAGGAAAGAAGTGACGCGCCCTGCGAGTTTGTTCAACTTTTGCAACACCTGAATACTACACCCATATCTGGCGACATGGTTAGGAAAGCTACAGACAGAGATCCCGTTCTATCGACTGTGAAAGGTATGCTGCTGCGTGGCTGGGGTTCGCGAGCACCTGGTGATCTGCGTCCGTTTTTCAACTGTAGATTTGAGCTGAGCCTGAATGAAGAAGGTATCCTACGTAGAGCTCGCATCGTCATTCCATTGACTATCAGGTCAGCTGTACTGAAACAATTACATGATGCACATCCAGGTATTGTCCGCATGAAAGCCTTCGCCAGATCCTACTGCTTTGAAAAAATGAGAATATGCGTAGCTCGGGGTGTGGATGCGGATTTTGGGCGGTTCTCCGAGCTGACTGATTATTGTGCAGAGGTTTCGTTGCCTGACTAGGCAACATCATCAGTGCGGTTTCAGGGGCCTGGTTCGCAGTGCCTCGTAAGCGACTTCAATGTCCAAGTGCTTATTGATCGAGTCCTGCTTTGAATGCCAGGCTTCAATGAACTCACGTGCTTGCCGGCTTTTGGCCCTTCCGAGGATACTGGTATGCTCTATGTCGAATTGATGATTCTCAGCATCCATGTGCACTGACATCAGGGAGTTCTGGTCGTGGCGACGTATGGCTAGGCTGTGTTCGTGTAGCCTTGTGCCAAGCGTTCTCCCAGTCTGTCCCACGTAGTACTTGTTGCAGTTCCGACAGCAGATCTTATAAATCACACCAGTTTCTTCTTCTTTTCTAAGTTTATCTTTCACCTTGAAGAGTTTGTTGCGAATGGTTTCCGTTGGCTGGTGTGCAACTTTGACTCCAAAAGGCAATAAAAGCCTCGCTGCCATTTCAGAGATACCATTGATATAGGGAAGTGTTGTTCTCTTTTCAGCTGGTACATTTGTCGAGGTGTGTTGAGTAACCTTTTGTGATGCGAGGCAGCGTAGAATGAAGCCTTTTGGGTACGAGTTCCGCTTGAACAGGCTGAAGAGATGATCATCCTCTGCCCGTCTCAGCTGCGGTGTGCTACAGTGGGTTTGTGCTCGTTTGAAAAGGGTTTGCACGCAGCTGCGTTTGTGGGCTGCCGGATGATTGCTGCCGTAGTTGAGGATCTGGTCCGTATGCGTAGATTTTCGGTAGACTGTTGTTTCCAATCGTTCAGCACCAGTCCGTCGTATGAGAACGTCTAAGAATGGTAACTGTTCGTTGTTCTCCTCCTCCCTGGTGAATTGGATGCCATCGAACACACTGTTGATTAGTTCGTGTGTTTCCTCCAATTTGGAACGTTTGAGGATGACGAAGGTGTCGTCTACGTATCGTACCCAAAGTTTTGGTCTCGCGATCGGAAGTGCTATTTGTTCCAGCGCCTGCATCACTACCTCGGCTATTAGACCAGAGATCGGCGATCCCATTGGTGTGCCTCTTATCTGTTCGTAAATTTGGCCATTGAAAGTAAAATGTGTTGTTAGACAGAATTCCAATAACTCCATCATCTGTTTGGGTTCCGGTCCACTGTTTGTATCAGACGACGTGTGCTCCTCTAGCAGGCGCGTCATTGTTTGTTTCGCCAAGCCAATGTCGAGTGAAGTGAACAGGGCGGTTACATCGAAAGAGACCATTGTAACGCAAATGAAAGCACACTGGTTCGTTTAAACCATACGGTATTTTTAGTGCCCGCGTTATTCCCTTTCTTATCTTGATGTGTATCTTATTCATGTCGAAACAAACGGTAAAACCATCGCCGCGTCGCCTTTGCCAAACCTACTTGTTTTATCTACGCTTGTACCGAAAAAGACGCTCCTGTCGTGTCGCCGAATACACGTGTTTCCGCTCCGTTCGTTCGTTCGTTCTGGTATTCGCCTCATCGGAGCATCGTCGTCGTATATGCGTTTACAGTTCGGGTGTTGAGCTTCCCTTAATATTCGCTTACAGTCCGCAGTCCTTGTCGGTACCACGAACCTGCGCTACGGAACATATTACACCATCATTTCGTCTCGTTCAATGGTTGCGGTTTTAAGTTTCTCAAGGAACTGTTCTGCCGAGTTGATCGAGTGTTCCGATCGCGCGATTAAGTGTTTTAGCCTTCTCCAGAGCTCCGTTGCAAGCCTGTAATTTGGTGCTCCAGGTAACGACACGATGGGGCGAAACGGCACTCCGCTTTTGTGTACTTTAGGTAAGCCATAGAACCGCGGTAGTACCGAGTCTTGTGGTCGCATCCTCTTATGTTCCAATTTTGTGATTTTCCCCATTTGTTCCAGCTTCTGCAGAGTGCGTCTGATGTTGCCTTCTAAGCGTTTTGTCGGGACTTCGTTTAATGGCTTGTATGTGTTGGTATCACTGAGTAGGTGTTGTACTTTCATCATGTAATCAGATTTGTCCATTATAACAGTGATACCAATACATACCAGCCATTATACGAAGTCCCGACAAAACGCTTAGAAGGCAACATCAGCGCACTCTGCAGAAGCTGGAACAAATGGGGAAAATCACAAAATTGGAGCACAAGAGGATGCGACCACAAGACTCGGTACTACTGCTGTTCTATGGCTTACCTAAAGTACACAAAAGCGGAGTGCCGTTTCGCCCCATCGTGTCGTTACCTGGAGCACCAAATTACAGGCTTGCAAAGGAGCTCTGGAGAAGGCTAAAACACTTAATCGCGCGATCGGAACACTCGATCAACTCGGCAGAACAGTTCCTTGAGAAACTTAAAACCGCAACCATTGAACAAGACGAAATGATGGTCTCTTTCGATGTTACCGCCCTGTTCACTTCACTCGACATTGGCTTGGCGAAACAAACAATGACGCGCCTGCTAGAGGAGCACACGTCGTCTGATACAAACAGTGGACCGGAACCCAAACAGATGATGGAGTTATTGGAATTCTGTCTAACAACACATTTTACTTTCAATGGCCAAATTTACGAACAGATAAGAGGCACACCAATGGGATCGCCGATCTCTGGTCTAATAGCCGAGGTAGTGATGCAGGCGCTGGAACAAATAGCACTTCCGATCGCAAGACCAAAACTTTGGGTACGATACGTAGACGACACCTTCGTCATCCTCAAACGTTCCAAATTGGAGGAAACACACGAACTAATCAACAGTGTGTTCGATGGCATCCAATTCACCAGGGAGGAGGAGAACAACGAACAGTTACCATTCTTAGACCTTCTCATACGACGGACTGGTGCTGAACGATTGGAAACAACAGTCTACCGAAAATCTACGCATACGGACCAGATCCTCAACTACGGCAGCAATCATCCGGCAGCCCACAAACGCAGCTGCGTGCAAACCCTTTTCAAACGAGCACAAACCCACTGTAGCACACCGCAGCTGAGACGGGCAGAGGATGATCATCTCTTCAGCCTGTTCAAGCGGAACTCGTACCCAAAAGGCTTCATTCTACGCTGCCTCGCATCACAAAAGGTTACTCAACACACCTCGACAAATGTACCAGCTGAAAAGAGAACAACACTTCCCTATATCAATGGTATCTCTGAAATGGCAGCGAGGCTTTTATTGCCTTTTGGAGTCAAAGTTGCACACCAGCCAACGGAAACCATTCGCAACAAACTCTTCAAGGTGAAAGATAAACTTAGAAAAGAAGAAGAAACTGGTGTGATTTATAAGATCTGCTGTCGGAACTGCAACAAGTACTACGTGGGACAGACTGGGAGAACGCTTGGCACAAGGCTACACGAACACAGCCTAGCCATACGTCGCCACGACCAGAACTCCCTGATGTCAGTGCACATGGATGCTGAGAATCATCAATTCGACATAGAGCATACCAGTATCCTCGGAAGGGCCAAAAGCCGGCAAGCATGTGAGTTCATTGAAGCCTGGCATTCAAAGCAGGACTCGATCAATAAGCACTTGGACATTGAAGTCGCTTACGAGGCACTGCGAACCAGGCCCCTGAAACCGCACTGATGATGTTGCCTAGTCAGGCAACGAAACCTCTGCACAATAATCAGTCAGCTCGGAGAACCGCCCAAAATCCAGATCCTACTGCTGATAGGCAGCGATTGAACGAGACATCGAAGAACTTTTGAGTACTTTTAACACATACCAAAAATATCAAATAGATAATCCAAGGGGCGCAGTTCACCCTTGGCGGTTGCCCGACAGCCCATGGGCACGTGTCCACGCCGATTGGCCCGATCTAAGGAAATGTGTTGCTACTTTCAGTAGATGCATACTCCAAATGGATTGATGCGCATGTTGTTGCAAAAGCTACTGCAGAAGCTACAATCAATGGCGTACGCTCTAGTCTATCTACACATGGCATACCGAAAACGTTAGTCACTGACAACGGTCCGCACTTTCCGAGTGCAGCGTTCAAAGAATACCTGCAGAGCAACAGCGTTCATCACATGACTTCCGCACCGTACCATCCAGCGTCAAACCGTTTAGCTGAAAGTGTGGTCCAAACCGTGAAAGCTGGTCTTCTTAAGCAGCGTAATGGCTCGTTACGAACCAAACTTGACCGATTCTTGTTCGCATATCGGATCACACCGCTAGAGTCTATCGGAAAGAGCCCTGGAGAGGCAATGTTTGGGCGTCGACTACGTAGGAGGCTAGACCTACTTTTCCAGACCCTCGTCAGACCAGGCGTTGACAGCAACAACGTATGCATGAAAGTGGACGCGCACCAGTTAAGCCCCAGAATTCGATAGGGGAACGTGCTGTTTACACGAAACTACCACATGAGCAGTTATGGCAGCCTGGCACCGTGCTTACGAGCTCAGAAACGGAGGCCGAAATACAACTAGAGAGTGGAGAGACAGTACGCAGGCACAATGATTTCATCCGGCCCAGCACCCCAGTCACACCGTACCCTGGGGAAGAGAAAGTGGTTCCAGAAGATCTGGAGGAGACAAACAAAAACCAAAAGGAAGAAATCGATCAGCCAATTGCTATTCGGAAACCGCACCGCTCACCTAAGCCGATAGAACGTTACATTTCACAACTGTGATTCCATCTGTCACGTGAGGGGATGCTACATGTATGTCGTCCGCTAAACCGCGAGCCGATGAGCAAGCACAGACACATACAGGTCGATTGACCGATAGCTGATTCGTCCACTTTTTTCCTTGTGCTGATTGGTTCCTTTTCGACTTATTCACCTGGTGTAACCTACAAGCTATCTATTACAGTTTTTGACACGTCTCATGCGGTGTGTGTTCTTATTCACTTCTTGCGCGGACTGCGGGTCCAGATGCGATCCAGCAATATTCGAGTAATACGTATCATCACCCTTTTGGAAAACGTTTCGATTTCCGATTTTTTCAGGCCATGGACAAAACTGCCTGCCGAGGGTATCATACCACGTCTAATTGGGTGTCCGGCATGAATCAGCTGTAAAATTTGGCTCCATAGTATTTTTGGCGCCACCGCTCAGTCTCCTAACATGAACCAATTGTTCACAAACGGCTGGGAACTATGTTTACTAAGGACCTCAATCAATCAGAGCTACCACTACTTGGCCAACATATTTACATGCGCTGCATTGCATTCTCTGAGGTTATTTTCAGCGAAATATCCATACAAATGTCGTCAGGTGTTACCGGCAATTTCCTGGCATTTTCGGCCGGGACTCGCTTGCAGATGGACTGAAATGCGGCAGCTTTCATGACACAGACATCGTCCCCTTTTGGATGAAAATTAATGAGATGAGCCAATACGTTCGTTTGGATGATTTTGCTTAGGTTGATACTACATAACGAAATTGCGGGATGGTTTATAACAGGTAGAAATACACAGGCTTAGCACGTCCCCTAGGATTGTAATAGAAGAAAATGAATTTCCAATACTAAATAAGTGGACTAAACAAGATACAAATCGGTGAGCAGACAGCGTAATCGTGTATGTTCGGAGGGTTGTGGAGGTTAGAAAGTACTGGCAAAAGGAAATAATACTTTGCTACTGCTTTTAATAAGCAGCTTACCAACGCCGCCGCAGAGATTTATGTGCATCAGTGCAGGCCATAATTCCAAAGTGGCTAGTTAACATGAACATACCTTGGATATCCGTTCATGTAAGTAAGTGTAGAGCGTTGTATATCCAATAGTTTTCTTTTAAAAAAGTAATTTGGGCGCAGAGATAACTGAGATTAAAGGGGCTCCCCAGGGTTGGCAAACTCGACGAAAGAAACAAGCTCGTAGACAATCTGGATGACTGTAATGCCCAGTTTCAGGTTATTACCTCCGAGCTTGGTGTTCGGGCTGTTTCAAAACGTTGCGGCCTACGCGTTGAAGGTTTACACTTCTTGTAAAGTAGGTAAATACTGGCCCGTCGCAAAGGGACCGGACCTAAACTTGGTGCGACGGTTTGCGACCCTCATTGACCCACTGAGTTAAACTGGGTGAGGCCTCCGGGCATATTGAGAGCTACTCCTACCAGGTTGGTCAACGGTGAGAGGTCAGACAAACTCAGTCTCCTGGTCCTCCAGTTTGGGGGTTTGAAATGGGCTGGCGTCCATTCCTGTAAAACTAAACTATTCCCAACTCCCCGTTGCCTTGCGGACAGGCTTTGGAGCCAAAGACTTTGGATGAGGACCCTAATCGACCTCCTGTCTAGGTTTGGGTGCCCCGGCAGTATCTCAGCCCACATACAACCATGACATTTTCTTCAAACCCAAACTTCATCATGCATCGGCCGTCGCGCAGATTATCAAGGGTCGCTTTATCTGCGACATACAGCAGGGCGGATAAGCGAAAACATGCTACTGCTGGCGCCTCCCTTCTTTCTTTTCCACCTTTTTCTCTTACTCCCATCCCGACTTCCATTACTAACCTTCCTTCTATAATTCCCAGCTTAATTGACAGCAATCGAAGTGCCACTGGAGTAGAACCATCTACAGACACCATCCCACCGCAACTATCGGACGCCTATCGGCAAAAGTTCCTTATAACGCCACGCTGTCCCGTTTCCATGGCGACATTCAACGTCCGCACTCTAAGACAAACAGGTCAGCAGGCTGCACTCGCACGCACCTTGGACACACTAGGTATTGATGTGTGTTGTGTGTCCGAAACTAGGATCAATGACCTTAATGGGGTTATTGAATTAACTGCACCCGGCTTATCCTCTCGTTATTGGTTGTACGCATCCGGAGACGCCGATGTGGCACTCACGTTTCAAGCTGGTGTCGGTATCATTCTAAACTCCAAGGCTGAGCCACGGTTAGTTGATCAGATTCCGATGAACAGCCGTTTATGTGCAGCCCGATTGACGACATCAGCTAAGGTGAATTCGCGAAGTAGTACAAAACGCTGTTTGTGATTTCCGCTTTTGCTCCCACCGACTGCAGTTCTAATGCAGTCAAGAACACATTCTATCACGAATTAAACGCGCTACTACGCAGTGCTACTAGTTCAGATATTATAGTACTTGCAGGGGATATGAACGCACAACTAGGGCGTCTGAGCTCTTCAGAAGCTCAGCTGGGTGATAAGTACGGACTTAACTCAGAACGGACTGACAACGGCGAGCGTCTGCTGCAACTGTGTGCGGAGCAATAGTTGTTTCTAAGTAGTACTGCTTTTAGCCACAGTGGGCGCCGAAGTTCCACTTGGCGTCCTCCTGTAGCTGGCCAGCGATGGACCAACAATAACCAAATTATCAGAAGTTGCACGTGGCGTGGTTATATGCTAGATTGCCGCCCGTACTGGAGTACCTGTGTCGACTCTGATCATGCCTTGGTATGCTGTCGTTTCTCCATGAACTTTACCGGGAGGCGCACAAAGCGTCCCCTACGATTGGCAATGGAGAAATTGTCGCAGTCCTCAGTTAGGCAGGCCTAACAAGATGCACTGCATAGCGAACTCTCGCTGTCTTGTCCTAATGACACTGAGCTTCAGTAAAATAGGATCTCGGCCGCCATGCATGACGCATTAACATTGCTTGTGGCACTAACAGTCGTCACCGCACCAGTCACTGGATAACCGAGAGGTCGGTCATCATCATCATCATCATCTTCAACAACCGCAGTACATCAGCCATTTAAACTGATGCTTCGCTGCCATACAACCATGAGCACCTATGAAATAAAGAATAAGAAGAGGGAGAGAAGGGGGACTTAACTTAGCACCTAAATGTCTTAAACAAAATTTCAGGGTCAAGGCGCCTACACCCGGTGTAAACAACATACCGTCCCAAACAGATGGCTATGGTGTAAAGATAAGGCGGCATCGGCGAGACAGCTTCCTTGCGGCTTTCACTGCCCCGCGTCATAATCGGCCATTACCCCGCAGATAACACAGCACCAAACACACCTTAAACAGGCCATCCAATTAGGAGACGGCAGCAGACATGCCACTGGTGTCGGTTGCGAGCCATGTCCTGTAAAGTCTCGGGCCATGCACAAGCCGGGTAACGTGGACTCCAGCCCGGAAGGCGAGACGGACTAACGGCACCCAGTTTGGTCGTCAGTGACTTCATTTCCCGCTGCCAAGTCAACTTCTGTCCACCGCGAGCCTTGCGCCATCCTACATCTGCTAGACTAAACAAATCCCTCCTAGGTAAGCGGTGACCAGGCATACGTAGAACGTGCCCGAGCCAACACAACTTATTCAATGCTATCTGTTGTTCTAGGGAGCTAGCATGATTATCACCACCTAGTACTCGCCTACGCACATCATCGTTGCGGACACGCTGGAGGCATCCGACTCCAGCAATGCTTCGCAAACAACGATGCTCAAAGACTTGAAGGCGCCTCAGATCTTAAAGACCGAAGGGGCCAAGTTTCACTACTATAGAACAGAACGGCCCTCACTGTGGCCTTGTATACCCGGCCTTTCAGACGGAGGGAAACTCCCATCTGTCGCCAAAGATGCCGCAATTTTAAGAAGGCAGCTCTGGCCTTTGCAATGCGTGAGCTCACGTCAGTTTCTATGCGCCCATCATTACTGATGCAGCTGCCAAGATAAGTGAATTGATCAACCACCTCGAGTTCCTCGTTAGAAAGTGTCAAGGGGTCATCAAGTGGCTGGTGGTCCTGCAGCAACACTTTGCACTTTGAAGGTGCGAAATGCATACCAAATAATGGGACCACTCTGGATAGGCTATTCAGGGTTGATTGTGCCCCAACAACATTGTCGAAAAGCAGGACGATATCGTCCGCATAATCAAGATCAACTAACCTTTCACCAGGCCGCACTTCAACGCCTACATCGTGAGATTCCGCAAGGGAACACTCCATGATAGAATCCACGACGAAATTGAACAAAAATAGGGAAACCGGACAACCCTGACGAACGCCACTTGTGGTTGGAAACCTATCCGATAAGACACCATAGGCTCTGACGCGGCCTGTAGTGTCCGAGTATAGAGCACGAAGGATGTTCACATATTTCGTGGGAACACCTTTCCGCGCAAGTATTTTAAACAGAATGCATCGATCTACCGAATCGAACGCACTCATGAAATCGAGGAACACTGATATTGTCGAGCTGCGTTATGCGTGGCGCTGCTCTAGCATCTGCCGCAAAGTGAATATATGGTCTATACAGCCACGCGCTGGACGGAAATCGGCCTGCTCTTCCCTAATCCGAGATTCCCGTTCCGCAGTGAGGCGACGAACGAGAATCGAGGCCAGTAATTTTGTCACAACTGTCGTTAGGCTAATACGCCTGTGGATAGAACAGTCTGTGCGACTGCCCATTTTGTATATTGCCACTATAATCGATTCGCTCCAATTAGCCGGGACATTCTCTTGCTTCCAGATACATTGGAATAGGGAGGTCAGCGCTTTGCAGAGGATCACATCTTCATCCTTAAATAGTGCAGGTGGGAGGGAATCCGGGCCAGCGCCACGAAAACGATTGAGGGCTGTGATCGCGTTTCGGACCTCGGTCTCTGACGCAGGCTCTAAACTAACCGTCCATGGGTTTTCCTGCATCACCTGAGTAGGAAGAGGTCCGACAGCCTGAGGCCAGCTGAACTGATCTTCAAAGTGTTCAGCCCAACGAGCCATACGGCGCTCCTTATTGTGTCTCTGCGCACCCGCACTGTCTCTGATTGTCTCACTGACGCCTGGTTTTCTGGGACCAGTGGTGCGGATTAGCTGGAAGAGCTTCCGGTAATTGCCTACTGCTCCTGCCTCCTCCATTTCTTGAGCCCGACTGGTCCACCAGGCTTCCTTGTCAGCACGTAGGCTCCGCTTCAGTTCACGCCTGATAGCCCGTCTGGTCACATTGTGGTCAGTACTAGCCGGGAGGTGTCTTCTAGATTCCAACAGATTCGCGAAGCTCTCGGATATCCAGTGACTGGTGCGGTGACGACTGATAGTGCCACAAAGAGACGCTCCCGCGTCGTGCATAGCCTCAGAGATCCTATTTCACTGAAGCTCAATGTCATTAGGACAAGACAGCGAGAGTTCGCTGTGCAGTGCTTCTTGATAGGCTAACCTGACCGAGGGCTGAGACAATTTCTCTATTGCCAATCGTAGGGGAGGCTTTGTGCACCTCCCGGTAAAGTTCATGGAGAAACGACAGCATACCAAGGCATGATCAGAGTCGACACAGTTACTCTAGTGCGAGCGATAATGCCGAATGGAACCGCGCCACCTGTAACTTATAGCTATGTTGTCAATTTGGGTTCATCGCTTGCCAGCAACATGTGGACGCCAAGTGGAACTTCGGCGCCCACTGTGGCTAAAAGCAGTACTACTTAGAAACAACTATTGCTCCGCACACAGTTGCAGCAGACGCTCGCCGTTGTCAGTCCGTTCTGAGTTAAGTCCGTACTTATCACCCAGCTGAGCTTCTGAAGAGCTCAGACGCCCTAGTTGTGCGTTCATATCCCCTGCAAGTGCTATAATATCTGAACTAGTAGCACTGCGTAGTAGCGCGTTTAGTTCGTGATAGAATGTGTTCTTGACTGCATTAGAACTGCAGTCGGTGGGAGCAAAAGCGGAAATCACAAACAGCGTTTTGTACTCCTTCGCGAATT
>OX104068.1:56052269-56281556 GCA_944474145.2 Dicrocoelium dendriticum | reverse complement strand
TGTTTGTGATTTCCGCTTTTGCTCCCACCGACTGCAGTTCTAATGCAGTCAAGAACACATTCTACCACGAATTAAACGCGCTACTACGCAGTGCTACTAGTTCAGATATTATAGTACTTGCAGGGGATATGAACGCACAACTAGGGCGTCTGAGCTCTTCAGAAACTCAGCTGGGTGATAAGTACGGACTTAACTCAGAACGGACTGACAACGGCGAGCGTCTGCTGCAACTGTGTGCGGAGCAATAGTTGTTTCTAAGTAGTACTGCTTTTAGCCACAGTGGGTGCCGAAGTTCCACTTGGCGTCCACATGTTGCTGGCAAGCGATGAACCCAAATTGACAACATAGCTATAAGTTACAGGTGGCGCGGTTCCATTCGGCACTATCGCTCACACTGGAGTAACTGTGTCGACTCTGATCATGCATTGGTATGCTGTCGTTTCTCCATGAACTTTACCGGGAGGCGCACAAAGCGTCCCCTACGATCGGCAATGGAGAAATTGTCTCATCCCTCGGTCAGGTTAGCCTATGAAGAAGCACTGCACAGCGAACTCTCGCTGTCTTGTCCTACTGACATTGAGCTTCAGTGAAATAGGATCTCTGAGGCTATGCACGACGCGGGAGCGTCTCTTTGTGGCACTATCAGTCGTCACCGCACCAGTCACTGGATATCCGAGAGCTTCGCGAATCTGTTGGAATCTAGAAGACACCTCCCGGCTAGTACTGACCACAATGTGACCAGACGGGCTATCAGGCGTGAACTGAAGCGGAGCCTACGTGCTGACAAGGAAGCCTGGTGGACCAGTCGGGCTCAAGAAATGGAGGAGGCAGGAGCAGTAGGCAATTACCGGAAGCTCTTCCAGCTAATCCGCACCACTGGTCCCAGAAAACCAGGCGTCAGTGAGACAATCAGAGACAGTGCGGGTGCGCAGAGACACAATAAGGAGCGCCGTATGGCTCGTTGGGCTGAACACTTTGAAGATCAGTTCAGCTGGCCTCAGGCTGTCGGCCCTCTTCCTACTCAGGTGATGCAGGAAAACCCATGGACGGTTAGTTTAGAGCCTGCGTCAGAGACCGAGGTCCGAAACGCGATCACAGCCCTCAATCGTTTTCGTGGCGCTGGCCCGGATTCCCTCCCACCTGCACTATTTAAGGATGAAGATGTGATCCTCTGCAAAGCGCTGACCTCCCTATTCCAATGTATCTGGAAGCAAGAGAATGTCCCGGCTAATTGGAGCGAATCGATTATAGTGGCAATATACAAAATGGGCAGTCGCACAGACTGTTCTATCCACAGGCGTATTAGCCTAACGACAGTTGTGACAAAATTACTGGCCTCGATTCTCGTTCGTCGCCTCACTGCGGAACGGGAATCTCGGATTAGGGAAGAGCAGGCCGATTTCCGTCCAGCGCGTGGCTGTATAGACCATATATTCACTTTGCGGCGGATGCTAGAGCAGCGCCACGCATAACGCAGCTCGACAATATCTGTGTTCCTCGATTTCATGAGTGCGTTCGATTCGGTAGATCGATGCATTCTGTTTAAAATACTTGCGCGGAAAGGTGTTCCCACGAAATATGTGAACATCCTTCGTGCTCTATACTCGAACACTACAGGCCGCGTCAGGGTCTACGGTGTCTTATCGGATAGGTTTCCAACCACAAGTGGCGTTCGTCAGGGTTGTCCGGTTTCCCTATTTTTGTTCAATTTTGTCGTGGATTCTATCATGGAGTGTTCCCTTGCGGAATCTCACGATGTAGGCGTTGAAGTGCTGCCTGGTGAAAGGTTAGTTGATCTTGATTATGCGGACGATATCGTCCTGCTTTTCGACAATGTTGTTGGGGCACAATCAACCCTGAATAGCCTATCCAGAGTGGTCCCATTATTTGGTATGCATTTCGCACCTTCAAAGTGCAAAGTGTTGCTGCAGGACCACCAGCCACTTGATGACCCCTTGACACTTTCTAACGAGGAACTCGAGGTGGTTGATCAATTCACTTATCTTGGCAGCTGCATCAGTAATGATGGGCGCATAGAAACTGACGTGAGCTCACGCATTGCAAAGGCCAGAGCTGCCTTCTTAAAATTGCGGCATCTTTGGCGACAGATGGGAGTTTCCCTCCGTCTGAAAGGCCGGGTATACAAGGCCACAGTGAGGGCCGTTCTGTTCTATAGTAGTGAAACTTGGCCCCTTCGGTCTTTAAGATCTGAGGCGCCTTCAAGTCTTTGAGCATCGTTGTTTGCGAAGCATTGCTGGAGTCGGATGCCGCCAGCGTGTCTGCAACGATGATGTGCGTAGGCGAGTACTAGGTGGTGATAATCATGCTAGCTCCCTAGAACAACAGATAGCATTGAATAAGTTGTGTTGGCTCGGGCACGTTCTACGTATGCCTGGTCACCGCTTACCTAGGAGGGATTTGTTTAGTCTAGCAGATGTAGGATGGCGCAAGGCTCGCGGTGGACAGAAGTTGACTTGGCAGCGGGAAATGAAGTCACTGACGACCAAACTGGGTGCCGTTAGTCCGTCTCGCCTTCCGGGCTGGAGTCCACGTTACCCGGCTTGTGCATGGCCCGAGACTTTACAGGACATGGCTCGCAACCGACACCAGTGGCATGTCTGCTGCCGTCTCCTAATTGGATGGCCTGTTTAAGGTGTGTTTGGTGCTGAGTTATCTGCGGGCTAATGGCCGATTATGACGCGGGGCAGTGAAAGCCGCAAGGAAGCTGTCTCGCCGATGCCGCCTTATCTTTACACCATAGCCATCTGTTTGGGACGGTATGTTGTTTACACCGGGTGTAGGCGCCTTGACCCTGAAATTTTGTTTAAGACATTTAGGTGCTAAGTTAAGTCCCCCTTCTCTCCCTCTTCTTATTCTTTATTTCATAGGTGCTCATGGTTGTATGGCAGCGAAGCATCAGTTTAAATGGCTGATGAACTTCTGTTGATGATGGTGATGATGATGTTGTTGTTGTTGTTATTGATGATGATGATGATGAGGATGATGATGATGATGATGATGATGATGATGATGATGATGATGATGATGATGATGATGATGATGATGATGATGATGATGATGATGATGATGATGATGATGATGATGATGATGATGATGATGATGATGATGATGATGATGATGATGATGATGATGATGATGATGATGATGATGATGATGATGATGATGATGATGATGATGATGATGATGATGATGATGATGATGATGATGATGATGATGATGATGATGATGATGATGATGATGATGATGATGATGAAATACTGGCCGTTAGTCGTTGGCTGCCTGTCGATATGTGTGTATACCCACCAACCGTAATGAGTGTTGGGGTTCCATGTTAAATCTTACGAAGCCTATTCACGTGTCTGTAAGGATAGTTGTGATTGCTGTTGGTGTGTTGCGTTCACGAGCAAACTGTACAGAGTAGTTGCGCTGAACTAATGCCATATCGAATTTGCTGAGCTGGAATTGTTTCTGTAAACGCACCATGTCCGATCCCTTAAAGCCATAAATTTTCGTGTCCGGCTTCTTGTAAAAGATTTTGGTTTGAGAAAGAGGTAGGAAGCTTTGGTTTCTGATGTTTCCGTGATTAGTGCCGTGAAGCTTTTCAAAGATCTTTCCCAGGTTATTTCTGGGGTACACTCAGTCATGAAAGTCCAACAACCTTTTTAAACAAACGCGGACAAACCTTATAATGAATAATAGATTGAATATTTTGGGCTCTGCATTGTGGCATTCGGCTTAGAAAACTTAATCTAATAGTAAGGTCATATAATCGCTCCGAACCAAAGGACCGTCTGCATTTAACCAGGAGCTCCTCCGTGGAGCGCACTAAATCTAACAGTGATGGCTTATTTGCTGTCCTGAATCAGGTGGGAGTGGTGCTATGGTTGTATGGGGAAGTGTTAAAGATTAGCTCTTGCAAATAGGCCTTGCACTGCCCCCCATCGGTTGCTGGAGTTTATAAATCATAGAGGTTAAAAGCTCCTGTAATGAGAGTATGGGTGTACTTTTAATCTAGCACAATACGAAATACAGATATTGGTCTGTAGTCCATAGCCGGAGTGGATTTTTGTGGTCGGTAAACTACGGACACAAGGCATATGTCGTCACCCTTTAGCCACAGTTTACACCAAAGGAGACCATTGGAACTTGTTTGATGATCATCTATGAGTTCACATCAAAGTTTTGTTTTGGATTGAGTCATTACTGCTAGTCCTTTATCCGTTTTGTCGTTCCGGAGAATTGATCTACCCAGTGGAGCGATCTCAACGTCGGTAATCTCCCAACTCAGCCACGTTTTGGTGATAATTAGGACATCGCTTGGCTCGGAAGCCCGATGGTGACGGGGTTCGACAAATTTACTAATAGAACAACGGAACAATGTTGTATTACGGGTAAAAAAGCAAAGCTTAACAAGTCCCTTGGGACGGCAATTATTGCGAAAATTAACTTGCATGATAAATGGAATAGCGTGTTGGTGGACACACCACAGACTCATGTAGAATAGCGGAGATGTTCGCGTATTAAAAGTATAATTCCAAAAACTCACTGGTTGAGAGTTTGTTAAGACACCGTTTGGTTGCGGTTTGTAGCCCACTGGCTAACAAGACATAAGGTGAAATGCAATTGAGACAACACATTGTCAAATGATTTTTTAAATATCGCCAGATTGAGAACAGAGAGGACATAAGTAGGGAGGGTGTTCCAAGGGTGGCACACGTGTTATTATACAAGAAGGTCAGTTTATCAGTGACCAAAAGTGAGTTGTTTAAAGTTGAACTAAGAATGGAGATTGTGATACCGTTAAGGGGTAGACTACATGCCATTTTGAGAAGTTATTGGCCTTTAAATTTTGGTTGGGTTATCCGACCGATATCCGCTATCCTGGCCGTGATGGTCATTTATGTTTGGTGATATTCCGTCGGATGCTGAGGCTGCCATTAAATCACTCTCTCACAGAGCTGTATGAGAGGAAGACTCACTAAGTTGATTGTCTCTGATGAGTAGTTGGCCACGCATGGTCATGTATTCACTCTCTTGAGCCGAATTTCTATTGGCACCGTCTTGCGGAATTTAGACCAGTTTTTCTACCTAAGCAACGTCATTAGCTCAAACTTAAGCATCAGGTTCATTAATCAGGGACCGTTTCCATTTGCTGTTATTTGTTATGGATTTACCTGTTAGAGTTCAGTGAGTTCACTGGTGTAAACCAAATTTTGTTAACCATTTTCTTATATTTTGCAGTTTCACCATAACTATCCTACAGGACCTGTTAAGAATTTGCTTTCTTGACTGTATAGAACCATTGTTCCATTGTTCTCTTATAGTGGAGTGATACTGAAATTCTCTTCGACCGCTTTGAAAGGGCATTGTCGAGGTTGAGTGCTCTACAGAGCTAACTCTATTGATTTCGTTCATGTGCTTCCGCTTCCTCAGAGGAGGATGCTTGAAGTTCAGAAACCACTTAAACAATAATCCTCCGTTTTTCATCAGATTTACTAAATTCCTCAGGGTTGCAATGCTCTTTCATACGTTTGTTCCAAGTAAAATGCGGACGTATATACACCCCACAGGATGAGTTGAGGAGCTAGCAGTATTTCCGCCCATCTTTGTAGCCGATAAGTAGTAAAACAAATTTCTTTCTTTTATCTACATATCGAAAGCAGTGATTTATGGACAAAACGCTGTGGGAAATGTTTATCTTTGATTAATTTGTGGGACCATCTAATTGTGCAAACGGGCTGGACGTTTTTGGCACACTAGCCTGACATTCAAGACCGAACTGTAAACTCATCGTTAGTATTTGCTAGGGAGGCGGAAGGTGGGGATATCCCGGAGGACAAAAGATCACTAAAACAAAGGCGGACGGGAACGGGAACGGGCTCAATGAAAGAGTTTAGAAGGAGCCCCGTTGGCCTGACAGAACTAGATGAGAACGGGTCACGAGCTGCGTCCCTTACTGCGTCTGAGCCTTCAGAACCGAGACGGTATTCGTCGAGAAGGTACTACATCAGACAAAAGCGCCCCCGGACCGACCCCAAGCAGATTGTTGCGTCCACGGTCAAGCAAATCCCAAACTATCGAATGACTCCGAGAGGTTCAGAATGGGACGCGTAGAAGCGGAGATAGGGGGTGAACTGGGCAGGGAATCTTCTATCACGAGATCCCCAAAATGCATGGTGTCGCGAGCGGATGACAGGAGAGATGACTTGTCGTGCGAAAGAAAGCTGACCCAGTAAGAGCCGTTGCTAACATTACCTAAACGCCACAACTGTGGTGAAGTAATTGCTTCCATTGCAAAACTACAACTCTCCCATAACTGACGACATGCATCCGAGTGCATCAAACATAGCAGACAAATATGGTGGAGCAATTAGAGTGTTTATTAAAAGGGTGTTTGGGTCCTCAAATTGAGCATAAAATGGCATAATCACGCCAATTTTAAGAAGTATCAGTAGCTCGAACCCCGCCAAATAACGCCCAGTGGCCCCGCTTTTATACCCAAAAACGTTATAGGAGTATTCATGGCTCAGTCAGTCATTCGACACTTATGGTATTACAGGCAACTTCACGTATAGTGTTAATAAGTTGGCTTGTTACAAAAGCAACATAAGGTGTTGTTTATTCAAGTTCACGCGCATAATTTCCGTCTCTCCCTATCAGCGCACTATCAGTGCAACTGTCTTTGATAATGGAACATCAGCCAATGGTACCCTCTCGATATAAGCACAGGGCTAGAAGTATAAATATAAGTAAATAAATAAATAAATTTTTATTATCGACAATGCGAGGCACACCATTACAGGCATGATCATAGTTAGCTAACATGGTGTGATCAAATTGTACAAAAGGACATGTTTGGCATAACAGTGTATATGGGTGTATATACCTATGTAATTGTGTAGGAAGGTAGCTTGTGTATTTGAATGCGCCGCAGAATTTTTGACTGTTTGTTATCGTCAGGAATGTGAGAATAAGCGATTGATTTTCGTGGGTTAGGTAGCATTATCCGAATATCCACGAGCCAGTGACTTTAGTTTGTGGCGAGTCACATCCGCCAAGTCACAGTGTTGTTAAGCAGACCTTTTTGGCTTTTATAGGGAGAAAGCTTGCCAGGCGAAAACTCACCACGTCCTGGAACACCGCCGCCGAACCATTCGCTGGAACGGAAAAACCCGAACCACCCAGCTGGCACCACGAGGAGGTTGTTCGGCTAGCCAGCCAGGGACAGGTATGCTACCGAGTAGGTTGACATAATTGTGCTAATGAAAAGTAGACAAGGATGAGAGTGTCAGTGCTAGAGGTCACAAGCAGTAGGCCTGACTGTAGCTGGTCAAGATAGGTGGAGGTGTTTAAACGTTCTCCCTCAACATCCATTTAACAGAACTTTTGTCCGAAAGAGTTACCATTGGTTTGTATTCCTACCCGGCCGGCAGCCAGTGTCCCTGTGTCAACTTTCCAGCGTTTATCAAATCAGTCCGTAACGGATCGAGCGCACAATATGCGGTCGGTCCAAGGCACACAGTATCAGTGGCACTTTTAGGCGTCAGGTTAGTATTGCCTCTGGTCGAATCAATATACCGCATGAAGACACTAATCCTAATATTAATGCTGATAATAGTAATATTAATAACAATAGACATATTTCTCCCTAAGTGAAAAGCTGTGACATATTTGGCACAGAACCTACACGCGCAGGTAATGTCCTGCACTCGCAAGAGCAAATTCAACTTGTCTGCTTATATTTTCTGCATTCCTCGCAAGGCATTTGCCCCATATGTTTGTCTTATGTGATGGAAGGTGGCAAAGTTGTAGTTTGAGTATGTTGTATACATTAAAAAGACTAATTACAATGGGTGAAGTAAGAGTATTACACCCATTAGATGTTATCTTGGTTTTCACTGAATGCATGTTTAAATGATCTTCCCACGAAAAACAACAAAATGATGTCCAGGTAGAGGCAGCTTCGCAAGTTACTGCGAAAGGATTGCACAGTCCCACACGACCTGATGCTGAATGACAGCCGATTCCACAGAGAAGCATATAAGCTGAGACGAAAGTTAAACTGCAAATTTGTTCTGCATGTGGTATTAGCAGGGTAAGATCTTGGTTACCTAGGTCTCGCGTATAAGTGAGTTTCAATGTTAATGTGAATCGACTGCAATGGGTATTGCCATGAATCAAATTGTGCAGCAATCTCAACTTATCAGTCTTCATAACGAAAGCGGATGGAGATGGAGTTGCTCGTATTGCTCCCGAGAGTTTATGATATAATGTTTTCCCGATAAGTGCTTAGTAAATGGCCGTTGAATGCTTTCTATCGATGTTCTGTCTGATTTCCTCATATTGCCTCAGATTATGCTGCGATGTTCCAGAATGGGACGAGTAAGGAGTTTAAATAGTTCAACCGTAGCTATGATGGTGTGCATGTTATAAGAGATGTTAGCGAAGGATTGTCTAGTTTGTGCTGTCTGGTACTCAATCTGTCCTAAGAACATTAAGGTAAGCATTATCTGCTTCCAAGATCACGGGTAGACTGTTGTACACAGAGGCGTTCGCTGTTACGTATGATAGATACTTCGAGTGTTAAGCGACCGCGACACAGGATAATTGACTGTTGTGCTTAAAACCACATCATCCACTTGTCGCATCAAGTCTAAAGCGGATGAATTTATTCTTGAATGAGCGCTAGTACATTCAGAAGCGCAACTCCTCGGTGCATGTGGACAAATGTTATGTCATAAACAAATAAAAACGGCACGCTATGTTAGTTTAATCAAACTGCAATAATTGATAAAAAGAAGGGAAATTAATGTACCGAGCGCATATCCTTGATTAACTCTGCTGGTAATTGGACGCGGGGAAGAGCAATATTCGCTTAAGGTGACTGTTTAAGCGGAACCCATTATTGTGCTCCGGACTTTAAAGAAAGCTGACTAAATCGATAACCGTTTGTGAGGCACCAGATCGAATGATTCCGCATGTCTACGCATAGAATTAATGTTGCATATTTGGAGTCGATGGAGTCTGGTGTGTAGTTCAGGTAATTCAACTGCCAGCATGAGTATGATCGTTAGTCAAGGAAACCATTTTCGGATCTGTCTATCAACTCCAGCGAGTTAATGAAATTCCTCACACTGTTTTAACAACTTCACGAATAATCCGGCTATTATAGGAGTGTTATGGCTTGGCCTTTAATTGTCAAGCTCCTGTTTTGCACATACATCCTTGTGCACATTAATTAAAACAAACTACGATTGTGTCCCTTTTTCTATGAATATCATGTTTTTATACATGAAAGCTGCCGTTTTACCTTCAATTTTTGTATTTTATTTTGGGAATAGATATTTCATCATTGTTTGTGAATCAGACGATGCAATAACTGCGCATGTCTAGTCGTTACAACACCCAAGATTGCATCATACTTTTTATGGTTAGTAAGGTTTTGTTTCAACTTCTTGTTTTTTTTGTGATTCAGTCATTGTTTGAGATGGACGTGACTACCAGAAGGCGCATGGAGATCATAACCTTGCACGAACACACAGACAAGACCTACAGGGACATAGCAAGTATAGTAGGCGTCAGTCCGGCAACCGTCAGCCGTGTGGTCGAAACGAAAAAGGAAACAGGATGCATTTCGCCAAAACGCAAAGGGAAATGTGGTCCTAAGAGGAAAACCACTGCCAGGGATGACGCTTACCTAATACGGGAAAGCGTTAAAGATCCTCGAAAGACTACTGACGCATTACAACGTGATTTGGGGGAGAAAGGAATAGAAATCAGTTCCTCAACGTTTCGCAGGCGACTCCTGGATGTTGGTCGGAAAGCCTGAGGGCCTGTGAAAAAACAACTTCTGACAAAAGTAATGAAAGCTAAGCGTTACAAATGGGGACTAAGATACAAAAACTGGACAAAAGAAGATTGGAGAAAAGTCCTATTCAGCGATGAAAGTCATTTCCATGTTCATGGTCAGAGAAGTCAGTATGTTCGGAGGTCAGAGGGAGAAAAGATTCGTGATTCCCACATTGACCACTTTGTGCAACACCCACAAAAGCAGCTGTTTTGGGGGGTGCTTTAGTTATTACGGCGTCGGCGCCTTGCATCCAGTCCAGGGCATGATGCGCTCTCCACAATATATAGAAGTTCTCCAAAGAAGAGCTGTTCCAGAACTAAAAAAGACATTTCCTGACGGATCTGGCGTATTTCAACATCTTGGGTCCCTGTACCAAACTTGAATTAAAGCTTGAATAAGTTTCTCCTTTGTCGTACAGTCCATGCCACGAAGGCGTTGCTTGCAAATAGACCACATATTTTCAATGGGGTTTAAATCTGGTGAATTCCCAGGCCAGCCCAAGATGGTTATTTGATTAGTATTGAAAAAAGTCTTGACCATTTCTGATGTGTGGTACGGGGCCAGATCCCGTCGAAGAAATGATTTCTATTCCTTTCTCCCCCAAATCACGTTGTAATGCGTCAGTAGTCTTTCGAGGATCTTTAACGCTTTCCCGTATTAGGTAAGCGTCATCCCTGGCAGTGGTTTTCCTCTTAGGACCACATTTCCCTTTGCGTTTTGGCGAAATGCATCCTGTTTCCTTTTTCGTTTCGACCACACGGCTGACGGTTGCCGGACTGACGCCTACTATACTTGCTATGTCCCTGTAGGTCTTGTCTGTGTGTTCGTGCAAGGTTATGATCTCCATGCGCCTTCTGGTAGTCACGTCCATCTCAAACAATGACTGAATCACAAAAAAAACAAGAAGTTGAAACAAAACCTTACTAACCATAAAAAGTATGATGCAATCTTGGGTGATGTAACGACTAGACATGCGCAGTTATTGCATCGTCTGATTCACAAACAATGATGAAATATCTATTCCCAAAATAAATTAAAAAAATTGAAGGTAAAACGGCAGCTTTCGTGTATAAAATCATGATATTCATAGAAAAAGGGACACAATCGTAGATTGTTTCAATTAATGTGCACAAGGATGTACATTGTGAGGAGGGCTTATAAAGAAAGCTTTTTATTTATATCCAAAGTACTTGGATCCCAAAGTATTTGGATCCAAGCAAACATATACACAAGGAGCAGTGAGGCACCAGGCCATCCAGTTTCGTGGCGGATAGGGGGATGTCGTCAGCTTCTAGAATTGAGCATGGTTGAATAGAATGTGTTGCTTGGTTGATGTTGCAGACAGCAATAGCACTTTCGATGGAGTCTCAGTGTAGTTATAACGTTTGTGTCAGGATTCATGCAAGTGCAGAACAACGAGCTAAATACTTCACAGTTGGCGCCTGGATTGCGTCCACCAGTTCATTGATTAATGAAAAGCGTTTGTTGGTCCTTCGATGGAGAAATCTGACCAGCACTTCTGATTTACTTGTCATTCGTATGGTTGCTTGATCCGCATGGGTTCTCCCCATCAACGGTAAGTGCTTGCTTTCAGAGATGGGTCGGTACATCTGTGGAATCATTGTAAAATCTCCTGTTCCTTTTCAGCGTGCGATCGATTCGTCGGATTTCTGACTCGTCGAACGTTCGGCTGCATCTTCTTAAACCTCATTGATTCGTTTTTGCTTGTGCAGCAACGATGGTTTTGGCCTGCTGAACCTAATGGTAGAAGTGCTCCACGGACGTGCATTCATTATTGGAGAGGAAGAAGGCATTCCAATTGCAGGACCGGATTATTTGACGGAAGGGATTCCAACTAATACTTCGGCCAGTGTAGTAGGAAGGAGATACTTGTTTGGTGGCCATTTTAACAGTGAAGGTTAAGAGTATCATGTTGTCGTCGTTACCAGAGATATTCTCTGAAACGTCTCATTGTAGGTTCGTCATACCCAATGTAAACATCATTTCTAATGTGATCATCAACGTAGTTGGTATAGTAACCCACTAAGTACAACCACATGTGGCTTATTGGTGAAGGCTCTGTATATCGACAAGAAGGTCCGGGAAGCCCTGTGTATCTTCGGTATGTTGAAACCATTTACAATTATCCTACGTTTGTTTGTCAATTCCGATGCAAAATCGAAAGCTGAGGTGATACGGACAACGTTCCTGTTTGATGCATTTGGCGTGTTGCGGATAGATGCAAATAAACCGATGCTCCTGGGACGGAGAACCAGAGAAAACCAGGGACATTTGCCATTGATGGATGTTCAAACCGTTAGCTGTACACGTGTGATTGAGTTACATGAAGCATCCTCCATCTTTTCTTCTACAGCCATCTCTACTAAAACGGTGTTTAAAGAGGGTAATGGGATTACAGTCTAAGATAGCAACGGGGTACCACGTTTCGATAACCAGGATGGCTTGCGGCTCGTTTCCATGTGCAAGCATGCTTAGGAAATACCGTTTGTTGATAATCCCTTTGGCGTTAATCAAAACTAATGACAGCACCATCAACGGTGGAATCAGTGTTTGCGTCACTGTTGTGTGAGTCCTTTTAATCGAGGATTATGTGAGCGGTAAATATGTGTGGGAGCATTGGGAACGAGTCCATTGCTAATAATCTTGCGATCGGCGCCATACCTTGTGAATAGAGGGAGTTGATCTATCCAGGCTACGTTGCGGTTGACTAGTGGCTGAGCTTATCTGGCCACGTGAAATGATTGCAGAAATAACGGGTGCATATGTGTGGCATCAGCCGCGTATCAGAGTTTGAATTGCCGCGGTTCCATTCAGATATATATATATATATATATATATATATATATATATATATATATATATATATATATATGGTTGGCGGCATCCGGTTTCTGATTTGCCTGTCACTGTGGCAAGCCACAGGACGCCTGCGCCTACAGAGGGACCATGGATGGCTTGCGCTGCACCACCCACAGCTCCAACCACATACCCCATACCCAGTGTAAACCCGAAGGAATAAGACCGGGAGGCAAGCGGATGGGAACCACATTTCATCAACGGAGCCGGCCCACACTCCTTCACAGGCAAACACAAGCACGGTGTATTTGGGGAATCAACCGCACACAAGGCGGTGGCTGGACCGTAGTCCGCTCCACACTGAGTGCATGGAACCGCTCTTTGAGCCTAGCACGGCCACAAGAACCGTGCACCCCGTCCCCATACATATATATATATGTATATATATATATATATATATATATATAATTTCTTTTGCATTATCTCCTGGCACAAATCCATGATGTCAGCCACACGAGCACGTTCTTGCACCTTGTCTCGTAAAGTCACTTTATCCGTTTACATCAACTGTGAACTCGAAGACATGGAAAATGCGCTCCGATAAGAGCGCTGATCCTGTACCCAACGCGCCTGCTCATTTTCGTTGCATTCCGGATGAGCTGAAGCAAAGGAGAATAAAAATGTCTGTCTACCTTAAATGACTAGCAGCACGGTTGTCCCGTGATCCTTCCGTTCAAGGACGCTGTGACTGCGATAGAAATTTCTAAAAGTCCTGACGTATTGCTAAAGTACTACTGTCCAAGCAATGCACATCATGATAAACCAAACGCGTGTTCAAAGGGAAGTTTGGCGGATCTGAGCCTTGTTGACCCTTTAATGGAATACAAATAACAACGCATAAATTGGACACAGGTACTCCAGGTCGGTGATCCACACCAATCTGGAAGCCACAAGCGACTCTCAAAATGGGATCATTTAAAGGGTTATGAATGCAGATGAAAACTCTCTATTACACCCAGTGACTCAACTGCCAACCACAAGGCTTCGACAATCGCATCACTCGACAAGGAAACACGTCACTTTGTTACGAAAACTGCCGTATTGCTAAATGCCACATGATCGCCGAGACCAGCACGGCAGGGCCAAGAAATAGTGACGGCGCACGAAGTTCACTCGGGTAATTCAGGTACATACGGAAACCAGCCAAACTCTGTTCTCTCATTTACTGACGTCCCTTCAGCTTGTTGTCAATAATTTAAAGCGACCTCAGCGCACGTTAATCCCGATATAGACAAATAGTACAGGCAGCCAAGCAAGCAGCCATTTTCGCACGCAGTGACATACATTGCTGCCGACTTGTAAGCAATGTTGTCATCAGAAAGCTGCGAGATCCTGAGGCGTCGCTGAACAATGACATTGACCACTGTACGCGTTCTCACAATGTATTTGTATTGGCGGCATCCGTGTCCGCATTTGCCTGTCACTGTGGCGTCCATGTGGGCAGCCACAGGACGCCTGCGCCTACGAAGGGGACCATAGGTGGCTTGCGCTACATCACCCACAGTGCCACCCAAACATCCCATATCCGATGTAAACCCGAAGGAATAGGATCGGGAGATATGTGGATGGGAGCCACGTTTCATCAATGGAGCCGACCCACACTGCTTCAACAAGCAGAACAGATGCGTTCAGGCCTACTTGGGAAATCGTGTACACCAGACGTAAACAAGGCGGTAGCTTAGCCGCAGCCCCTTCCGCACAAGTTGCATGGAACCACTCTTTGAGCCCAGCACCGTCACGAGGAAGGTGCACCTTGCCCCCTCTAGCAACGACCAAGTGTCTCCTGGAGTCAGCAATCGAGGGGGAGGGTATTAGACAGTTAGGCACCTTGTCAACATTTACATCAAGCGCAACAACACCTGTGAGCTCAATCGACATCTAACTTCTGAAATGCAATAATGATCATCAAGCAGGCAAACCTACCACATACGCCGCCTTAATGACCTTGCCTAGTAAATCGAAAGGGAGCGTACCCATCGTGCTTCTCTTGCGCGTACAATAATGTCTTCTCCATACTTAATATGAACTGCCAAAAACTGGATAGTGGCATCTTAAACCTAGTGAACATTAGACTTACAAACATGCAAGGGCTTTTGCTCGGAGGTCAGGAAAACGGTCATTATAAAACGCATGAGCTTAACTACCCAATAGGAACCGTTGGTTTATTCTGTAATATTTAGACGTGAAACTAAATAACAACATTAAATCTTGGGCATGCATATTTGAATGAAACCGATATAGGAATAGTGACGCAACTGCCATCAGTGCGGTTACCAAGTAGAAGGATTAATAAAAAGATGGCGCAGTAAAATAGTGTGTACTTAGGTGTTACTGTCAATATGCATAGTCTGGTTTGCGTAGCTGATGAGCAGATCGCACGGCGTGCGAATGCGATTGGGTGTTCACTTCAGGCTCTCCTTGCCGCTGACCGGTATGATCATCTGCTGCCTGAGGTACGAATTTTGTGCAACCTTAAGTAATAACAGGAGTCAATCCAACATATTCGCCGCTTAAGGCCTACTTGGCGCGACAAATACCGCCACTCTACGTCAAATAAGTCCCGCTGCTCACTGCCAAACATGCGAATTTCCAAACAGTGTTCGCACTATTTTACAACCGTTCAAATCGTAGCATGGATGTCATGCAAGTACTCAACATTTCATACATACTGCTGTGTACTCTGCTGTAGCCATACGCTATTTCGTAACCATCTGTATCATACGTCTCGGGTGCAGCTATTCGGTGCTCCCAAAACGATTGTCGCGATGCGCCGATTCATTTCCGATTTACTATACTAAGATACGGAGGTAACATTAACGCTGGCACTACTTTTTCTTAGTCTATCCATACATATATGGTTGGCGGTATCCGGTCTCGGATTTGCCTGTCACTGTGGCCAGCCACAGGACGCCTGCGCCTACAGAGGGACCATGGATGGCTTGCGCTGCACCACCCACAGCTCCAACCACATACCCCATATCCAGTGTAAACCCGAAGGAATAAGACCGGGAGGTATGTGGATGGGAGCTACGTTTCATCAACGGAGCCAGGCCACATACCTTCAAGGGCGAACACACGCATGCTGTATTTAGGGAATCAAGTACACACAAGACGGTGGCTGGATCGTAGTCCACTCCACACTGAGTGCATCGAACCACTTTCCGAGCCTAGCACGGCCACGAGAACCGTGCACCCCGTCTCCTCCACCAACGAACAACTGTCTTCTGAGGCCAGTATTGACGAGGTAGTGGGTAATAAACTGGTAGGCACTTGTCAACGTGCACATCAAGCGCAGCCATACCGGGGATATGGAGCAACAAACAATCACTTAAAATCAACAGACCAATAAAATAAATCAAATAATGCATACTGACACGGTGACATTAATCTTCACTTAATGAGCATTTGAAATAAATTGGTCGTCAACAAATCCGCGATATTTTCAAGACGTCAGACAATGTATTTTAGGAAAATGTCGCAAACGTGAAAATGTTATCAAAGCTCATTAAGTAGTTTAAGACACGTGTGCAAGTTAATAGCAGATAGTTCAGATTGACTTTAAAATGAGATAAAAGGCATCAGGACAACATTGAAAACCCACCACCTGAAATAAAGAGACGTAGCGTGCAAGCACGCGGTTATTAACTCGAATGCCGAATGCAGCGTACCTACAAACGCTGCGCCGGTTCTACCTACGCTCTCAGCAGCACTCGTCATGTGCTAGAGCACCATGTTCTCTATGTCGATGGAGTAAAACCCATCGGCGTCCGTCGCTTCTGCACTTACCGCTTCTTCTCCGCATGCATGAGGACTTTCTTCTTCACCTCGGCAACTGCCTTCGTGATCAGAGCGCGTCATGCACACCGATCAACCACTTTCGATTCCCATGACTTGCAATCAAGATTAGAATGTGAAAGGATCACTTTGGTCATGTCCTGGTAACAAAGCTTCGTGTTCCTCACATGATCATATAATAGCTGCTTCGGTATCCAGTTCGAATGCATACGCCACAGATGACCAAGTCATGAAAGGTGTCTCCGCAAAAAATATGCAGTTCACTGCATACATTTCACTTTGGCGCAACACTTCCGTGTCCGCAACTCTGTCGCACAAACTAATGCGCAGAACCCGTCACAAACACTGTTGATGGAACCGCTCGAGTTATCGCACATACCGGAGGTACATCATGCACATTTCGCTGTTGTATAGAAGAACGGACAGCACCATGCATTTACAGTGCTTGCAACAGCATAGTACGCAAGCAGCGCGTTTGGTGAAGCACAAGTGTTTGGCATGTCCAGCGTGGATTTAAACAGAAACTGCTTAACCTCATGCCAAGCAACGTGCGCAGCAGCGTACTACCTACGTTATCGATTGACGGAGGCGATATCTAAATCTCCTGCCATTTTAGTCTCCTTTGAATGGCATCGTTATGATCAATCTTTACTTGGGAACGTCGAGCACCCACTCGTTCCCGGTTTTCGCTTTCGTATTTGAATGCTCTGGTAGGAACTTCTCCGGACGTCAATTTTCGTGTACTGTAGAGGAGATGCGTTGCAGCTCACATGCAATCGCTTCCTCATAGCATGGCTGGCGAGCGATCGTAAACATGGTACGAACAGGAGCTCGTTTGTAATTCACAGGACATTAAAGGTTAAACTTGGGGTAGTGTACCATGTAGGATTTCTTTAAACGAACATCTTATATTGGAAGGCCTTGTAAGATTCCTTCTCAGCGGTAAATTCGATTGCGAGGTAATAGCTGCTTAGAGCCAACATTAGTTGTCCTGCTTCCTTTACAATGTGTACAACGACGAAATTGTCAATAAGCTTGCAGCTATATAAGGGCGTGTGTTGTATATTACATCCTTATTATCTACGTATACACTCTGGCCAATCAGCTAAATGTGCGTAAATTGCTGACAACAATATGCGAAATAGCTGAATTCAGATTGTCCTGTCGAAATGTTGTTCTTTCTTGCACTTTAGACACTGGCAGTGGATCGTTTTGTAATTCAGTCTATGGGTATTTACCCGGATTCCCCCGCGAATCCGGATCAGCAGGTTTCTGATGCTCCAGGCACGTCCACCGGTTCCTACTGCGACCTGCGCGTAGTCTTTGCTAACGTCTGTAGTCTGATGCACAAGCGCGATGATCTGTCCTACTTTGTAACCTCTCAGCGACCAGACATATTAGGCCTTGCTGAGACATGGCTAGACTCCGAAGTAACGGCCGAAGAAGTGGAAAGCAATAGTTGGCACAGTTTTTCCATGGAAAGGTAGGGTCCTGGTGCATGAAATGCTCTGCAATGCGGATACAGAGTGTTGAGTATGACACTTAGCCGATGAACGGAACAGAACGCGCACGACTAGAATGGAACGGATTTATTAAAAGCATCCTGTGTTACAGCGGCTAGAAAAGCCGGAAAGGAAAACCAATGCAATAAGGAAAGTAAGGCAAGTTCACGCTCAACCAATCATGTGAGGGCCTGTGTTTACGATGCGACACCCAACTGCGTACATGACACCGCTCTCTTCCCTGGTCAAGACTCCAGACTTGAGTTGCTGCCGAGCAATTGGCTTAGGCGTGCTTTTTGAGCCTCTTAATTCTGATGTTACCGCATCCGTTTATGGTTTCTGGTTTTGTAAGACTGATTCTCCATCCCTTATTGGGTCAGTAGCAGTCGCTTTTTGATCCCGCTTCTGTGGTTCGTGTAAGCGTGGCCGGATATGGTTGAACTGGCGACGCACCACACGGCCGTCCTCCAGTTTTAGCTTTACTTGGTTACTCGTTGAGGACATGAGTGTAGCAGGTTGCCAGCTTGTTTCCTGAGGCTGCCTTGCGTTTTCCGGATCAAAATCCTTAAGACACATTTCCTCTGGCATCTTTCCATCCACACACATTTCCTCTCGCTTTTACTCCATCCTCCCTCGAGGGTTCGCAAAAAGTAGGTGCAGTTTCGTTCGTATTGGTCGACCAAACATTAATTCCGCTGGTGATTTCCCTGTCACTTCAGTCAGTGTCGTGCGGTAAGAGAACAGGAGACGATCCAAATTAGTTTGGAGAGTTCTAGGAGTCTGCTTGAGGAGATCTTGTTTAACAGTCTCGAGTACAAGTTCTGTCATTCCATTCATCAGGGATGGTACGGCGCAGAGTTAATGTGTTGTATTCCGTTGTTACTCAAGAACTGTTGAAACTCTTCACTGGTAAATGGGGTTAAGTTGTAGGTGCATACCGTCTCTGGGAGACCGGAAATGGCGAATATGGAGTGCATTTTTGCAACTGTTGCTGTGGAAGTCGCATGTAGAACAGGATGTATTTCCATCCATTTAGAATAGGCATCAAGCAAAACTAGACACATAAATTCCTTAATTGGACCAAAGTAGTCCCCGTTTACCCGCTGCCAGGGCCTCTTCGCGAAACGCCATGGAAGTATCGGTCCGGGAGCTTTCGGCCTTTGGTATTTCTGATATGGTTCGAAGTTTTGCAGCAGCCGCTCTATATCCTTGTCAATGTTCGGCCACCAAGAGTAACCACGTGCTAAGGCCTTCATCCTGTTCACGCCGGTTTGTGCGTCATACAGTGCTCTTAGCAAATGAGGCCGTAGGTGTTCTGGTGGAACTATGCGCTAGTCTCGAAATATACGACCGTCGTATAGACTGAGCTCATTACTCCGACAAGTGAATGGTTTCACTTCGTTTGACCTGCTTGTAGTCCATCCGGTCATCAAGAAACGTTTCACCATCTACAACACAGGGTCCCGATCCGTCAGGCGCCGCACTACGTCACTCCGGATGGGCGACTTTTCAAGGTATTGCAACAGATTGACAAACTCTGTGGGTTCACTATTCATTTTTGTGCCATGCTGCGGCGTGAGGCGTCTAAGTGTATGGACTATGGTATTACTTGGTTCGTTTACATACTGTAGTTTGTAGATGTGGGCGCCCAAAGTAGTGCTCACCCTTGCATTCGAGGCGAAGGCATCAGTTGGATTTCATTTCTCCCCACTCAAGAGCGAAAGAAGTGGTTTATGATCGGTATGGATATCAAACGCTCTTTCCCAGACCTACTGGTGAAAATGATTGACACCGAAAATAATCGCTATGGCCTCTCTGTCCAGCTGGGCGTAATCCATTAAGCTGGTTGCTGGATAAGAGAAGCAAAACCGATTGGACGAAGAGAACCGTCATCCGTCCGGTGGCAAAAAGCTGCGCCTACTCCGCGTGGGGAAGCGTCACGCAGCAGCACTAGAGGCCGGTTTAGATCGAAATGCACAAGATACGGGGTGCCGCTAAGCACCCTTTTTACATCTGTGATGGCTTTTCTTTGATCTGGACCCAAAGTCCAGGACTTTGCGTTTGCAACAGTTTGTACAAGGGTGTAAATACTGTTGAGGAGTTAGGTAAGAAGCGACGGTGGTGAGAACATCTCCCAACACACGATCGGAATACAGCTTCATGCTTTGGTTTTGGTGCAACAAGCATGAGAGTTACTTTGTCGTCTAACACTTGTACTCCGGTTTTATCGAGGCGGCAACCAAGATAAAGAACAGAATCTAAGAAAAACATACTCTTGGACGTCTTTGGTTTGAGTCCACTCTGTTTTTGACGTTCGAGCACAATGGATAGCGTTTGTAAATTTTCAGCATCTGTACTTCCTATAATAAGAATATCGTCAAGATGGGCGCAAGTAAAGAACTATCTTTGAGCAGGTGATCCATGATCCTTTGGAATAGCGCTGGGGCCAATTTGATTCCGAAGAGCAAATGTTTGTACTGGTATAGACCCATGTGTTCAGTTATCGTAGTGCATGAAAGGGAGGTGTCGTCTAACTCAATTTGTAAGTACGCGTGACTGAGTTCGATCTGTCTAAACTTTTGCCCCAGTGCCCACATAGCATACAGATTCTCTATCCGAGGTAAGGGATACTTATCCAGAATTAAACAACAATTAACAGTTAGTTTATAGTCACCATAAATATGCACAGAATCATCCGGCTTCAGGACTGGGAGTATTGGAGCCTCCTACTCAACATATTGTATTGGCTTGATTGGTCCTGCTGATTGAAATCCCTTTGTTATGTCTTCCACCTTAGATCTCAGGGAGCAATGCAGGGTATGTGCACTGAAAACACCTGGCTGAGTTCCCGGCTGTACTTTGTTATCAGCCTGATATCCGTGCACTTGCCCCAGTTTCCCATCAAAAACGTCAGAATATTTGTTGAGCACATCGACCAAGCGCTGGTTACTGGGCATAAACCTCACTGTCTCTAGCGTGGCCGGAAGGCATTTAATCCGGTCGCGCCCGAGGAAGTTCGGACAATCATCCGCCACAATCTATGCGTGTAAGGTTGGCTTCTCCCTATGGTAATTTATATGAACAGTGCATTTTCCCAGGACTGGTATCGGCTGCTCAGTGTACGTCCGCAAATTTGTTTCACAGGAGATAACTTGGGTAAGCTTTTAACTGATGCAGCACTGATTACGGTAACTGAGGCACCACTATCAACTTTTACCTTAGCCAACTAGCCTTCTTTTTTCCAATTGCATAGTGTAGGGTGGGTGGATCCTTCAGATGCTCGAGGTTGCGTTCCAGATCGTGTTTAGCTGGTCTTCTTCGTCTGGAGACTGGACGACATTCACGGGTTTTTTTTTGGGAAAGCGAGATGTCGCGGTTGTGCAAGATTTAGATCGGCAAACTCTGCTCAAATGCCCTAATTTTCCACATTGACGGCAGATACTCTGTTTATGACGACATTCCTCAGCTGATAAATGTTGACTTCCACATCGGTAACAGGTAAAAGGCAACTCTGACCGTCTCAGGGTATCATCTTTTCGGTTGACTGCTTGGAGTTTGTCTGTATGAGGTTTAGAGGAAAAAGCTGCTAACTCTTTATGGACATTCTCCGGCTGGCGAACAATATTTCAGGCATTCTCCCAGCTCATCGTCGTCTCATCTTCCCACAACAACTTTTCACGAGCCTGATGGTTACGGATACTGGATATCAAGCACTGTAAAGCCATCGCCTCTTCGAACTGCGTAACTGGGATTTCATTATACCGACACTGGTAGGGCTTGCTGAATCCGCGCAATGAAATCAATGACACTTTCATCCGGGTTTTGACGCAAGATGTAGAAAGAATACCGCGCAATGTATGTGTTCAGTCGTGAACCCCATAACCCCTGAGGACTCCTTGCGCGCTGTTGACTGTCTCCTATGCACCGATATGGAGGTCATCAAAATATCTCTCGTACTCATCCCCAAGAATGGTCTCAGTAATTTAGTTTTGTGGCTCTCTGAGAGGATCGTGTTCGGTTGCAAGAAGGGCAGTAGCTCTAAATAATCCCCAAAGGTGCGCTTCCAGTGGTTCTTAGGTGGCCGATATTTGTTTCTCAGAAGGAATATTCCAAAGTAGTGTAGGAAGGTGCAACATCGCAGTAGATTAACTTTGTCGCCAGCATGTTAAGTATGACAATTAGCCCATTAACGGAACACAAAGCGCAAGCGTAGTATGTAACCGATTTGCTAAAAGTATCTTGCGTTACATTGGCTAGAAAAGCAGGAAAGGAAAAATGAAATAAGAAAACTAAGGCCAGTTCATTCTCCAGAAATCATATAAGGGCCTGGATTTACGAATCGACACTCAAGTGCGTACGTGACACAAAGCATTATGTGTCCTTAAATAGTCTCAGATATTTGTTCCCGTTGACGCCACTGTCGGTGTTGGAGGAGCAGCTGATTGGTGCCGTTGATGGGGGCAGAGCGGATGAGTAAACTGTGTTGTATAGGGTGCTTGTTAACTCGGTGGAAGGCTCGCAGGTAGTATTACATCGGTGAAGGTTGGGTACGTATTATTTGTGCAGCGGCCCAGAGGCGATATAAGACGATTAGCGGGAATCACACATAAGATACCGTGGCAGGAGACAGGGGCTTGTCAGCCGTCCGCCGCTTTCGACTATCGGTGCATGGTCGCGGCGCAACATGGAAAAACCGTGGTAAAGGGCGTGTACTCAAGTGGTTCACGCGCCCACGGAAGGTCGGGGGCTACCACGCTGTCAAAGGACTGAATGTTGCGTGCGCGTCATCAATTGCAGATGAACGTACGTATTCTTTAAACATATTACAGGCATTTACGGAATTTTCAATGCCGAAGGAACTATGACAGTCCAATAGATGCAACGCCGGCATTCCGCAGCGTTGCGCTAATTGACTGTTCATTGACTTATTCCTCTATTGAGGTTACTGCAGAAGCTACGACGGTTTGTGTGTTCCCGCGAGAGCTTGGCGTTCATCAGAAATGCGATTTTGCACCGAGCATGCATGCAATGCTCCATCTTGCTTGTGAAGTTGATACAGCGTGGCCAAATCATGAGTGCTATGGGGGGACACTGACAAACCAGTTGATTTTCCATCATGTGCTAGCGGGAGTAATGCTGGTCCTTTGCATGCACCCGGCTTGTCTGTCAAGTTAAGCAACAAATGCTGTGTATACATGTATTTATATCCTCATAAAATTAAGCGGCTGCTATTCCCGTGCTGCATATAGGTCACATTGTACCCAAATAATGCCATCTCAGCGACGATGCGAATATTTTCCAGTCAGTTATGCGATATTACCAGTTAGACGTAAGGCAACAATAGGCCTTGTTCATTGCGTTAGTTGACATGATGTTTAAGGGCATCAAGTCTTGATCACCAACTGGCTATCTATCCCTAATATTACTTTATGAAGTATTCTTAGTGTATCACACTAACAGCTCGTAGGTAACGAGCATCCTTTAATTTTAGAAGATAAAGGACTATAGGCAAGATAAGTTATTAAACAATTCGGATGCATCCAGAGTACAGAAAGTGCAAATCACATAGGCGCTGAATTCACACAAACAGTAGTTGCACAGCAAAGTCTCCTGAGTCTGTAGCACGTATTGGGGATGAACACGAACTCATTAGCACTCGGAATATCCCAGCACTCAGGGAGTCACATGTTGCAGGGATTCACCGATAAAGATACAGTCATGTGCCGCAGCTCAGACTCGGTAGGCATCTGTGTTGATTTCCAGACAGCCCTTCCACATACTAGATGCAGCCGCGCGATGACTTTGAGTTTCTGGTTCTCAAGTTTCCGCACAGCAACAACCTGCTTATACCACATCAAGTGCGTTGGTAGACACGTTATGTACCAAGCCGGCCTACTTGGAGAAGACAGCCAAGCTTGATTTAGACGGTTGGAGGCTTCAGGATTTGTACCGTTCCGTTTGTCGTTCTCGTCCGCGGCTGCCTGCTTATGTTGTCCTCTGAGTGCAGTGAAACAGATTTCGTCCACAACTGGTGTCATCCACGGTAATTCTACTATGCGATCCAGCTAAGTTAGGATTCAGTGTACTAGGCGGAGGCTGACCGAAGTCGTTCTGAACCGGGCACGATGATTTCACCCTTCCACGAAACTGGCAGACACAGATACAGGACGGTGGTTTTGCTACAAGGTCTGACGCTACGCATACGACCTCAGTCGTGATTGCACATTCCTAACTTCAAACACAACCATGTGCAAAACATATATAACTTTGAGACAATCAAGCTTTCCTTCACGAAACAACATGCATGCTAAAAGATTCTTAGCTAGGTTAACCTTGGTATACTTATTCAGTATAAATCTCATGAAATGTCGCATCTCACTTACCGATATTACATAAATTACGTTTCCATTATCTGCGGCTGCTAACTTATTGACACGTTTGTCGTTGTACACACTGTAAAGCAAGCAGGACAACTAATGTTGGCTCTAAGCAACTATTACCTCGCAATCGAATTTACAGTTGGGAAGGAATCTTACAAGGCCTTCCAATTTTAGATGTTCGTTTAACGGAATCCTACATGGTACACTATCCCAAGTTTAACCTTTAATGTCCTGTGAATTACAAACGAGCTCCTTTTCGTACCATATTTACGATCGCTCGCCAGCTATGCTATGAGGAAGCGATTGCATGTGAGCTGCAACGCATCTCCTCTACAGTACACGAAAATTGACGTCCGGAGAAGTTCCTACCAGAGCATTCAAATACGAAAGCGAAAACCGGGAACGAGTGGGTGCTCGACGTTCTCAAGTAAAGATTGATCATAACGATGCCATTCAAAGGAGACTAAAATGGCAGGAGATTTAGATATCGCCTCCGTCAATCGATAACGTAGGTAGTACGCTGCTGCGCACGTTGCTTGGCATGAAGTTAAGCAGTTTCTGTTTAAATCCACGCTGGACATGCCAAACACTTGTGCTTCACCATACGCGCTGCTTGCGTACTATGCTGTTGCAAGCACTGTAAATGCATGGTGCTGTCCGTTCTTCTATACAACAGCGAAATGTGCATGATGTACCGCCGGTATGTGCGATAACTCGAGCGGTTCCATCAACAGTGTTTGCGACGGGTTCTGCGCATTAGTTTGTGCGACAGAGTTGCGGACACGGAAGTGTTGCGCCAAAGTGAAATGTATGCAGTGAACTGCATATTTTTGCGGTGACACCTTTCATGGCTTGGTCATCTGTGGCGTATGGATTCGAACTGGATACCGAAGCAGCTATTATATGATCATGTGAGGAACACGAAGCTTTGTTACCAGGACATGACCAAAGTGATCCTTTCACATTCTAATCTTGATTGCAAGTCATGGGAATCGAAAGTGGTTGATCGGTGTGCATGACGCGCTCTGATCACGAAGGCAGTTGCCGAGGTGAAGAAGAAAGTCCTCATGCATGCGGAGAAGAAGCGGTAAGTGCAGAAGCGACGGACGCCGATGGGTTTTACTCCATCGACATAGAGAACATGGTGCTCTAGCACACGACGAGTGCTGCTGAGAGCGTAGGTAGAACCGGCGCAGCGTTTGTAGGTTCGCTGCATTCGGCATTCGAGTTAATAACCGCGTGCTTGCACGCTACGTCTCTTTATTTCAGGTGGTGGGTTTTCAATGTTGTCCTGATGCCTTTTATCTCATTTTAAAGTCAATCTGAACTATCTGCTATTAACTTGCACACGTGTCTTAAACTACTTAATTAGCTTTGATAACATTTTCACGTTTGCGACATTTTCTTAAAATACATTGTCTGACGTCTTGAAAATATCGCGGATTTGTTGACGACCAATTTATTTCAAATGCTCATTTAGTGAAGATTAATGTCACCGTATCAGTATGCATTATTTGATTTATTTTATTGGTCTGTTGATTTCAAGCGATTGTTTGTTGCTCCATATCCCCGGTATGGCTGCGCTTGATGTGCACGTTGACAAGTGCCTACCAGTTTATTACCCACTACCTCGTCAATACTGGCCTCAGAAGACAGTTGTTCGTTGGTGGAGGAGACGGGGTGCACGGTTCTCGTGGCCGTGCTAGGCTCGGAAAGTGGTTCCATGCACTCAGTGTGGAGTGGACTACGATCCAGCCACCGCCTTGTGTGCGCTTGATTCCCCAAAGACAGCATGCGTGGGTTCGCCCTTGAAGGTCTGCGGCCTGGCTCCGTTGATGGAACATAGCTCCCATCCACATACCTCCCGGTCTTATTCCTTCGGGTTTACACTGGATATGGGGTATGTGGTTGGAGCTGTGGGTGGTGCAGCGCAAGCCAACCATGGACCCTCTGTAGGCGCAGGCGTCCTGTGGCTGGCCACAGTGACAGGCAAATCCGAGACCGGATACCGCCAACCATATATGTATGGATAGACTAAGAAAAAGTAGTGCCAGCGTTAATGTTACCTCCGTATCTTAGTATAGTAAATCGGAAATGAATCGGCGCATCGCGGCAATCGTTTTAGGAGCACCGAATAGCTGCACCCGAGACGTATGATACAAATGGTTACGAAATAGCGTATGGCTACAGCAGAGTACACAGCAGTATGTATGAAATGTTGAGTACTTGCATGACAGCCATGCTACGATTTGAACGGTTGTAAAATAGTGCGAACACTGTTTGGAAATTCGCATGTTTGGCAGTGAGCAGCGGGACTTATTTGACGTAGAGTGGCGGTATTTGTCGCGCCAAGTAGGCCTTAAGCGGCGAATATGTTGGATTGACTCCTGTTATTACTTAAGGTTGCACAAAATTCGTACCTAAGGCAGCAGATGATCATACCGGTCAGCGGCACGGAAGGCCTGAAGTGAACACCCAATCGCATTCGTATGCCGTGCGATCTGCTCATCAGCTACGCAAACCAGACTATGCATATTGACAGTAACACCTAAGTACACACTATTTTACTGCACCATCTTTTTATTAATCCTTCTACTTGGTAACCGCACTGATGGCAGTTGCGTCACTATTCCTATATCGGTTTCGTTCCAATACGCACGCCCAAGATTTAATGCTGTTATTTAGGTTCACGTCTAGGAGGCGCTACTTTTGTTGTTGCTTTACATGCAGTACTAGTGAAACTGTGGGTGCAGGAGACTGTCCCAACCGACTGGAGTCGCTCCGTTGTTGTTCCCATCTTCAAAGGCTTCTGGCGCTCGGAATGCGGCAACCATAGAGGAATCAGTCTGATCTCCATCGCCTCCAAATTACTCGGCTCCATAATTCTTCACAGACTGACTATCGCTCGTGAAAGCCAGATTCGTGTGGAGCAAGCCGGGTTTCGTCGTGGTCGTGGCTGCATCGACCACCTCTTCACCTTGCGTCAGTTGTGGGAGCACCGTCCCACATTTTGGCGGCCCACCGTAGTCGTGTTCCTCGACATCAAGGGTGCTTTCGATTCGGTTGATCGATGTGCTCTTTGGAATTGTCTACTCAGGAATGATGTGCCCGAAAAATATGTAAATATTATCCGAGCATTGTACGCGCGGAGCACGGGCAGAGTGAGGGCTTACGGCAAGCTGTCGCCACCCTTCAATATCTCCAGCGGTGTGAGACAAGGAGGCCCGCTGTCACCTTTCCTCTTCAACTTCGCTATTGACGAAGTCATGGAGATTGCATTTACAGGACATGACTTGGAAGGTGTGGAGCTACTCCCAGGAGAACGACTTCTTGACTTGGAGTACGCAGACGACATTACCCTCATCTGTGACAGATCCCAGACGTGCCAAGCCGCGCTGGACAGATTAGCACTGGCTGTCAGTCGCTTCGGGCTTTGCTTTGCACCATCGAAGTGCAAAGCGTTCCTTCGAGATTGGCAGGGATCGCCCCCTGTGCTGACCCTTGGTGGGGATCAGCTAGAAGTCGTTCAGAATATCCATTACCTGGGAAGTTGTATCAGCGCCATTGGGATCGAAGACGAGATCGCGAACCGTATAGCAAAAGCTCGAAGTGCTTTTGCTAACCTTCGCCACCTAAGGCGGCGGCGCGACATTACTCTTGCCCTGAAGGGTACAGTGTACAATGCAGCGGTACTTTCGACCCTACTGTACGGTTGCGAAACCTGGCCCCTAAGATCGGCGGACATGAAGAGGCTAGTTACGTTCGACTATCGGTGCTTTTGCAGTTTGGCTCACATCTGGTGGGAACACCGCGTGAGTAACGAGCGTGTTCGACGCCTTGTTTACGGCCCAAGAAAAGGGAATGAACCGTTCAGCACCGTTATTTCACTCACCAGGCTCCGATGACTCGGCCAGATGTTGCGCATGCCAGCCCACCGACTTCTACGACGTGCGATCTTTGCGTGCCGGGGAGGTGGATGGAAGAAGAGGAGGGGTGGCCAAGCGATGACTTGGTCCAGAGGAATGAAGACCCTCACTTCGGAGCTGGCCTCGGTTGAAGCGTTTCGGCTCTCTGGTTGGGGTCCAAAAGACGGTGAACACGTTTGGCTGGATACACTTGCTGACATGGCAAGGAGCCGACCTCAGTGGCGTTTGTGCTGTGAGTTTCTTTGTCCCCCCATCCCTTTTAACCTCCCCCTCCATCTACAGTCTCATTTCGTAGGGTAAAACATAATAAATAATTAAGTTTTTGCCTAGTAGCTGGCTGGTAGCTTACCGTAACGATGCCTATCTGTTGCTGGTAGCTCAGCTGGCATGCAAAGGTTGCATCTATTTTTCCTTTATATGTTGTACGTATGTATGTATTTCTTTTATGTATTTCGGTACAATAGCGGAGGTGTTTCACCACCTCTAGCTGGCATGTATAATGGTGAATGAGGTTCATGTTTAAATGTTACAGAAAAACCAACGGTTCGTAGTGGTTAGTTAAGCTCATGCGTTTGAAAATGACCGTTAGCCTGACCTCCAAGCAAAACCCCTGCACGTTTGTAGGTCTATTGTTCATGAGGTTTAATATGTCTCCATCCAGTTTTTGGCAGTTCATACTTAAGTTTGGACAACCACATGTGCATATGTTGTATTCGAACTGCCATCGGACAAGGATGACGGCAATCCATGCACATGTGTATACCGAATGAATTCGACGAGAATAATCATACCGCCTTTGTACGGCCAAATTTGGACTCGAAAAAACCGAAACTAACATTAGCAGGACATGAAGAAGGTGAGTTTATGACGAACTAATGTTGATTTCAGGTGTTGCGAATCGAAGGCAAAGTTGCTCGGTGCAAATTCCGTGGCTTGATCAACAGAACGGTTGTCCAGGTGCAGGAGAAGGCACTATTGTACGCGCAAGAGAAGCACGATGAGTACGCTCCCTTTCGATTTACTAGGCAAGGTCATTAAGGCGGCGTATGTGGTAGGTTTGCCTGCTTGATGATCATTATTGCATTTCAGAAGTTAGATGTCGATTGAGCTCCCAGGTGTTGTTGCGCTTGATGTACAGATTGACAAGGTGCCTGTCTAATATCCTCCCCCTCGATTGCTGACTCCAGGAGACACTTGGTCGTTGCTAGAGGGGGCAAGGTGCACCTTCCTCGTGACGGTGCTGGGCTCAAAGAGTGGTTCCATGCAACTTGTGCGGAAGGGGCTGCGGCTAAGCTACCGCCTTGTTTACGTCTGGTGTACACGATTTCCCAAGTAGGCCTGAACGCATCTGTTCTGCTTGTTGAAGCAGTGTGGGTCGGCTCCGTTGATGAAACGTGGCTCCCATCCACATATCTCCCGATCCTATTCCTTCGGGTTTACATCGGATATGGGATGTTTGGGTGGAACTGTGGGTGGTGTAGCGCAAGCCACCTATGGTCCCCTTCGTAGGCGCAGGCGTCCTGTGGCTGTCCACATGGATGCCACAGTGACAGACAAATCCGGACACGGGTGCTGCTAATCCAAATACATTGTCAGCACGCGTACAGTAGTCAATGTCATTGTTCAGCGACGCCGCAGGATCTCGCAGCTTTCTGATGACAACATTGATTGCACGTAGGCAGTAATGTATGTCACTGCGTGCGAAAATGGCTGCTTGCTTGGCTGCTTGTAATATTTGTCTATATCGAGATAAACATGCGCCGATGTCGCTTTAAATTATTGATAACATGCTGAAGGGACGTCAGTAAATGAGAGAACAGAGTTTGGCTGGTTTCCGTATGTACCTGAATTACCCGAGTGAACTTCGTGCGCCGCCACTATTTCTTGGCCCTGCCGTGCTGGTTTCGGCGATCATGTGGCATTTAGCAATACGGCAGTTTTCGTAACAAAGTGACGTGTTTCGTTGTCGAGTGATGCGATTGACGAAGCCTTGTGGTTAGCAGTTGAGTCACTGGATGTAATAGAGAGTTTCCATCTGCATTCATAACCCTTTAAATGATCCCATTTTGAGAGTCGCTTGTGGCTTCTAGATTGGTGTGGATCACCGACCTGGAGTACCTATGTCCAATTTATGCGTTGTTATTTGTATTCCATTAGAGGGACAACAAGGCTCAGATCCACCAAACTTCCCTTTGAACACGTGTTTGGTTTATCATGACGTGCATTGCTTGGACAGTAGTACTTAAGCAATACGTCAGGACTTTTAGAAACTTCTGTCGCAGTCACAGTGTCCTTGAATGGAAGGGTCACGGGACAACCGTGCTGCTAGTCATTTAAGGTAGACAGTCATTTTTATTCTCCTTTGCTTCAGCTCATCCGGAATGCAACGAAAATGAACAGGCGCGTTGAGTACAGGATCAACGCTCTTATCGGAGCACATTTTCTATGTCTTCGATTTCACACTTGATGTAAACGGATAAAGTGACTTTACGAGACAAGGTGCAAGAACGTGCTCGTGTGGCTGACATCATGGATTTGTGCCAGGAGATAATGCAGCAGAAATTACATATATATATATATATATATATATATATATATATATATATATATATATATATATATATATATATGAATGGAACCGCGGCTATTCAAACTCTCTGATACGCGGCTGATGCCACACATATGCACCCGTTATTTCTGCAATCATTTCACGTGGCCAGATAAGCTCAGCCACTAGTCAACCGCAACGTAGCCTGGATAGATCAACTCCCTCTATTCACAAGGTATGGCGCCGATCGCAAGGTTATTAGCAATGGACTCGTTCCCAATGCTCCCACACATATTTACCGCTCACATAATCCTCGATTAAAAGGACTCACACAACAGTGACGCAAACACTGATTCCACCGTTGATGGTGCTGTCATTAGTTTTGATTAACGCCAGAGGGATTATCAACAAACGGTATTTCCTAAGCATGCTTGCACATGGAAAAGAGCCGCAAGCAATCCTGGTTATCGAAACGTGGTACCCCGTTGATATCTTAGACTGTAATCCAATTACCCCCTTTAACACCGTTTTAGTAGAGATTGCTGCAGAAGAAAAGATGGAGGATGCTTCATGTAACTCAATCACACGTGTACAGCTGGACGGTTTGAACATCCATCAATGGCAAATGTCCCTGGTTTTCTCTGGTTCTCCGTCCCAGGAGCATCGGTTTATTTGCATCTATCCGCAACACGCCAAATGCATCAAACAGGAATGTTGTCCGTATCACCTCAGCCTTCGATTTTGCATCGGAATTGACAAACAAACGAAGGATAATTGTAAATGGTTTCAACATATCGAAGATACACAGGGCTTCCCGGACCTTCTTGTCGATATACAGAGCCTTCACCAATAAGCCACACGTGGTTGTACTTAGTGGGTTACTATACCAACTACGTTGACGACCACATTAGACATGATGTTTACATTGGGTATGACGAACCTATAATGAGACGTTTCAGAGAACATCTCTGGTAACGACGACAACATGATATTCTTAACCTTCACTGTTAAAATGGCCACCAAACAAGTATCTCCTTCCTACTACACTGGCCGAAGTATTAGTTGGAATCCCTTCCGTCAACTAATCCGGTCCTGCGATTGGAATGCCTTCTTCCTCTCCAATAATGAATGCACGACCGTGGAGCACTTCTACCATTAGGTTCAGCAGGCCAAAACCATCGTTGCTGCACAAGCAAAAACGAATCAGTGAGGTTTAAGAAGATGCAGCCGAACGTTCGACGAGTCAGAAATCCGGCGAACTGATCGCTCGTTGAAAAAGAACAGGAGATTTTACAATGATTCCACAGATGTATCGACTCATCTCTGAAAGCAAGCACTTACCGTTGATGGGGAGAACACATGCGGATCAAGCAACTATACGAATGACATGTAAAGCAGAAGTGCTGGTCAGATTTCTCCGTCGAAGGACCAACAAACGCTTTTCATTAATCAATGAACTGGTGGACGCAATCCAGGCGCCATCTGTGAAGCATTTAGCTCGTTGTTCTGCACTTACATGAATCCTGACACTAACGTTATAATGACACTGAGACTCCATCGAAAGTGCTATTGCTGTCTGCAATATGCACCAAGCAACACATTCTATTCAACCATGCTCAATTCTAGAAGCTGATGACATCCCCCTATCCGCCACGAAACTGGATGGCCTGGTGCCTCACTGCTCCTTGTGTAAATGTTTGCTTGGATCCAAGTACTTTGGGATCCAAGTACTTCAGATATCAATGCAAAGCTTCCTTTATCAGCCCTCCCCACAATGTATGTGCAAAACAGGAGCTTGACAATTAAAGGCCAAGCCATAACACTCCCATAATAGCCGGATTATTCGTGAAATTGTTAAAACAGTGTGAGGAATTTCATTAACTCGCTGGAGCTGATAGACAGATCCGAAAATGGTTTCCTTGACTAACGATCATACTCATGCTGGTAGTTGAATTACCTGAACTACACACCAGACTCCATCGACTCCAAATATGCAACATTAATTCTATGCGTAGACATGCGGAATCATTCGATCTGGTGCCTCACAAACGGTTATCGATTTAGTCAGATTTCTTTGAAGTCCGGAACACAATAATGGGTTCCGCTTAAGCGACTATTGCTCTTCCCCGCGTCCAATTACCAGCAGAGTTAATCAAGGATGTGCGCTAGGTACATTGATTTCCCTTCTTTTTATCAATTATTGCAGTTTGATTAAACTAACATAGCGTGCCGTTTTTATTTGTTTATGACATAACATTTGTCCACATGCACCGAGAAGTTGCGCTTCTGAATGCACTAGCACTCATTCAAGAATAAATTCATCCGCTTTAGACTTGGTGCGACAAGTGGATGATGTGGTTTTAAGCACAACAGTCAATTATCCTGTGTCGCGGTCGCTTAACACTCGAAGTATCTATCATACGTAACAGCGAACGCCTCTGTGTACAACAGTCTACCCGTGATCTTGGAAGCAGATAATGCTTACCTTAATGTTCTTAGGACAGATTGAGTACCAGACAGCACTAACTAGACAATCCTTCGCTAACATCTCTTATAACATGCACACCATCATAGCTACGGTTGAACTATTTAAACTCCTTACTCGTCCCATTCTGGAACATCGCAGCATAATCTGAGGCAATATGAGGAAATCAGACAGAACATCGATAGAAAGCATTCAATGGCCATTTACTAAGCACTTATCAGGAAAACATTATATCATAAACTCTCGGGAGCGATACCAGCAACTCCATCTCCATCCGCTTTCGTTATGAAGACAGATAAGTTGAGATTGCTGCACAATTTGATTCATGGCGATACCCATTGCAATCGATTCACATTAACATTGAAACACACTTACACGCAAGACCTAGGTAACCAAGATCTTACCCTGCTAATACCACATGCAGAACAAATTTGCAGTTTAACTTTCGTCTCAGCTTATATGCTTCTCTGTGGAATCGGCTGCCATTCAGCAACAGGTCGTGTGAGACTGTGCAGTCCTTTCGCAGTAACTTGCGAAGCTGCCTCTACCTGGACATCATTATGTTGTTTTTCGTGGGAAGATCATTTAAACATCCATTCAGTGAAAACCAAGATAACATCTAATGGGTGTAATACTCTTACTTCACCCTTTGTAATTACTCTTCAATGTATACAACATACTCAAACTACAACTTTGCCTCCTTCCATCGCATAAGACAAACATATGGGGCAAATGCCTTGCGAGGAATGCAGAAAATATAAGCAGATATCTTGAACTTGCTCTTGCAAGTGCATGACATTACCTGCGCGTGCAGGTTCTGTGCCAAATCTTGTCACAGCTTTTCACTTAGGGAGAAATATGCCTATTGTTATTATTATTACTATTATCAGCATTAGTATTAGGATTAGTAGCTTCATGCGATATATTGATTCTACCATAGGCAATACTAACCTGACGCCTAAAAGTGCCACTGATACTGTGTGCCTTGGACCGCTCGTGACACCATGCATTTTGGGGATCTCGTGATAGAAGATTTCCTGCCCAGTTCACCCCCTATCTCCGCTTCTACGCGTCCCATTCTGAACCTCTCGGAGTCATTCGATAGTTTGGGATTTGCCTGACCGTGGAGGCAACGCTCTGCTTGGGGTCGGTCCGGGGGGCGCTTTTGTCTGATGTAGTACCTTCTCGACGAATACCGTCTCGGTTCTGAAAGCTCAGACGCAGTAAGGGACGCAGCTTGTGACCCGTTCTCATCTAGTTCTGTCAGGCCAACGGGGCTCCTTCTGAACTCCTTCATTGAGCCCGTTCTTGTTTCCGTCCGCCCTTGTTTTAGTGATCTTTTGTCCTCCGGGATATCCCCACCTTCCGCCTCCCTAGCAAATACTAACGATGAGTTTACAGTTCGGTCTTGAATGTCAGGCTAGTGTGCCAAAAACGTCCAGCTCCTTTGCACAATTAGATGGTCCCACAAATTTCCCACAGCGTTATGTCCATAAACCACTGCTTTCGATATTTAGATAAAAGAAAGAAATTTGTTTTACTACTTATGGGCTACAAAGATGGGCGGAAATACTGCTAGCTCCTCAACTCATCCTGTGGGGTGTATATACGTCCGCATTTTACTTGGAACAAACGTATGAAAGAGCATTGCAACCCTGAGGAATTTAGTAAATCTGATGAAAAACGGAGGATTATTGTTTAAGTGGTTTCTGAACTTCAAGTATCCTCCTCTGAGGAAGCGGAAGCACATGAACGAAATCAATAGAGTTAGCTCTGTAGAGCAATCAACCTCGACAATGCCCTTTCAAAGCGGTCGAAGAGAATTTCAGTATCACTCAACTACAAGGGAACCATGGAACAATGGTTCTATACAGTCAAGAAAGCAAATTCTTAACAGGTCCTGTAGGATAGTTATGGTGAAACTGCAAAATATAAGAAAATGGTTAACAAAATTTGGTTTACACCAGTGAACTCACTGAACTCTAACAGGTAAATCCATAACAAATAACAGCAAATGGAAACGGTCCCTGATTAATGAACCTGATGCTTAAGTTTGAGCTAATGAAGTTGCTTAGGTAGAAAAACTGGTCTAAATTCCGCAAGACGGTGCCAATAGAAATTCGGCTCAAGAGAGTGAGTACATGACCATGCGTGGCCAACTACGCATTAGGGATAATCAAAGTGGTGAATCTTCCTCTCATACAGCTCTGTGAGAGAGTGATTTAATGGCAACCACAGCATCCGACGGAATATCATCAAACATGAATGACCATCACGGCCAGGATAGCCGATAGCAGTCGGATAACCCAACCAAAATTCCTGATGTTCGCTGAGGATGCTAAGATGTGGTGAGCAACCGCTGACCTAGGATATCACGATGCATTTCAGGAAAACCTGGACGCGGCGTATACACGGTCATGCTACCATCTGCTCCAGCTTATTTCGGCAAAGTATAATTTGGTTCACATTCTTCATCAACAGAAAAGCACAAACACACTTGATGACCATCTTCTACATGCAGTCACTCAGGAGCCCAACCCTGGGCTATTAATCGAGTTTTAGCTGGGCTGTGCAAAACAATCTGATAAGGCGTCAAAGACTGGAAAACTAAAAGCTTGTCAGGCTGCTAAGGACATTCAGGCGGTTTGATCTGTCGAATCGTTCGCAGGTGCTTAACACTTACATGCGGCTTCATTTGCAACACACAATCCGGGCCTGGCAGCTCTGGCACGCGAAAGGTCTGGTAACACTCGAGAGTCCACAGCAAAGAGCCACCAAGAACAAAAGAGGGTTTCGGTGCTGCTATCTCCCATCTCTTCACTAATGAGAACACTTACACAGATCAACGAATGTGATTGCGTTTAACACCCGAGACAGATTGTGTATTAATAAAGTCATAAATAATTTGCTAGTGTCATGCACTATCAGTTGCTCCAACTGTCCATATCCTAGGCTTTACAAAAAGGTGACAATGAGTTCAAACCCCATCCTCTTTAAATGGCAAGATGAGGCAACTGTCGAACACATAGTACAGAGCAAATGGCGCTTTGCTGCACGAAGTGACTTAAGAACTTGTTGATCAGGAGTGGCAATACACAACCAGAAGGGCAGTTTGCATTCAGGGCGTATCATTCAGAATCTCATATTTCCCGTACTTACACCAATCGTGTTGATAACGACGTGAATCTCGAAAGATAACCAACACAGCGCCTATCTAAAGTTAGTCACCAGCACCGAGTCCACCAATCCACCCACTAGATGTTATTGTACGATGATGCTGACCCAGGCTGGCCAGAAGAGACTGAGCACATGTGCAACATAATTACTATTACAAACGTTGCGGGGGTTATTGCAATAGCAGGTGTCCCCTCCACAAGCAATGAGCCCGCAAATAACGTGGCACCAATTAGGAAGGAAAATGCAAAGAGTGAAACTAAGAATATTGGAAATTTGTATGAACGACCCCTCACTGAATACCATAGCAACCAACCTAGGTTCCGACTAGCAGTAGATAGCGTCACAGAGCACCGCGTTTTGGAACACGCCATGGAAAGGCCGAAAAGCCGATAACACCTAAACAGTCTCCATCAGGTTATGAAAACAGTTCATTAGCTGAGGAAAATGGTACGCTATCGCACTTCAGTATATGATATCGGAACCGGATTCTGGGATCAATAGTAGCAAGCTGACCCACTAACAACTATCACTTAAATTTCTGCTGCCTACTTCTCCGACCTCGGAGAGGACAATATCCGAATCCAAATAAGGAAGCACCTTATGCCAACTCTGGAGAAACATATGGGTACATACGACCCCATAGCTATAATAACTCTTAATGGCAGCCCAGTCTTAGCCTACCCCCACCGCCACTTCCATCTGCGGAACATTCCTATGCTTTGCCAAACGATCACTATTTAAGCCAATATCCGCCCCCACCAATAGGGCCTCCACATACGACCATACAAACTCCAATGATGCTCCAGTTGTTCAAGCATTTTCTTCAATGGTGCCAGCACATCGTGACGAACAGCGAAGCCCAGTTGTTTCACTGTGGCACACCAATTACGTCCATGGAGACATAGGCGGGTGACATAACCCTATCGACGCATCCTACCTCATTCTCTTCTCCTAATTTCGCCTTTATATACATCCGTTCGTTATTACCTTAGCTGAATCTCCTTACAAGGTTTATGTTCCCTAAAACTCCTCGTATTGTTATTATCACCGAAAATGGTGCAAATTGTCACGTGCACGAACGACTTCCATCTGTTTACGTCAGTTGTGCGCTGATTGGTTAACACGCAAATCAGCCAACCAAACATGTCACACGCGCCCCTGGTCTCGCAACGTGAGTTCCGTGCGTCCTGTATCTTCGTGAATTGATTGACAAACCTACTGTTGTCCAGACATGTTCTGGTTGCTGAGATCACGTGTCTCGGGAGCGCGCGTTATATGCGTTACATTAACATATCACCTATAGGTAACTTTCAATTGAACGTTCCATGCTACCAGTAGATTCGGAAGATGGTCTGGTCAAACGAGGTGGTGGATGTATCATCTACATACACCATGGCATAACAGTAATCTCAACGGACTAGTTATCCTTCAGTGAGCTGGACGACTCATTATCACTAACTACTCCGCCCTATGGCCTGCTAGTGGTCTGCGGTTATAGACGTCCTGACGCAACTCTCTACCAATCTCAGCAGTTACTGTCTGCAATTAACGCGGCTTCCAGCACTCTACCCAAGCAGAAATTCCTATGTGGTGATTTCAACCAGACAAATATAAATTGGACGTCAACCACGACTACTACAACCGAAGGACTTGGTAGGCATTATCCAATGTGTTTGTATCAATAGCTGAATTCAGCACATTAAGTTACCCACCAAATTGGATAACAGGTTTAATGTGGTGTTCACCATGAGTATTTCATCTGTTTGCGTATTAATTGATGATCTATTAATCGGATATGACCACTACACGGGGATCCGCAGCGTACACATCAGGCCGTCTGAAAAGTCCATCACAGTAAGGGAGCCAGTGTGCCGACTACACATTAATGATTGGAGCCCTTTTGACAACTTGCATAGGAGTACGCATTTTGACCGATTCTTCTCGACAGCAATTCATCCATAGTCACAGGCGAATTCGCGGAAAATATCATCCCATTACGAATATTCCGGCAGGTACATCGAAGATAAACACAAAATGCTTTGACGGCCAATAGAAATACTCATCCAATGTAGCTTCTAAGCTGGAGAAGTTAAGGTCCCTGCACTGAAAACAAAGGCATGCCATATTAAATCAAGTACAATGAACCTTACTAAAAGTTGACTATCCCATTCAACAGTCTAGGATTGTCGAGGAAACTTGAGCCATCAGGAATACAGAGAAAACTCATGCGTTGATGCAGTTACTCAGAAGAAACCTATTCAGATCTATCTATTCCAATTCTATTCTATCTATCTATTCAAATCTAATTAGACGCCTGCCCAATTGAATATAAATGAACGGAACTTGGCGACTAATTGGCGTCTGTGGAGGAGCAAGTGGATGGATTTCTGCAACTTTTTACCCTTTGACGAGCAACCAGTGGCGTATCGCTTGCTCACGTTTTGACACGCAGTCGAGGATGACGCGCGCCGATTGATAGAGACATTGCAATACAACAAAAACGAAGATGTCGATAAATTTGAGACAGTCATATAAAAGTTTAATGAATTTTGCGATGGTCAACTCAACGGGAGCTACCAGCGCCATCTTTTCTTCTCGCGCAACAGAGGCCCAAACAAACTGGTCGAACAGTACATCAGTGAGCCAGATATTTGTTCCGTGTTCTGCAGTACATGTAAAAGTTTGGGCGACAGTCTCAAACGGGATCAGCTTATGCTAGGAATCAATGATGGAAGTACGACAAAGCAGCTTTTGTGATAAAGCGACTTATCGCTCTACCAGTGCATTGATCTCTGCGACATTGAGTCCTCGATCACCCAACAATACCAACGAATGAAGCTAGCAACAGATGCAGAATCGTGGGCCGTTTCCGAAGGCGAAGCAACGAAAGCTACTAAGGTGAGACAGGTGATTTGCAAATGTTGCGCCACGCGACTTCTGATCAACCGCGAACAGTGTCCGGCGTGCGGATGGCAATGCGCCAGGTGTGGAAAAAAGAACCACTTTACTTTGGCTGCCAGTCAACCAAGGTAAGTGCGTCGTTCGTGACAAGTCCCTCACAGATGCAGAAAATTCAGTTGGCAATATGTCTCGAAGGGTACCGAAAAAATGGGTCTAAGCAAGTCTTTTGATCGAAGGGAAAGCCATACGCTTCCAATTAGACACAGGTGCTACTGTCAATATTCTACCAAGGAAACACTCTCCCGTAGTGTGCATTCGATCCGATCAAGATTGCAAGCGTGTGTGGGATGGTTCCAGTCTTCATGGGAAGGGCTCAGCTACAACCAAAGTAGTTAAACCAAGAGACGAGCTCCTCACATCGATTGGTGTTTGTGATCGTGGAGGATGAACTCTTGCCGATTTTCGGATTTGATTGAATCCAGTTTCTCTGTTTTGTCCTTTTAAGTCATGAGTTTTTGCGCATGTTCACCAGGGCGAAACCGATATTAGTGACCAGTATCCGTCTGCGTTTAGCCCAGGTTTGGGAAAGTTTGCGGGAACTGTTCACTTGTCCTTAGATCCTTTGGTTTGACCGCGAGCACTACCGGCTAGGAGAGTTCCAGTTGCACTGCGTGACAGGTTCTCCGCTGAATTGAGCAAAGTAGTCAGAGAGGGTGTGCTTGCCGAAGTCAACGAGCCAACCGACTGAGTTAATCAGATCGCAATCTTTACGAAGAAGAGGGGCGAACTGCGTGTGTATACTGACCAAAAAACGTTGAACGATTGTAATTTGTAGGGGATTTATTAGGTTTTATGTAGGTTCGTCGCAGTTAGACACAGACAAAGAGCCACCATACATCCAGGAAAGCGCTAGACGGCCGTTTCGTTCTACTGGGACTCGTCAGTAGCGCGCACCCGCAGAATCCTGCCGGATTCGAACCCACGACCTTACTCTTGCGAGTCAGCAACTTATGTCACTGAGCCATGAGCGATGGCAGCGGACCGCCATGACTGCTATCTAATTGCGATATAGCGCGGCTCATCCTACACTGTCTTCCCTACTATGCATTTGCAGAGGACAGGGCTGGCCCCCAGAGCAAAGACTTCCTTTGCAAGCCGCCACAAATCGAGGTGGCATATAAGCTGCTAACGCACCAGCTGAATATTTGTAAGTTGTAGGGAGATTTATTAGGTTTGGCGTACGTTCGTCGCACGTTAATAACATGCAAGACAGTGTAGGATGAGCCGCGCTATATCGCAATTAGATAGCAGTCATGGCGGTCCGCTGCCATCGCTCATGGCTCAGTGACATAAGTTGCTGACTCGCAAGAGTAAGGTCGTGGGTTCGAATCCGGCAGGATTCTGCGGGTGCGCGCTACTGACGAGTCCCAGTAGAACGAAAAGACCGTCTAGCGTTTTCCTGGATGTGTGGTGGCTGTCTGCCTGTGTCTAACTGCGATGAACGTACACAAAACCGTGGATGAGACCTTGCGTAGAAAGCATTACGCGCTACCTACCCTAGAAGACATTTTGCCGCGTTTGGCTAAAGCAGAATAACTCACGAAGGTAGACCTTTCTTCAGCATCCTTGCACGTGGTTCTAGATGATGAATCCAGTTTACTTACTACATTTGCAACACCGTTCGGGCGTTATCGTTGACTACGTTTACCGTTTGAACTGAAGGCGTTGAGTGAAAGTGTTTAAATGCGATTGGTGCAAGCGGTAGATGGTTTAGATTGTGTAACATGCATTGCAGACGACGATTTGATCTATGGCTAGACAGCAGAACAGCATGACGCTAATCTCCATCGTTTCTTACGTTGTTGTGTGCAAAAGAACATCAAGCTTAAACGTGAAAACATTGAGCTTCGGAAAGGCGAATGATTTGCCATGAGTATTTGCTACCAACGCAAGGGGTCGGAGGTGATCTAGGAAAAGTACAACAATTTGAGAGATGCTGCTTCCTAAAAACGTGAAGGTAAGCCATCTTTTAGACGGTATGGTGAATTACTTGAGCCGTTTTATGCAAACAGTCGCTGATATCACGACGCTAAGCAGGTTAACTCACAAATGAATTAAGTGGAGTTGGGGAAAAGAACTGGAAACCGCATTCGAAACTATTAAACACCACGTCAGCAACGCGCCTGTACTCAGAGATTACGATCCAGCGCAGCCTTTGGAGGTACAGTGTGACAGTAGCCAAGACGGAATAGGTGCTGTTCTCTTACAAAATGGAAAACCTTTGGATTTCCGCAGTCGAGCATTCACTGTGACCGAGCTGCGCTATGCGCAGATTGAGAAGTAGATGTTTGAGTTTGTCTATGCGGTGGAGCGTTTCAGTTAAGAAAGACAATCTTGTATACCGACCATTAACTGCTTGTATCAATAGCCAGAAAACTGCTGCACGTCGTTCCTCGTAGCCTTTAACTTATGTTCATCCGGCTTCGGAAATACGACGTGCATATTGTGTACACGTCTGTTACCACAGATGTTCATCGCGCATACGCTGTCAAGATCTCATCTGCCGGTAGCCAATCATAATCCGGAAGAGGTAGAAGCAATAAACTTAGTACAGCCTCTGGCAGTGACAGAAGATCGTCTGAAGGAAATAAGGTGCCACTTATAGGAAACGCAACATTGGCAGTTTTGCGGCACGTTATTCTAAATGGGTGCTCAGAGATAAAGAAGCCGTTGGCGAGAGAACTGACACCCTACTTCAATTTTCGGGATGAATTCTCTGTCTATGATGATTTGCTGTTCAAGGGAAGCTGTATGCTGATCCTGTCATCGCCCTGAGGAGAAATGTTGAAATAGGTTCATGGTGCTCACCTTGGTGCCAATCATATCATTAACCGAGCAAGGGCATTGATCTTTTGGCCAGGATTGACGGGTCTAATAAAAGCTCATATATCGAATTTGGAGGCGTGCCCTTCACACGAAATCCGAGGGAACCAATGGTGTTGCATGATGTCCCTGACTGACCATGGCGGAAAGTGGCGGTGGAATTATGCAGTGATAACGGGAAAGATTACTTATGCACGCTGGATTATTATAGTGATTAAGCTGAAATCGATTTACTTACCATTACGACCACAGAGGTAGTAATCAGCAAGCTCTTATGTCAGTTCGCGCGGCACGGTATACCGGAGGAGCTGATCTCCAACAACAAGCCCCAGTGTACCGGCGGTGCATACCAGGCATTCGCAACCAAGTTGGAATTCTTGCACCAGCAAACCAGCTCATATCATAGGCAATTAAATGGAAAGCCGGAGTAGGCAGTGAAGCAGGCCAAGCGACTGTCATCAAAGACTAGAGCAACTGGCGAGAAACCGTACTTCATGTTACTGGAGAATCGCAACACTCCTTCAAGGAATGTCGGTTTGAACCCAGTGCAGCGCCTATACAGCCGAAGGACTAGAACTCTGATACCGGCATCTGTTAAACTTTTGCGTCCAGTTTCGCCACAACACAAACGATTACAGAACAATCTGAGACGACGAATGACAACTCAGGAATGGTACCACGACCGCGGTGCACGGGTGCAATCTGAGCTAAGAGTGGGGAGGAGGTGGGAGTTCAATCATGACCTAATAGTCAAGAGCGGTGTAAGAAAGATGTGGTGTCTGAGGCGGTCGGTACCAAGTCCTACGAACTAAATGTTGGAGAGAAAAGGTTCAGAAGAAATCGAGTGCATTTGAGACGACACTGGGGACAACAATGTGGATGGGGAGTGGAGTACCAGATGGCCTGGGGCAAGAAGACCGCGTCCACAGATACAGCGAAGACGACGCGGTGTGGTAAGTTGTACGGGGTAGATAGCGGTATGGAGGCGCAAGAACACGAAAAAGGGAGGATGTGGTGGTAGTATCAGATCAGAGTGAGCAGATGGACCAACTAAGCGAGCCAGACGGCCAATGGGAGTTGGGTGTGACGGATCCGATTACTGCACTCGGGTTGGCCGATATTCGTGTAAATGATTCACTGTTTTTATAATTGAAGCAAAGGAGAAATCTTGTCGACTCCGATGTGTCTTTAGTTATGAACATGAACCTGCAATTTACAGAAAGAAGTATGGCTTGCCAAACATACTGTAATTTTTGCGTACTTAGCTTTGCTAAATACACGTTTTTCCTTGAAGGACTGAGATGTGTAACAGTCCAAATATATGAATTAATGAGAGCCCGGTTATGGTATTGGTATTGGCGAGCTAATACAAAATGCCAGCTTCCACCAAGGTTCGTCTTCCCATTTCATTGTTCAAACTAATGGGAACTAAAGTTATTATGTTCATAACGTGCCACCTCCTTCGCTACCGCATCATCTCCTTCCAAAAAAACGGAAGAGGTACTGTGCACCATAACTCTAAGTCTAAAGGACGTACAGTTGACCTGTACATCTGGTGCGTGCGTCAATGATATTGATTCCTTTAGCTCACTTGCGAGGAGTTCTTGTCGGTTAGCCGCGCATTGACAAAGCACTAACCCTTCAATCCCTGTGTTAAAACATATGCCATGTGATTCATGTGCGGAAGTTTGTCTGAGGAAATTTGCATCGTACTGTTGTCTTGTCCTGGCTGACTAAGGTCCGGAGGCGTGCTTTGCTTAATTCCGTTACTACGTAGTATTACGGCGGGTGAAAAGGAATTCTATCATCAATCCACCTGCTAATTGTTGGTCGTCCGCAGAGGAAAAACTGATTTTATCAAACTGGATGTAATTGAAGAAACTATTTACTAACTACTTGGAACTACTGTCTGTTTTGCATCCCGTGATTTTACTTCCGGAATCTTACCAAACAGGTCTATTCAGACTGGTACTGGGAGATGAAGTCCATTGACATTACGATGCACTTCCTTTGGACAATTGTAACACTAATTAGTCTGTTTTGGGGAAATATACCACAACTTAATGATTGAAACAGAATATTTACGCTGCGAGGTAGTGCTTTTCAAAGCTTATACAGAAACCAACCGAGAGTTTCAATGACTTCATTTCATACATCCACCAGTCGATTTCTCAATACCAGTACGATGAGATTCCACGCGACAACTTTGAAAAATCAATGCATATACGATGCTTACTTGCGGGGAGGTTGGACGAAAGTGAAAAGTAACATTTCTTGTCCTTGAACGAGCCAGATACCACGTTGGAAAACGCTTGTCTAATTGTTTGCCAAAGAGAGAATATCTCACACCAGCTACCTGAATTTACTGGGCTTCCCGTTGTTAATGCAATTTCAGGCAGTTGCTAAACTACAGATTCCAGTTGAACCTGGAAGATAGTTTGTGTGCTACAGCTGCGAGATGCAACATGCTTATGGTTCTGAGCTTCGCCACAAAAAACATCTGTCGACCATATGGTAAAATGGACCAACTTGCTCGTGAGTGCAGATCAGAACTCGCCCCACTGACTAATCTTGCTCATCGGAAGCTTCATAAGGAGCAGCGGTTTGCAGAGCTAAGCGTCCTCGATAACCCGGACAGAGATCTGGCTCGCTGGACAACCACCTTTTTTTCCAGCTGGGTGGTTCGGGCCAATCTCGTTTCAGATATTGGTTCGGCGGCAGTATTTCAGGAAGTAATGGGTTTCCGCCTGGTAAATTCTCTCTCTATAAGAAGCCACAAATATCCGGTTAACAACACTGCAACGTGGCGGAGGTGACTCGTCACTAACTAAAGTCATCGCCTCTCCACTCGTGTCACTCATCCACTTCGAAGGGTACCTTCGACCCGTTCTTGTAACTGCCAGTTCAGCAAACACAACCACACGTTCAGTGGCATTAACAAGTTCATTCAACATGGCCACCTACACACACACTTAAAATACAAATACGCACATAAATCCAACTTGCAACTGGTTAACTAGTAACATTTTATACTAATGTCGTTCTTATATGTTTATATTACCACTGTAATGTCTTTGCAGTGGTATCTCGCAGTGTGATGATGAACCACTAATCTATTTCTCTACTTGAACACAGTATAACCTAGCAAGTGCACTGGACAGGATAGAAGCTAGACGCGAAACAAGCTTTCGTGTAACAAGCGTCCCGTTTCTTGTGCGAGTTAGCGGACATAGCTCCTAGCACTTCGATTTGATAGTAGCCTCTAGCGTTTATACTGGAGAAAGAGGCGTAAAAGTAAAACAGCTACAACATTCTCAAGTAATCGTATAATCTGCTTGCATGTGGTTTGAGGCAGCTTTGATTTCTCAGAGTAATTCGGTGGGCATGGCCAACTATCTATCTTCCGAAGATCACTTTAAGGCCTCAACCGTCTTACGTTCATATAATGTACAAAGAAGTTTACTCCATCTAAGCACTGCCCGATTTGAGAAGAATTCAGCGCTCAGATATAGCTTATATGTTTGTTATTTCAACTTAAAGTACTAATCCGAGGTAGCTCGTTCAAATTGATCAGTGGGCCTGAGACCGCTCAGACTCTTCAAGATTTTGAATGTCTATTAACACCACTCTCCATCGTCGTTTATTCACTGAGAAAAATACTATGGTAGCTAACCGAGTTCCATGCGGTAACCCCCGCTAATCTACTACCATTCGAGTGGGCAGTTTTTACACATCCTACATACAACTGACATCTTTCTGCAGGTAGGCCACCAAGGCCTAACAACAATATTCCAAATGTGACCAAACCACCGATCTATAAAAAAGAGAAAGATCTCTGGCTTGGTACAACTCACAGCTCTACTGAGTCCAAATAATCCCTGCAGTGCTTTGCAAAAGCGCGTTCATATTACCCGGACCGTTGCAACTTATTCATCACGATAATAACAAGATCGCGTGCTTCGGTAACAAGTTGCAGTGTCCTGAACCCAGCGTGTGCATAAAATAAAACATCTACATTAGTCGGAGTCAAAGTTTGACAATTGCTGGCGCCGAAGGGTAACACCCATGAATGTGACCACTTAACAGCATTAGACAAATCCCTAGAAAGTGTATCTACGTAGCAATTGATAAAAAGCTTGAAGTAACTCAGAGATAGTTCATCAAGGTCCACAATCAGTCATCAAGCATTGGCATGTCTGGAAAAGCACCAGAAGTGCGAACGCCTGCTGACTGACAGTGGTCCGGGATGAACAATCGATGAATTAAAAAAAATGCTGCACGGCGTCCGGTTTCGGATTTGCCTGTCACTGTGGCAGTCACAGGACGCCCGCGCATACAAAGGGGGCCATAGATGGTTTGCGTTGCACCACCCACACACTCATATCCAGTGTAAACTCGAAGGAATAAGATCGGGAGACATGTGGATGGGAGCCACGTTTCATCAACGGAGCCAGGCCACACTCCTTCACAGGTAAACACATGCATGCTGTATTTGGGGGAATCAAACGCACACAAGGCAGCGTTTGTACCGTAGTCCGCTGCACACTGAGTGCATGGAACCGCTCTTAGATCCTAGCACGTCCACAATGATCGTGCACCCCGTCCCCTCGAGCAACGACCAACTGTCTCATGGAGTCAAATGGACGAGGTAGTGAGTAACAGACGGGTAGGCACCTTGTCAACATGCACATCAAGCACAACCACACCCGGGATGTCAAACAACATGCAACCATGCGAACTGCCGATATCGAATAAAGTAAACGCATATGACAACATAGATACCCGCTAAATGAGCATATGGAAGAAATTGGTTATATTGGAGTCCGCAATAGGTACAAAATGTCCGAAAGTTATTTTAAAAATACCACGCGATAAAATTTCGCAAGTTTACCACAATTTGCATGAGCGACGTGTGCATGTTAGGAGATGATTATCAAGTACACAGAACAAACCAAATAAAGTGGAATAAATTTATCCCCACTTTGAAAAAACTTAGTTTTAGTGTAAGTTGGTTTAGCCAAACTGTGCTGAGGAAGCATCATGAATGCAACATCAGCCTCAGTATGGGGCACATACTAAAATATGCACTGCTCATTATTAATATAAAGATCTGTCCGGATGGATTCTAAGCCATTGTGTCGGACCCAGGTGCTTTGCGGAAATTCCTAGCTCCTAGATTTAACCGTTCTCCTCTGCACATTTTTTAGCTGACAGGATAATGGATGATGTGCCAGGCTACATCAAAGTCAACTGTGAATTATGCAGTTCCGCGACTGTCACCCATGGCTTATTGGCACTAGCTTTTGACATCCGGAAGTCATGGGTTCGGAACGCGGCAGGGGTCGTATGGAAGACGCACCACTGCCGATACCCAGAAAGTGCATACAGCGCTGTCTGGTGCTTTTCCATTCACGCCAACTTTTGCTGACTGAGACCGGGCCGTGGTGAACTATCTTTAAATTATACTAAAATCTCCACTACTCATTAGTAAGCTCGACCTAATCCGCAAATGTACAGGAGGGTTCTCAAGTCATTTATAAACCTGAGCAAGAGACTGGGACTGAACCTTGGGAGACTGTACCATAAGTTATACCTGTGCATGAAGTACCTTTACCAACTCTAACACAAGCTAGCCTACCGTAGAATAACAGAGCTAAACAAGCAAGCAGCTGAGGGTAGGGTCCTAACCAGATCAGATTTTCCAGCAGAAATGCGGTGTTTCACAGAGCCATATAGTTTACCTTAGTCAGTGTATCATAATTCTAACGGAATCACTTCATCAATACGTCGAGTTACGTTATTAAGGAAACACAGCAGTTTATTGAGGCATGGCTTTTATTGCAACGCTTACATTTTTCTTTCGGTTTGCGTCTATTGAATTTGCTGTTGCTGCAAAATGCTTGCAATTGTTCGCAGCCCACTGCCAGTTATGGGCTCAGTTGAAACGCCTGTCGCCACCGTTGTGACATCTACTTTGTTCTTTCGGGTTGCCTCTGTTGTAGCCGCTAGGACTAGCCTCAGTTGTCTGTCTTGTGCTCTGCTACCGTTAAGACGTTCTGCTGCCTTCCTACAGTACGAGGCTCGCGAGTACTGACGCGTGCATGCATTTTGTCTTGAGCCCTTAACTCTCGGAATGCGCAACCGTCTAACTCGGTGCGGGTAAATCAGAATACGAACTCGAACGACAAGGGTCTATTGTGTACGAGGACGTTTGCGATTTATGCGACACATCCATCAATCCTTGTCGTGCCTCTTGCCTGACCCTTGGATTTCTGCCCGCTTGGCCAAGCCCAGAATTGTTCGCCCGGGATAATGACGGCGATTTCGTCAGCACCCTGTCAGGCGCCGAATTTTATTAGCCTCCGGATGGGCCATGGCAACGAATCTGTCAGCCGCTCACGTGGACTGGTTAGTCTCGCCCTGCTAAAGTACATCATCGTAGTCGGTCGTTTCGCCTCCGTGACACTTTCCGCACCGATCAATTTGTAAGCCGTCAGATGCTCACAGATTCGTTCTTTGATAAGCTTTTCCAGACACTTCAAAAGCACGCCAATCAGATTAACAGGTCCGCAATTATTTGGCAACGAATCAAAACCTCTTTTATAGATGGTCACTAGAACTGCCTACTTCCAAACCTGTGAAGTTCGTCCCTAATGAAGTGACATGTTTACGTTTCAAGAAGTGGAAACTGCGCAATATCGGCAATTGGCTTGACAATGGCTGGATGCATAGCGTCAGAGCCAGTAGATTTGCAGGGGTTCAAATCTTTCGTAACAGATTCGTTTAATTTTCGAGAATGAAGCGACCAATTTGGAATTAGTTACGAAGCAGCAGTTACCAGTATAGTGTTTCAATCAAGAGACGGCCGCTCTTCCAGCAGTGTGACTTCAAACTGCTAACCTACAGCGTAGTTCGGATTAGGAAATTGGAAACCTACAGTGTTAAAGGCAGGTACGGCAAGCCAGAAGCAACTCAACCTTTGATCGTAGTACCTGGGAAAAGATCAAATCTCGGGTCGAAATTTGATACGCTGCTTCCCAGAAACGATGCAGCTTAATGAGGCTGTGATCAATGAAAACAGTTGTGATACGATCGCTCAAAATGCTACCTGCCTCACAAAATAATAGAGAAAGCAGACTAACAAGCCAACAACTCCTGGTTCAGTCAGAGCAGACAGCAACGGAATTGTTGGAACGTTGGCAGCAACATCGAAAATGCCTTGCATTTGAACTTTGGTTTAAAGCTGCCGAAGCATTGCAAAGACCAGACATGAGCCTATCGGAAGAAAACAAACCTACTAGCGATTACGCAGAAGCATCAATTTACCGCTCGGTCATGCTATTCCGCAGTGTGTCCGGACAAGTAATGTGACATAATTTGGTCAAGCCAGGTTGTGAACCACGTGTCATCATCATCCCATCAGGAAAACGAATAACGGTCGACCTCGCACTGGTCAGCATTCTACCATAGTTGACTCCTTTTTGCTCACTGTAGGCTCCTAGAGACGGAGAAACAATCCTGCTTTCTAAAAACGCTCAAGACCTCTTCAATAAGCTGGCGGAACCGAAAAATCGTCAAATTTTAAAACTATGAGATATCATCGGTGTCACGGAGATGGTTGCACAATAGAACGACAAACCCGGAAGTCTCGATGTCGGGCATGTCACTCATACGAAACAACAGGCTTACGAATGTAGTGGCAATTCTTTATTACCGAAGCGACCTACAGTGAAAGGCCGTTGAGGATTCAGATTCCCAGTTCGCCAATTCTCTTTTGTGCCGCCTGCAATTACATGGCAGCGACTCCCACCTTTTAGTTTTGCTATATCACTGCCCGAATTCCACCCTGGAAATGGACTGCCAACTTAAGACAGCCTTAAGATTGCAGTCTAAAATGAAAGCACACACATCCTCATCATGGACGATTTTAACGTACACTGTTTAGAAACCCTTTCTATAATCAGAGAACAATTCAAAGCAGATCTGCAAGAGCTTATAACCAGTGTTCCACATTACAATTGCGTCATTATGCCCACTGGTTTCGGAACAGGTAATAGACCACCTCTGTTGAATCGCGTGTTCACCAACGAGGAACACATCCTTGATGTATTGTTTGTAGACTGCCCTTTGGTTCATGCAGTCATTAGTTTCGACTTCATCTGATATGCAGAATATCGCCACCAGAACCCTGAGATGGTGCGCAATATTACGCGCTACGTCCGCTTAGCCCAGCTCGTCAGTGCTACAAACTGGGCATTCCTCGATGAAGGCCACTCGAAAGTCACTTGGCTCGAATTCAGCAGCAACTTAAATCAGCTGGTTACCGATGCCTCAGAGATAAGGGTATTCATTGAGACTAAAACCGGTTCATTAGTGCGGAGCGGAACTCGAAAATGGAGGACTATACGCAACGCAGCCTTGCGTGAGTACAGGTCATCACCAATGTCAGACAACTGGGACAACTACGTATGCCATTGTAACCACTACACTCAACGGCTCAGAGATGACAAAGTCGCATAGCAACAGAATATGGCGAAAATGTTCAACGATAAACACAAACTGCTGTGCGCGTATGTCACTGAATGTCGTAAGGTGATGCAGGGCATTTCTCCGCTCCGGACGACTGATGGTCAAACTAGTACAAGTATAGAAGTGGCACACGTGTTGCGGATGCAATATGCGCCCATATATCATAGGGTCTTAACAAGCAGGCAATTTTCCAGCTTTTGTTATCATGTCTCCAATATTCAAACATAATGCCGAAACTGTAATGCAGAAGCTGACCGCTTTGCGCAGCGACAGCTCCCCGGGAGTCGATAGCATTTGCCCGGAGGCAATGGGAGCAACAGCAAGACCATTAGCAACACCAATGACCCAGTTCTTTCAGCGCTGCTTAGATCAAAACCAGCTTCTTGCAATGTGGAAGCTTAGAATTATAAAGCCGATTCAGAAAAGCGGAAGTTGAACTGTACCCTTAAACTATCGGCCAGTGTCTCATCCCTGTATTGTCCAATGGCATGGAACCCACCGTTTTCGATACGTCGGTGTGTTATCCGAAACAGTCGATCACCCGTGCGAGATGGCTTTCGTTGACAGCGATCGTACGCAGCGATTTTTTCAATCTCACGGAGTAGTCGGACCAAGTCAGCTGACGCTGGTTAGGCTGTTGATGTGCACTACTTGGATTTGTTGATGGTATTCGATCGTTTAGGTTATCGGATTCAACTTTCGAAGGTGCAGTCTTATGGAATCGGTGACCCTCTTTTGAGCTGGATCACCAACTTGATACTGCAAAGATGATTAGTGGGAAAAGCCCAGAGTTCCATTGGAACATTGGAATGTAGAGAGCAGAAGGAAAAATCCTTTGTCAGCTCCATCGCCTCCCGTTCGTCACAGGGATCAAGGTGGACATTGCAAGTCGGTTCCAATGGAACTGCTGCATTGACACAAGAAGCAACAAGATCCCAGTTTACTCAACAGGTAAGAATCCAATTGATGTTTGAAACATTCCTCCGACTGCGCATCAACGACACACACAGGTAGATTATTCCATTCGTTCACTACTCTGGTAGACAGAGTGACATCACAACGGACCCGAAGTCTCCTTTGTTTAAACAATTTCCAATGGTGACCCCGAGTCGAACTGAAAGAATTGAGTGGAAAGAAATTCTGTAATTCAACTCCAAGTTCCCCTCTAACGATACGCCGTGTGAAAATCAAATCCTTGCGATCTCGACGGTAGGCTAGGGAGAACAAGTTCAGGCACTGGAGACGATGCGAGTAAGGCAGGTTTCGTAATTCCAGAACGGATTTAGATCCTCTCCGCTGAACTTTTTCAATCAAGTTGCATTCAAATTTGGAAAGAGGATAAACAGCGGGCAGTCCATACTCAAGAATCGGACATACATGAGAAGTGAACAGGAGCCTGAAGATCTCCGGAGTCAAGCCATGCCAGTCGGGTCTGGTGAGCCCAAGGTTTTAGTTCTAGGTCCATAGTTGTTTTTGGTATTTCTCAATGATATTGCACGAAATGTTTCATCAAAGTTTCTGTTGTTTGCTGACGACATCAAGATATGGCGACGGATTCAGGCAGATGTCAATCGGAATATACTTCATTGTGATCTAGATATTAGTGGTCAATCCCAAAAACTGTTACCGTTCAACGTGAACATATTTAAGGTATTTTCCATACGACACCAGAGTACCTATTCCTACAGGCTAAGAACGTAAGTACTCCAGCGATCATCAGACGAACGCGACTTTGACGTGCTCGTCCAGGCTAACGTTGGTTGTTCTAATCAATCCTCAAAGGCCTCAATACTGGTAACCAGCACGTTGGTGTGTTACGACGGTCATTCGGATGAATAGGCACATCTATCTTCAGACAGATGCTCAATGCGTATGTTCGCCCCCATGTCGAATACGCAATCCAATCCTGACAGTCGTGGTTAAATTACAACCTTACTGCCCTGGACCAACCTCAAGGTCGGGCTTCTAACTACGTCCTTGCAATGCGCCACCTTCCGTATGAGCAGAGGGCGAAACGGTTGGGAGTATTTAGCTGGCGATTTCACCGACTATGAGGCATACTTGATTTTACACAACCCAAATAATGTGTGCCGTTCTTTGCCGTAACTCCGCAGTGACATCAAACTTAAAGGCTACTCATTGCAATGAACACAACAGTACATCCGTCTAAAGTGCCGTAGAAATTTCTTTTCCATTCACGTGTGTCAACCATGGAACGCTCTCCCTACATCAGTTGATTCTGCTCCTATGCCAGCCATATTTAAAAGTTGGTTGGATAACACAATCCGCCACCTGCATATTGTTACTTGCGACTACTCTTCATCCTGCTTTCGAGGAAATACCCTGGATTTATACTTTTCCGCCTAATCAAGCTATTGAAACAATCGGAGTTCAGAGCTGCTGTATTACATGTGATAAGTCCATTCTTTTGACAGTAGAAATACTAATTGCTTTTTTGATTCTTTTCACTTGATAACCCACCGGACTACCAAGTGGGCTTCTAAATCAGTGTTTCGTAACCCGAATAAAATTGTTCATTTTTCAACAAACTGTCGAACCAATAATCCGCTTTATCCGAAGACAAATTGGAGAAGTTGATAACTCTCAAAGCTTTCATCAATGTGCAGGCGACTACCTAGACCAGATTTGTCAAGCACCACCGTTACTGTACACTATGCGTCCTTCTGGGCTTCGCAAAAATAAGCTGAATGTGCACGATATTTGCTTTTTTGTGACTCATGTTTGATACCACCGTTGAAGCGCGATCGGTCATCCTAACTGAACTTCATACTTGACATTACATCTGATGGTATTCCTCCTGCAACCATAAGGTTAGGTAGCGAAAGCATATCCCTTCGCACTTTAAACGTATTTACATTGTCATTACACACTGGCTGTCCATCGCCTCAGTAGGAAAATTCCAGACTTGTCAAAACACGAATGTGGTCCACTAAATAGGATGTCAAACTATCGGCCGATAAACAATCTACATCCGTTAATTCTTTAGAAAGAATGGTCGAATATAGGGCAACACAATTCCTGACAAGACCATACCTTCTCAGAAGTTCTTAACATGGGTTTACAACAAAAAGTCCGTGTTTCACATGCCAATTACAATTCCCCGATCATGTTACAACAATCCCAGATGGTGGCATGTCTATCATCATCATCCTTCTAGATGTGCAAAAAACATTTGCCTGTGTACCGCACAAACCATTGTTGGCCGTACTTGAGCCCTGTGGTAACAGCAACTCTCTATCGAGTTGGTTCAACTCCGATCTGAACGACCGAACACAAGCAGTACAGATCCGTCAACACTGTTTTACTTCCAGAAATGTCACTAGTGATGTCGTTCAAGACAGTGCATTAGGCCCATTGTTTTCCTTGTATACCTAAACAATATCTATTGATTACATTGGCAATGAGTGCCCATTTAATTTGCATATGACAGCAAACTAGTGTGCTCATTGTTATCTGACTAGTTGGAACCATGCATAAGGATTTGCGCGAAGACTTATCATTCCTAAACAAAGTGGGCGAAAGCAGGTAAAAGAGGGTTGCGGCATATACATCTCAGCTACGCTGCCACAGATGCAATATACCCGAATGATCCATCGCAGTTACTGGCACTCCATCCTAACTGAGTATTCCATTTGTGACTTAGGAATTCGATATTTGAACAGTTTTAACTTTCCGAACACATCGTACAACAAGCAGCGAAAACGAAGCAACTAACAAGCTACATATGTAGGTCAGTTTCCCTATCCTAAACACGGCTTGAATCATTCAAACTCATAGTGCCGTCCACTCTAGAGTGTTGCGTTGTCATACAAAGCCACTTACGTAAAACATATAAAATTGATTTGGAAAACGTCCAGCGCTCGTGTACCAAAAGTTTCATGGGGCGCTCATCATCGCTTACCCATGAGGAAGGATGTTCTTACCTCCAGATCGGTTCAATCTGGCTTCGACGGCTTAAAATCAATCTCACTCTTTTCTACCGCATAGTATACTCGCTAGTCTTCTCAACAAGTACGACCGTTGCATTACATAATAACTCAACCTATCCCACTGGTAATGGGAAGTGTTTACTATACTTACAGAGAACCAAGAAAAACATCCACTTAAACTACTTTTGGCGATGTACACCTATCCGTAGAAGAAACTACAGTTTCAATTAAAGAACAGCGAGAGTCTGTCTATATTTAGGTCTAGTTTAAAAACTTTTCATCTACGCTAAATGTGTTCAAACTATGCGACTTTTAACAATCCACGAACGCACACATGGAATGCAGCCTAAAAAACCATATTACAATATTAACATTCAAATAACGTAACCTATTACATACTCGGCAAAAGATTACAACACCGTTTCATATGGAACGCAGGGTTCTAAGTGGAATATCGACAAACTCCTTTTACACATGATCGTTCCACAAAAGGGAACGTATCATGCCCGTCGGGAACTAGCTTCATTCATTGTTTACTTATTCATTTACTTTGGGGAATGCGGCAGACTGCGCAGATGAAGCCATGATCGTTCGGGTTGGATGGCATCCAAATGATTGAATAAACGTCCTTTAGTTTCGTCATTATTTGGCATTCATGGGTCACTTGCTGCCACGTGACATCAGCATCCCGTCCAAGTTTCTTCAACATTCCGGTCCGCATGTCGGCAACTTTGGCTGTTTGTAGGACACAAAAGTATCTGAGGCACTTGTACTGGTTGTCTGTTATCTTGAGTACTTTTGACCATTCACGTTTCCAATAACTGACCCAACCTTCGTCTTCTTTCTTAGTCATGATCAGACACTTGCAACGGATATTAAACTGGGATGTCCGTCCCATAAATATTTGCGGGGAAAATGAAACAACTTCAGCAAACGACTGAGCAGTACACTTTTTCTGCAGGATACAATTTGTGAACATGTTGCATTCGGCAGCGTCCAGTTTCCGCAGCATAAGGCAAATTTGCTTCTCATCTGAGAAGTTGACCAAACGGACAAAAGATATATCCTTATACTTATAGAACCAGAATGTGGATGTTATACCGACATCCGGATCATGCTGGAAGTCACTGATTTGCCTAGACATGATTTTCGGAAATGGGACATATTCACTTGCACCAAGTTTGATTCACTGTAGCGACAGCTTCTGCGTCAACGCATCAATCGGCCTGACCTGCGATTTTTCAGTCTGCCTGCAGTTCACGCAAAAGTTCATGCAACTGTACCAAACTGATTGCTATTTTTGAGTGCGCTTGGATATCTCCGTTGCCAGTGTTATAACGTTGCTTTTGCCCTTCTCTCCGCCTGGTACCTCATCCAACCCACCCGGAGGAAAACAAAAGACTTACGAGACCGAAGTATGTTGAGGACTGGAAAATGGTTACATTTATACATCCTAGTCTCCTCCTCCCAGTCCAACTGCGCATCACCCGGAGGATCGCGCTCACATGCACTCACGGTCTCGTGTAGTTTGCAGTCTGCAAGTCCGGTCAGTTGCAGACTCGTGCACGCCTGTGCTGACGAAGTGATTTCGTTGGCTCATGACGACGATATAACAACCCTTATGTTTCCCCGTCACCAATCTGACCGGCAGAGTTTGGGTTCAGTCTGAACAGCATGTGGAGTCAGCCTGCTAGTAAATTGGTCCCACTTAGAGGCAAATGCGGAGAATCGAACTGCACCCGCTTGATCAGGTCATGTCTGACTTGCTCAAACGGCGCATTGTCACTCCATGCTAAATGCGACAATGCAAATAAGGTAGTAATTTTATACTCAACAATATGACCGGTGCGCTTTGGTGTTGCCAGGTGTGTGGAACTATTCAATTCATTCAATTGTGTGGATATGCTTATGAAAAATGCAAAAAAATTGAGCGAAACAATTGTTCAAACGGCGAGTCCCACTGTGTAGCCAGTAAAATCGAAGAAATTGCATCCCCCTTGCCCCAGCAACACTTCTGAACAATGTCAGTAGACCAAGGCGTAAAAATGATCTTGCAAACCACTCACAGCATCTGCGCCACATATTCTGACGACTCCTAACACCTTAATCGAGAAATTCACATCAGATGTTGACTGCTATCACCCAACCAAAGACGCTTCATCTAGAGATTCAGTCAAGACGCCGAAAACTGAGCCGAAGGCTGTCCGGTGCATAAAACATGCGCATAACCTACGCATCGGTCGACTAGATACACACCCCGGGAGCTGCATACCTAAATCACTTTTTGTACCTAGCACACGTGGGGTGACGCGCTTTCACTGTCAACTCCGTTGGCGCCTTCCGAACAGCGCAAATTATCTTCAACAACTCTGAAATGAGAAGTAAAAGGCAGTTAGGCGAACAACCTTGTTTTCCGTGGTTTTCACCAGCCCCTCACACCACAACCAGTAGGAAAACAACCAGCATAGAGCGGTTAACTGCAATGTATCCATAAAGTGAGTTATCCGGTCAATGAGCTTAAATGATGGCTTAAAGGTCTCGCCGTCACAAGGGGTGGTTTGGGGCCAATATAATTGCATAGCCTTAACAAACCTCTTTTGGGCGCATGAGTTGAGATTATTGAGCCGAATAGCGAGCGTCTCTGCTGTCGCTAATGGGCGATCTCGGGCTACTTGCGTGTGGTGTCCAGATATCCGGTAGATCAGCTGAAAGGCTCCTCACACGTTGCTTTGGTTATTCGAGTCAGTCAAGTAGCACAGCACCGCGATTGCTGCAGTCTTTCTAAAACCGGTATAGAGCTGCTCCGGGAAAAGGTACAGGACTTTTTCGGACAGTCGCGTGGAGCGTTTTCAACATAATTTGCTCGGCAAGAGCAACAAAATTTTACGAGAGAAGAAAATACTTGACCTTGTATCCTGTCTATGAGTTTTTGACTCACGATTGGTTTAGAAGGGAAGCTGACACACAGATCGGCTGCATAATAGGCTCTTGCGGTAGCGTTGGATAGTGAAGTGTTCCTACCTCGCCTGAGAGGACGCTTGGTTCCCGATCAAACCCGAAGTCTCTGGCCCCTCCTCTCCTCACAGGACAGAGAGAAAACCGGATCGGACGAGCAGAACAACTGGGATGTATTAGTGGATCACACCGTTCATTATAAAGGTGAAATGGCAAGTTCATGAATGGTATTTAAAGCGAAAGTGGAAAGCTCTGTAAAGTTCAAGTTGCAGCCAATAAAGTAACGCCGCGCTCGCGTTAATTGGCCGCTTCTGCCAGTTGGCTCTCTGATCGCCCCAATCAGATCGGATGATTTTGGATCGCCTGCCGCGGCAATGGGGTCCTGGCTTGTTCGCATCTCCTATTCCATCCTAACAGATAGCTTGAGGGTGACTCATTCTGCTAGCAAGTCGCGCTTAAAAGGCAGTGCTAAATTGCTTAACCGCTATTCGGCCGAGGCAGATTGGATTTTTGCCTCCCCTAGCTCTATGTCCTCCAGGTGGATTTTTCCGGGCAACCATCTTGTTCTGGAACACTGCAAATAAAACCCAACTCTTCTGAGAACGTGTTCCGTGCAATTCCTTCTCGCTCGTTTCGTTAGAAAACGGACACAGTTTGGTTTCTGAATTATTGGAACGAAACCGCAACATTGGATATACCGACCGCTCCATGTTTTCTTTCCATCGACTTTACTCGGTACCGCTCGGAGTCGCAATTAACTCCCCGTTAGGACCATTGTGAGCAGACGCATTGATGAACAAGTGAGTGAAAAACTATCTAAACGTAGTTGTCGACAGATTAGTCTACTACGGACTATATGTGGACGATATATTCTGCATCTCAGATAGTGATCTTCGCACAGAAGAATTAGTGAGGCCATTTAACTCAGCCTACGCAAACATAAAATTCACCCTTGAATCTGAGTGCAACAACACAATGTCGTACTTAGACGTTCAGATTAGTCGCAGATCTGACGGGTCTGTCCAGCACAGTGTCCAGAGAAAGACAAGATGGAAGAGGCAATATATTCATTTACTCAGCTTCGTTCCGCTCAGCCAGAAAGGGAAACAACGAGCAAGAATGATTTGTAGCGAGGACACACTTTCGGACGAGCTAAACTATGTATGAAGCCTTTTCGATAGAAATGGCTATCCAGAGATGTTCGTTCGCGGAAACATGGAGGTGCGAGAAACGGAAACGAAAGTGGATTCAGTAGGAAAGAAACAGAGCTACTTATCGTTACTGTTGAAGGAGGACGGGATAGCTGAATCAACGTCTGGAAAGCTTTCTGACGCCATCGCGCAAGCGTACTATGCAACAAGCCTGAGGTTAAGCTTCTACTCAGTGCAGACCCTAAATCAATAACTTAAGGACAGAATTCCAAGGTCAAGCGCTCCATTCTGAGTATACATTTTCTTGTTTGTGTCGAACAAGATATATCGGAAGAACTACCAGGAGACTGTCCGAGAGAGCCAGGGAACACTGTTCAGCTTGGCTGTATATAGACGTGACTAGATCAGTGGCAAGCACAGTGTCTACACACCTGATCGACCCGAGCCATCAGATCAGAGCGCATGAGGCGTTCAAGCTCATATACCGCGTACCCAGATGCCACACAAGAGGGGTTAGATGTCGTCTATTGGCAGCGGCTAAGGCAATAGCCATCAGGCTTTATGACCCTGACCTATGTGCGCATAAGAAATTTGTGCAGACAATAACTTTACCCTGGTCCCTTGTAACAGGGACACATAATGTGGACGAGGTCACACACACAAACACACGATTGATCGCCGTGGGGTCAATCACCTAGCTTGGTCACTCAGATCACCTGGGTTTTGACGCTGTACCCTTATCTGATGTTTACATTCATCTCATTCATTTGTTGTGTATTAGCCTGGTGAGGAACCACTGAAAACGAGCTTGTTTGCTCACTTTTGTTCTAAAGTCTTCTCCCGGGATATTTTGTCAGTCGAAACAGACCAAGGAGTCCATTATCTAGTAAAGGTTTGGTGGGTGAAGTTGTACAAGCACTATTTTCTTACCGAACAGCACACCACCGAGCCACAGACAAAACGCCAGTTGAACTCATGTTGGGCGTGCGCTTCGGACATAATTAAATGCCGCACTTCCGGTTCCTACAACTAATAATTCTGACGAGTTAGATCGTCGCCATAGATATCAAACCACTTACCGGAAGCATACTATTCCGCTCCAGCCCGGAATATTCGTGCGCTTGAAGGTAAACGCTGCATCAAAAGGACAGCCCACGTTAAAAGCTCCGATAAGAAGAACGCGCATGTAGGCCAGGCACTTACCGGTTGGAAGTTGGCTGCACAGTCAACGCACGGAGGTTATTCACAAATTGCAGACGAACTGAGCATGTGCCACTAACCTTCACTGATGAAACTACGCATTGCACGCAGCTCGGTAGGACAGGCTGAGAACCAACACCACCAAATCGATATGGTTTCGAAGCATTACATGATGAAGCGGAGAGGCGATGTTGTGTATTTAGTCAACACGCTTGCCGGTTAGTTTAGACAGACACGTGCACTTAACCCAGACATACATGCGTAAGTGCATATTTCTCCGCTTCCCTATTGGTTTTTCCTTCTCCTTGCAACACCCTGATGTACTCACGTAGTTAGACACTTCTCAGATTTCAGTAGTTTGTTTACCGGAGTGACCTACTTACTTCGATACCTGTAGTTGACTTTTCGTACACAACAGTGACTAAACCCAATATTTGCACAGCAACTTTAGAGTAGCTCCGGAAAGTGTACACTGATTGATGCACACATGGATGATAGAAAAACGTTTTCTACTAGCTGTATGAAACTATAACGATGGGTGACACAGAAACTAGTTCCATATCTAATCGGATGCTTTTGCTATACACTTCAAAAACAGTACGAATATCTGAGTAAGACAATTTGGGCTCCTTAGTAGAACATGAAATCAAACACTTACCCTCACAAATGTCAAAGTTTTTGTTCAACTTTGGTTGAGGGGATCGGAAAGTTACTTGTAAAGGGATCAAAACGTGAGATGGTGCGGGAATGATACTGAGAAATATCCGGACTTACCACAGTTCCGGCTAACTTCATTCCCAACTGCACATACTTAACTATTTGCGCGTTATTCAGCTATTTCATAGGGACAACACTTGCTCGTACTTGGGGATATCGTAGCAGCTATTGGAGCTTCTAAGCAGTCCATCACAATGGACGAAACGGTGTAAAAAAATCATTTTAATTTGTTCACTAACTTCGACCGTGGCATGTTGGAGGTAAAAGTAAAATACAGGTATGCATCTGTGGCCGTTCATGACTGCAGACTTTCGTTCTACCATGGAGGTTCGCCGATATCTGTTTTAACGCACCATTTCTTCATCCCTATTGGCTATTTGTAGTCGTTGTTTTGGCCTTCAGATCACAGGCATAGTTTGACGCTATCAACCTCATCTTACGTCCTTTGTCTGCACTTGATTGGTTCCCCATTTGTTCCGTTCTTATTGGCTTTAATTGTCCGCTTGCTTTCCGCACCCTGGTTGGCTTTCTTGTTTGCCCATCATGCTATATAAGTAACTGGTTTCTCTATGTAAAGAACCCTTGAATCTCTGTCCCTGATCGTTCGTGTTTCCACTAACGTTAGTGGTGCAAGTAGTCGCGGGGCTCCGACACAACATGGCGCGAGCTACTTCTCAGACCCTGCCTCACGAGAACTTGTTAGCTTCCTCCATTGATAGACTTTCTCTGATCCGCTTCGCATTCTGCTTCGCATTTCCCCGTCCGTAACGCTTTCTTGATGTGACGCACCTCTCAAGTCAATCGCCGTCGAAGTTTGAGAAAATTCTCCTTCTTACGGTTAGCAGCGTTCAACGCAGGTACAAAGAACGCTGCATTCTTCGCTGAGACCATTGCGCCAATGGTTACAATTTAATATCAAACAAATCAGGCCGCTTACAGTTTGAGTGGTTGATGGTTTCCTCTGTATCAGCTGTCACCCGCTCATAAACGTGGATCCACAGGTTGTTCACTGGGGCTATGGGTGCAACATTGTCAAGGCGAGTAGTCAGCACCTTCTGCAACTTCATCCTCTTCACAGCATTACCTATAGAAAAAACGTTACGTTTACGCCGGTTCACGGCGGATGAGCAGCAAATGGATTTACGAAAATTGATGTACAAGTTTGTCCACACCAGTTGGTGATCAGTGCCATACACAGCCCCGCGCAGTGCACGTGTCATGCGCAAGAAAGGCATGTCACGCTGACGTACGGTGACATAGTCGAGCAGGTGAGCGTGACCACTCGGTGGATGCGTCCAAGTTGCTACATAACTTGCTGCCAGTGCGAATCGGGTTTTGAGCTCGTCAGGCAGTGAGTGGCGCAGAGTGAAAGTAGCCGGTCTCCGTTCCCATTGGCTGTCCCCACCGCAGCATCTCGCCAACGCACGTGTTAAAATTACCCAATAAGAACAGTTGGTCGCTCCTAGGCACAAACAATATCACGGAGGATACGTGCGTTTTCGTCCGGCATCCGAATAACGCATGGTAAACCACACGTGCTTACTATCCTGACAAAGTTATTTCATAAAATTCGCCAGCAAATTGCGGCTTGTGTAGATAGATCCTGACAAATCGTCTATCAATGTTGCTAATGTTGCTCGTATGCTTATATACTGGACGTTTCCTCGTGGCGATCGCAGTGTAGTGGTTGTGCTACACATTTTTTAGCTTCGATCCCGGACACACAACTCCGCGTTAGTCAGTCCACTGAATCAAGGCACTCGGCCCGCGAATTTTCGGGTCTATACTTTATCGAAGGCTTTGGCTGAGTACCCTAGTCGTCCTCCTGTCAAGTGTGGACGCCCTCGCAGCATTATAGTGCAACACCCAAACGTGAATCCCTTCAATACTATTAAATCCATACTGCATCAGCCGTCACGAAGTGGCCTTACGAAAACTGTTGTCTTATCTTCTGCAAAAAGCGGCGTGGATAAACGAAACCATGCTATTGCTGGCGCCTCCTTTTTTCCTTCTTCCACTGCAGATACTCCCCTCCTCCCCATTCCACTTAACACATTAGTTCTTCCAATCCAGGTTGTCACCACTCATACGGTTACCCGCCAATACAATCGTATGCCTTCACGCAAAGCACTCTCCGTCGGGTACTAGAACGTGCGCACGTCACTGGATCGGAACTCGAGTGAGCTCCTCGAGCAACGCACTGCAGTGGTCCAAATGGAACTGACAAGCTACAACATCAATATTGCGACGATCAGCAAAATTGACTCGACGAGTATGGTACTTTTCATAAAGCTGCTGCCGGCTAGACCTTCCACTGGGTTGGAAACTCCACCTCACCACCACGTTAACATGGGGTCCGATTTGCAATAGCCAGTCGTCTAAATGGTCAGCTGGTAGGTGTACCAACAGGCATCAGCGCGCGACTGATGGCCTTTCGTCTACGACTAGAAAAAGGTAAGTTTACCACTTTTATCAGCCATCCTGTTGACACACATGCTCAGTTGAACACTTAGTTATCCTCCGTGGAACGGTCCGTATCGAGGAGCGACCTACTATTTTCACTAAGTGCTTCCAACGCGCGCGTAAGGCGTAATACATCGTGGTGGACAGATATAATCCGCCCGCATGGCCATCTTTCATAAAATGCGAACGGTGACAGAATGCCCTCACTGTGCGCCACCCACGGTCTGACGAGCTCAAAACACGATTTCCCCTGAGTGCGAGTGATATAGGAATTTGGACGCACCCACGGTGTGGTCACGCTCACCTGCACGACCATTTCATCGTACGTTATCGTGATATGCGTGAAGTGCGTATGCTACGTCTACTGCGCGGAGCTAAGTGTGCTACTGTCCACAGCGTGGTACGGACCAAACTGTACGTATATTTTCGTCAATGTATGCATTGCACTACTTGTGTTTGTCTGTGAAAGCGTGTGGGCCGGCTCCGTTGATGAAACGTGGCTCCCATCCGCATGCCTCCCGGTCTTATTCCTTCGGGTTTACACTGGATATGAGGTGTGTGGATGGAGCTGTGGGTGGTGCAGCGCAAGCCATCCATGGTCCCTCTGTAGGCACAGGCGTCCTGTGGCTGACCACAGTGACAGGCAAATCCGAAACCGGATGCCGCCAACCATGTATGTATGTGTGCCCCTTGCTGAAGCTGATGTTGCATTCACGATGCTTCTTCACCGCAGTTGGGCTAAACCAACTTACACTTAATCTAGGTCTCCTTAAGCTGGAAAATTTCATTCCACTTTATTTGGTTTGTTCTGCGTACTTGATAATCTTCTCCTTACTTGCACACGTCGCTCACGCAAATTGTGGTAAACTTGCGTAATTTTATCGCGTGGTATTTTTTAACTAACTTTCGGACATTTTGTTCTTATCACGGATGATTCACTAATAACCAATTTCTTCTATATGCTCATTTAGCGAGTATTTATGTCGCCATATGCGTTTACTTTAATCGTTATCGGCATTTCGAATGATTGGCTGTTATTTGACATCCCAGGTGTGGCTGCGCTTGATGTGCATGTTGACAAGGTGCCTACCTGTCTATTACCCACTACCTCGTCCATACTGGCCCCAGGAGACAGTTGGTCGTTGCTGGAGGGGACGGGGTGCACAGTCCTTGTGGTCGTGCTAGGCTCGAAGAGTGGTTCCATGCACTCAGTGTAGAGGAGACTACGGTCCAATCACCGCCTTGTGTGCGCTTCATTCCCAAATACAGCGTGCTTGTGTTTGCCTGTGAAGGAGTGTGGGCCAGCTCCGTTGATGAAACGTGGCTCCCATCCGCATGCCTCCCGGTCTTATTCCTTCGGGTTTACACTGGATATGGGGTGTGTGGATGGAGCTGTGGGTTGTGCAGCACAAGCCATCCATGGTCCCTCTGTAGGCGCAGGCGTCCTGTGGCTGACCACAGTGACAGGCAAATCCGAAACCGGATGCCGCCAACCATGTATTGCACACCTGCGGTGAACGGGCGGAGGTATAACTTTCTTTCCTTAGGAACTGTGGAGAAGGGGATGAAGATGGAGAAGGCGATTGATGCACACCTGTGTGATGTGAAATGCATAGCCATAGTGGGCGACCTGTGGCACCACATTCGCGACCAGACGCGATAGCTGTTGCCTAAAGCGTAAACTATAAGCAGCCCGGTTGGTTTGATGAGAACAATGCAACCACTGGCGCGTTGGTGTCCGATCGGAACGCAGTAATTGCTGCACATGTCACAGACCCCATAGCCTTGAGGTAGAAGTTATTTTCTCAAACTTCGTCGGTGACTGAATTGAGAGCTGCCTCGAAGCAAGAAAGCGTGACGGACAGGGAAATGCGAAACAGTTGGACCGCTACGCCGAAAGCCGCCAACACAGGGAATAGTTTGGTTTCTTGAAGGCGATGTATGGACCTAGGTTGGAGCCGCTGTGGACGCTGCTGGATAGTAGTTCAGGAGCTGCCTGCACACAGACTGCAGATATAATGCAGATCTGGCAAAATCTTTTTGACTGTCTCATGAACAACTGTTCAGAGATCGACCAACCTACTTTGAACGGCCTGAAACAGCACGAGATGATGAGTCTGACAGAAACACCGGGAGTGGATGAAAGACAAAACTCAATTGCTCAGCTGCAGAACGGCAAGTGTGCCTGTGTTAATGGGATCCTTCCTGAAATATTGAAACACGGCGGACCCGCGTTGGTGACTGCGCTCCACCACTTAGTGCAACGCCTATAGGTTGAGAACTAGGTGCACGCTGAGCTGAAGAATGCCCTTGTGTTACCAATGCACAAGAGCAAAGGGAGCAAGCCATGTGTCATGAATTAGCGTGGTATCAACTTGCTGAGTTGTGTGGGAAAGTTGATTGCTCGAATCCTGCTCAATCGCCTCCACAGTCAAGTTGTGGAACTTAACACGGCGGAAGAGCAGTGTGAGTTTCGTTCGGGCTACAGCACTGTAGATATGGTGTTTGCAGCTCGTCAGTTGTAGGAGAATAATAGAGATGACACCAGTCTTGTACTCGCTTTTCGTTGATTCCACCATGACGTTTGATACGGTGAATCGCGAGGCACTGTGGCTGGTGTTAGGTAAATGTGTTTGACCGAGTAAGTTTGTAAAATTACTTGAATTGCTGCACAGTGGTATGCGGGTGAGGGTGCAGCTGAGTAGACAGACCTCGGATAAATTTGCAGTTGTCACTGATGTGAAGCAAGACTTGTCTTGTCTCCTGTCCTATTTAATAATCACTTTCAATGACGCATTGTACGTTTGTTCCGGTTTGATCCTTTGGTGTTCGTGTGTAGCACCGTATTGATGTTGGGTTGCAGAACATCCGTCGTTTCGGTGCGAGAACCCTATGTGAAACAGCGATTTGTAATTTGCTGTTGGCTAGCGTCAATGCGTTGTTTGCACATGGCGCGGATGAGCTGCAGCAAAGGACTATTGCACTGGCTTCGACAGGGGCGAAATTTGGACTCACCACCAATACAAGCAAAACTGTCTGTCTCTTTCAGCCTTCACCGGAGGAGCAACCTTCAATATCGCCGCAAATCAGCACTGGGGATGAAGCATTGGAACCCACCTCCCGCTTCTGTTATCTTGGGAGGGTGAATGCGATTGACTAGCAAATACGCACTGAGCTGCGTATCCACGTGTCGAAGGCAGTGGCGGCATTCGGGAAGCTAGAGTACCGAGTGTGGAACAACCACCAGCTCACCATTGGCACGAAGCTGATGCGCAATTCATGGGGCTTTCCGTTTTCCTATACGACAACAAAACATGGTCGATGAACCGGCTAGAGGCGCGCTAGCTCGATCGGTTACATCAACAGTGTTTGCGACGGATTTTGCGCATCGGTTGGGGCGACGGAGTTTCTGACCCGGAAGTGTTGCGACAAAGTGGGATGTATTCAGTGAACTGCATACTTTTGCTGAGACACCTGAGGTGGCTCGGTCATGGGTGGTGTATGGACTCGACGCGGATACCCAAGCAACTGTTAAATGATCAACTGAATGTGCAGAACTGATAAGTGCGGAACCAAAAGCTTCCTTACCAAGCTTTGAGCCAGTTGACCAGACTCATGTGCTGGTCCGGAAATACGGGCATGTGTGTCGAATCCCTCTTCTGATATCATTTCACCAAGGTCGGTCCTTCAGGGACGAATTTTTTAATCGGTAACGCGAGCTCAGCAAAAATGACAACAAGACAAGAATGTAAAAACCTCGATATAAATAACTAACTCATTTCTATTAATAACATCACTGCTGCGCTCATGAGATTCTTCCTTCGAATCATTTAAACCAACCCCGTTCCAGCAAACCAATCAGCGCGTATACGAAATATGCGTAGCTGTTCACTCAACGGCTCTCTCTGATTACACCACGCTAGCCGCTTGTTTCGCCATGTAACTTATATCGGCCGTCAGCTTGCACCATACCATCAGACCTACCACATTCCGTTGTTGATTGCAGGTGTTGGGATTCGAAGGTGGTTGGTCAATATGCATGGCTCGATCTGATCACGAAGGCAGTTGCCGAGGTGCGGGAGAAATCCCTCATGCATGCGGAGAAGAAGCAGCAGGTGCGGAAGCGACAAGCGCCGATGGGTTGTTCTCCATCGACATCAATCGCATTGTGCTGTAGCACATGCAGTCGCGAGTGCCTGAGTCAGGCAGGCTTAGTGAGCCATGGGAGAAGCAACTTGGGGTCAACACCGAAGCGACGATGGGTCCTGTAGAGAACGTATGCGGAGGCGATGCAACCTTGGTAGGCACCTTGCAGACGCTTTCATTCGATTTTGAAACCGTGTGCTTGTGTGATGAGTTTCTTTAATTCAAGTGGTTGGGTGCTTATCATTGCTTACCGCGTAAGTTTTTACCTCATTTCAAGGTCTACCTGAATAATCATCTATTAACTTGCATAAGTCGCTTAAACCAAAGGCAAATAACTTCGTTAATCTTTGCTCTTTTGCTCTATATGTTTTCTTGTTCTGTTTTTCTGTCATTGTGCACTTAGCGCGAATATGTTGATAACGCAGTTATTTCATATGCTCATTTATTGAAGAGTTAAGTCGGCGTATCTGTATGCTTTATTCATTGGCATCCCCGGTGTGGCTGCGCTCGATGTACATTTTGACAATGTGCCTAATAGTCTATTATTCACCACCTCATCTATACTGTCTCCAGAAGATATAAATATATATTCTACCTGGACTTCATTCTACGTATGGAAAGCGCGCTTTCAAAGCTAGCATTTTTGCCTGCTTGCACTAAAGCTTTGTATCACACAATGTGGCTCTCGCTCATCGGATGACAACAAAATGCTACTAGCACTGTACTCACCAACACTCGAGTTGATCTGAATGCCATGGTTTATCCCAAAAATCGCACCGTGCATTGTTGATAACCTCTTTAAAACTTATTATTTTCACTCATACTACGCCAAGAAATGTGTTAGGACTTAGATTCTTACCTGTGTTGTACTATTGTTCCAGTACTCCATAAACACAGGCTGCACGATAGCCTTTTTGTATATTGCCATTATGATAGAATCGTTCCGATTTACTTGCATGTTCCTTTCCTTCAATATCGGTTAGTAAAGGTGGGTCAACGCTTTGGGGAGGACAACATTATTATCCTTAAACCTTGCGAAGGTCACGGAATCAGGAACAGTACTGCGGAAAGGATTGAAAACTTCGACCGCGTTTCAAAAATACGCTTCGGATGGAGCACTCCAACAAACTGGTTATAGATGGCCTCTACATTCTGAGCAGGAAGAGGTCCATAAGTATGTGCATAACTAACCTGCTCCCATGAGTCTTCTACTAAACTATTCGGGAGATGTGGCTTATGGTGAATTAATGGAGCACGGCTGTCCCTGGTTGTCTCAATTACTCACAACTTCCCGGGACCGGTCATGTTTGTCAGCATGGACAATGTACGGTATCTGCCCGCTTATCTTGTCTTCATTCTATGATCTATTTAGGTTCACCAGGTTTCCTTCTCGATCAGGTTTCTTCAACATATCTGGTGGCCCATGGTTCATCTGGAAACGTCCTTTTCTCTGCCAATAAGAAGTTTCATTCTGGATTCAAACACGTTCACTGACACTCTTTGTATTCAATAGACAGTGTGATGGCCGTTACTAATGCAGAAGGCAAAAACTGCCATATCGTACATGCCACAGTGGTGCTATTCTGCCAAAATCTTATGCCTTATGTTAAACGTGGAAAATGAATGGTATGCGAGACATACATGTATTATGCTTAACAGTAGGCTGGAAATGTTTAGCAGTTATCGAGCAACGAAAACGTTGGATGCATCAGCTGGCAGACTTCGAGAGCTTACTCTACGCAGGAGCACGAGCCCCTACCAAGCGGCAGCCCAGGAAAGAACCACGTCAGACACAGTCGTGTTTTGGTAGTAGCCATCTCAGCAGAACTGCTGCGTTGGGACGTCGTCCTAACCCTTAGGCTGCGCAATTTGTGGACTTAAACACAGTGACAAAATAGCCGGCAGATAGATCATGGGCAGTCGCGCTGCCGTGTTTGAATTTTCCACCAACAGTGGTGCCGTGCGCAAAGCATGACTTTACGCACATATTATTCTACTTACGTCCAATCAACACACTGTTCAGTTGCACTAGATGCGTTTGGACACTAACGCGGTCCTAACCTGCCTGAAACTAGTTTTAGAGTAGCCACTAGTCGTCTAAGCGTCTCCATCCCACACCAACTACCTATACTATCCATACTGATGTTATTACGCCTAGCGTCACTGGTTGATATAGGCTAGCTCAATTCCAAAGACACTGCAGGCGTGGTACATGAAAAGACACCGGATGCACTTCAACTACCCTAAGGATTAAGTTCAATTACCGTACGGATGTAAGTCATGTTCTTAGGAAGCAATGCAATTACACTATGAATACAACCAATCAGAAAAAGGTATACGTGAGTCCCCACGAACCAGCAACAACAGGATGCCAAGTGACAATCTGCATCCACTGTGTCTGAAGGTAGTGCATTTAATAGTACAGCCGGTACTCGGGGCGCATTTACAACCAACACCGGCCATTTCCCCTATGTCCAAAGTCGACGCCACTCTTTCACACGGTAGAGCTACTGAAGTGTTTAGGCGATCTGCATGTTTATTCATACCTCTTATGACAAACGATACCTTACGTGCTGAAGCTGTGAAGTAGTATGCTGTGTTGCGGATGAAAGGCCTTCTTGTCCGCATAAGGACTTTAGCGGCTGTCACAAATTGGTATATTGTGCTGATTCATGAGCCACTAACATTCTGTGTTATCAAACGGACTGCACCTAGATGAATACTTACGGAAACCCAGTCAAGCGACTAAGATGACCAGTTTTGATTGACCCGTTTTGTTGTATAAGGGTCTGCGGAAGCAACTAGCCAATAGACAAAGGGCAGGTTAGGGACAATACTTTCAACTGTCTCGCAAGGGACATGCGTCACATGTAAAACTGGCTGTCAAGAATGGGCGTAAGTGTAGAGTATTGAAGAGTGCAGACGTTAGATACCGGTAAAGAAACTAGTCAGCGTACCTCTTTTAGGCGTTGTTCTATCTGAATTCCAGTGCTTACTGTAGGAGACATGTCTGTGAATGTTACAACTTTTATGGTATTGCGGCTACCATCAATAGAGATGAGCGTACTTATTTTTCCATACGTTCAGCTGCACCCACTGCGAGTAATTTCAATTATCTTTATCGGGGCTGAAGAGATGATATGAAATGCAAGAACATACCGGAATTCGTCTTCTAACTCTGCTTTTCAACCTAAGCTGGGATTTGTCCAAAGATAAGTACTGGTGGAATAAAGACGGGTGTGAGAGAAAGCGGCGAATAATCCATAGTGACATATTTTCGCTTATCCGTTGTACTGATGTAACAGAGAAGACAATTCTTTTGAAACTGCGCGACATCCGATGTGAGATGTGGCTAACTTTTGATGACACTTCTTGGTTGTAAGTGGGCTGCACTACTACCATGGTGCCCAAACATCCATCGGAGAATGGTATATTTCCTCGAGAAAAAGTTTGGTTCATGAGCCTGACCACAACATAGCGGGGATATGGCGCTGGGTGCGACTCCACTTTTAGTCTACCTCATATGAATGGTCAGACTACTGGTTCTGCTTGCCCCCTAACCATCGGCAAATCCGGTAGGAGCAGCTCACAATAGGTACTACGCCACCAGTAGAACTTACCAACACCGACAGGCACAAAGCCAGGCGCGCACTGTGCACCATATGTTTCAATTACTTTTCGACGCAGTGGCATTTGCAGGCAACTTCACAAACGGCTGAGATATAACATGGGTTTCGTTAGTACAAATCAGAGGACGGGATTGTGGAGTCACAAGTGGAAACGGTACTATCCTTTGATCATACATGCGACACCTACTCTGGGGAGTACGCGTGGCCGTTGTCACCTGCTGTGGTGACTCGGCCCTCGGAGTCACCCTCCTTGACGTGCTACCCATGCACGTCATCAATAGTCAATATACCGTAGAAGTACAGACGCAATTATTCGTGTTAGCATGGCATGAACTGAAGGCAAGAGGCGTACTTTCCTCCGTTTTGTTTGACTTGTGCATCCAACAGGTTCTTTATGAGAAGTATACTCAGGCGGTTCCATGCATAGACATCGGGAATACCTGGTGGCTCTAGGTGTTCGATAATTTTATGATATAAAGTAGAGAATCATGCCTAGCAATAAGAAGAGCTTTGAAGTGAATGTAAGTAGGAAGGACTCACAAGCGCAGCGGCTGCAACTGGATTATGAATGTTACAAATACATGGCCAGATGGCACAGCAGTGAGAAGAATTAGCAAGTAACACAGAACCCCAAGAACAAGCAAGTGAAAAAAATAGACACAGTAGTTAGCCAGGCTACAAATAAGTTCATATCATACAACCAACTAACGTCTGAAAGCCAAAGTGCAGTGAATCCAAACGTCGTAATTGACGTTACAATGTTACCGGAGTGATGGATAAAGGATACCGAGAAAATAACAATTGGAAAGTTCAAGTGAGCACGTAAGTAAATCCGTATGGAAACAGTTCAAGAGAGGTGAAATTGTCGAATGTAAAAGATAACAGTCAGAAAAGAGCCATTAAATCCACATACACAACACACTAGACTAGGTCCTCAATCAATCAGATGGACGATCGGTTGACTTCATCCATGATGACGATTACTACCGGTTCCGCGGTCTCTACGACATATCCTTTTTCTACACCACTGAGTACTTACCTGAGAACTTTTGTAACGAAACGCCGAAGCATCTTATAGGGTGCTCCTAAGTAACCGATCGGAGAAGGTTATAAGGGCGTGACCTGGCCAATGTGTGCAATACAATCTCAAAGACGGATCATAAACAGATTCTTCGCAGCCAGTGGTTCCTTCCGGTGCACTTGTGTCCGATAAACACTAAGAAAGGTGGAACAAATTGCATTCACTTTTACAGAACTGCATTCAACTCAGCAATTTCTCCGTTGTGATTAACTTGCGGGTTGGATAAAGCTTAACAGAAAAGGTATAATATACAAATTATCCAAAAAATAAGCAACGCAAAACCAAACTGAGAGCAACAGTCGAGTAGTCATATGAAAATCAGCTATTGTCATGTAAAATCATCACTGGTTTTTGGGCACAACTCAACAAACACATGGGATAACAAAAAGTGTCTCACACACCGAAGGAAATCCACTCGAACGATGGACAATGGGTAGGAACCTCCGTTCATTTTGAAAAAAGGATGTACGTCACGCTTGGGGTATCACATCATCCCTGGATGCAGCGCAGGAAATGAAGAGTGGAAGCTCACCTAAACAGTTATGGGGCAAGGGAAGACAAATACGGTTTCCGTCAGATAGGTCAAAATGATCCATTCTGTCAACATATGTACAGTGCATTTCCAGTCCAGATTGCAAATACAGTTTATGCTTTGGATTGTGACGGATCCAGCCGCAATCACTATGTCACTATTACTATGAGAAAAGGCACCAAATGCAAAATGAAAATACATAACCGAAGGGAGATAGAATTTTGAACGCAACGGAAGAACAAGAACAATGACTGGATCTGACTTTAGCACGTAAAGATAACCAACTAACAGCAAAATGCCACTGACCTCGCGCCTGTGGCGTTTGATTTACTCCAATAGATGGCGTGACCTACCTCACCGGACCCATCCAGGAGTACGATATGCTTCAACCAGACTAAGTCTTCCGAGTAGGTGTTTCGCATTTTGCACCACGTCAGCAGTTAATCATTGGGACGCTACACCCAACACAGCTTAGTATTCTCAACCAATGTATTCTGAGGCATGCGAACACCAGGCGCCCGATGAATGCAACTTAGATTCGATGAGTTTGAAGAAGCACCCGGTTCAACGGAACAGACGCTGCCACTAAACTTCAACCGAGACTCCGCAGTTTCCCCTCAGGAATCTCATAAGTTAAGTGTGATGCAGTGTAGACATCACTGGTCAAATATGCCTACATTTAAATAATGGCTAAACGCAGTGATCGCGACTTTAATTCCCGTAGTAGTAGTAGTAGTAGTAGTAGTAGTAGTAGTAGTAGTAGTAGTAGTAGTAGTAGTAGTAGTAGTAGTAGTAGTAGTAGTAGTAACAGTGACCGTACCAATATGATTTTTACGTACTTTCCTTGACCGACAAAACGAATGTCAAGCCGGACTCCCTGAATGCTAGGACTTAAAAGGTCCCGCGATCCAGTGCAGTAACTCCCTGACTGAATCGGCGACCGGAGAAGATTCAGCTACCTGCGTGAATGAGTCAAATGGCCGCTCGTAGTGTCTGTTCAGTGTTGGAAACCCACCTCGTATATCAGCTTTGACAAACCATTGCAGTTTGAACTTTTAAGGTGCAGTGCGCATGCCCAAGTGTGCAGCATTCTGCTCCAGTTCACATGGAAACACTAGTATAAAGACTGGGACTAGCTCAAAGCAACCTAGCTCACACACGGTCTCTTAGTTAGTTTGTCGGTCACCGAAGTGTGCCTCTACCTCCAGGTGTGGAAGGTAGCATGATCTTCTCAACCAGAAGGTTGAAACTTACACCCCTAATGCACCTATATACCCTTATGCCAATATATGTGGGTTTCTCTGCGCTATCCTGGTTAAGTGAGCAACAAATTTCTAATAATTCCTCCAGCAATGAGATTTCATTGAAAGACGACGCCATACACTGATGTGCTCCAAGTAACCAAACCGCCTTTATGTCATGGAATAGGACCACGATGAGCCACATATAAGTGTAGTGCGGTTGAACGAAATGCCGAATACCAGTTAGTTTTATTGACGATACTTTCCAGGTAAATTCTGATTGGCCATGAGATGATGCAAGTGAAAAACATAGGGCAAATTGCTGTGAAGTTGATGACTGGATGTTTTTCACACACACCGTCTCACGGTTTTTTGTTGGTGAGGAATACCATGGGTAGCTACGGGCCTGAGAACAGTACCTCAGTGCATCGCATGGTGTTGCTCAACGCAGCTGAACCAACATCAGAGCACCTTCATCGTTTCTAATTGATGAGTAGGGGAGTCCATCGAGTTCATCCGCTCCACTCCATGCAGGGTTTCGTAGATGATAACAAGCGATGCCTTGGTATGCCGTTTAGCTACAGAAGTTTCAACAACAATAGCAACACATTCTTGCTAAACTGCCCTGGATCAAATCTTAACCAAGGTTCAGGTAAACATGTGAGAAAGAACGCATCGTTCATTCGTCATAGAAATTGCTTTACATTCTGGGGCTTATGCTGAACCTATGCATCAGATGAGCTAGAATTGCATCCATCTGTTCTCGATACTATTGTACTCATCCATCGCCCAGGACTTCGCAATTCACCAACTTACAGATCGATCATCCAAAAGCCGTTTCAGTGTGGTATGTACACCATAGAGCAGAATGCCCATTCGCATTGCTTTACTTGTTTCAGTTCGTTAATGGGAGATTTGGAGACTTATTAGCGAGTTAGACAACTGACACGCATGCGTCGTTCTTCACTGCTGTTCCATGGATTGTTGCGGGCTGTTTTAACCGGTGTTCGGCTTAATCACCCTGGTCATCAACTAAATGGGTTTCGGAGCGCTGTGTTAAGGTTTCGAGTATATATATATATATATATATATATATATATATATATTCACAGCCTGTTAACAGACATTGTGCAATCAGAACCACGGTAGAAGAAACAAACATGATGGGAACACGAACTGCGATTAAAAATATGGAAAGCGATTTTTTTGGTTTTACACACGCCGGTTATTATTTTTGGTTTTGTGAGTTTTTGTGGGCATAAAAGGGATGGTAAAATGGCAGAACAACATTGACGCCACTGATGTCTGTTGCGGTCCACGACGTCTAATGTTTCCAACCACTGCGATTCAGCATCTCGTGTTCCCCAACGTGGAATACGGTCCGACTGTCGCCACACTTGAGGTTGCCTTCTTCATGTTCTTTCTCCATGTCATTGGCTGTCCACCGCGGCACTTTTTCCAATCGCTCCCTGGGAGTGCAAATACCACTCGAGGTGGAAGGCGATGGGCTGGCATGCGCAGAACGTGCCCGAGCCAGCGCATGCGATGTCGGAGAATAACGTCTTGAAGACTGGCACGCGGTCTCGCACTTGTGCGGACGCTTCAGAGTAGAACACGAAAGTTCGGAGTTTACTGAGGTCTGCATGCTGAGTACGTTCTAGGTACTCCCAGAGTCAGGCGGAATTCTGGTATGAAAAGGCAGGCTGTCCGAAGCTGACTGTTAGCGGATTAGTCTCAGTCCAGAGTATCATTTTGTCCTGTGAACGCCTGTTAACGAGATCAGAATGCTTTTGTTGGAGAGCTAAGCTACCGGTTGCATACAACACAGTAGTTGCTGTGACTGCAATGTAAATTTTGTTGCCTACAGTTAACACTAACTTACGGTAAACTCACAATGATCACTTCGTAATGGCACAGCCTTCCTTTTCTTGCATTCCTTCTGCGTGCGCTCTGTTACCTATGTAACCAAGGCTTCAAATTTTATGGCTGCAGTCCTTCCATGAATGCTGTCAACGCGCCTAAACTTTCACAGCAATCACATAAATCATAATCCATGCGTACAGCTACCGCGGAACATTACCACCCTAACAACTGCATACTAAAGAGGGTTGTGTTTCAAGCAATCGAAAAGGTAAAACCACAATGGAAATTTCGATTGGGTGGATTTGTATATTTGGTGCTCTAAGTAAGATTATAGACCAAGGGCGTCATAAAGTTCACACAGTTGCTACTGGGGAATAATGGTATTCGCTTAGTTGTCGAGCAAGGTACAAACGGGCTTGCGAACAAAAATCCTCCCATGTAGCTTTGAAAAAAGACTTGACGAATATGTTGAGGGGCTTGGCCAGCCGAACAACCTCCTCGTTTTGCCAGCTGGGCGCCTCGGGTATTTTCTGCTCCGGCGAATGGTTGGGCGGTAGAGTCCCAGGACGTGGTAGCTTTCCGCCTGGCAAGCGTTATCCCTATAAACAGCAACATATAAATAAATAAATAAAATAAACGTTTTATTCCCCAGCAGTGCGAGGCAAAGACCAATTGGGTGGTCTGATCAACATGTACAACGTGATCGCATAATATAGTTAATTGTTCGTCTTTTGATCAAAGGTTCCCATATGGGTTTTTGAAATGATTAGCAGTCAATAGGCCAGTCACAATTTGATGGAAAATCTTGGCGAGTGACGACGATGGTACAGAGACATCAGCTTGAAAGGAGTAGTGCATCAAGGAACCAGTGCGTCAAAGGGGAAAACAGAATTGGTTAAACGGATTAATATGAGTAAGATCGTTCTCAAATATATACTCAAGAATGCAATTAAATGTAGGTAATCTTATATTATTGAAACAAATAGAGGATATGGTGACTTTCATACTTATCCAGGACCTTTCTCATACAAATCATCTAGAGTCACCGTTTGGCTTAGTGTTGACCAGATGTTTGCAACAGTCAGGTGAATATTAATCATGCGTCTGAATTGTGCATAGGTAGTGCAGTTTCTAACACTCGATGGAAGTTTGTTCCATATTAACGCGTATTTTACAGAGAAAAATTTTGAGCGGAGCATTGTGCGAGACTTTGGTATTTGCACTGTGCGCTCGCTGTTTCTTAGTTCATAGCGCATACGAGTCTGAAACTCGAGTTGTGGCTGAGCAGTGAAGGTCAATCCGAATAGTAAGCGGCATAAAAGGCACAGATTAAGTTTGAGTCTGCGTAGCCATAGCGGCTCCAGATTTAGCGCCTCGCAACGCTCACGGTATGTCATAGTATTAGGCATGTTCAGAAACCTTTTTGTAAATGATCGTTGAATGTTTTCTAGTGCTATAATATCCACTTTTCTCAGATTACTATGCACTATCGTACAGTAATCAAGTTTCGGCCTAACACAGTGACGTTGAGGGTGTGACTCACCAATAAATAAACTCACTGCCCTTGTCTTCTGGGAGACACTGTATACCGGCAAACAATCCGAGCCCCTGGTACGGCTTTCGTCATCTGAAAGGCTTATGCACTGAATCGTTAGTCACCGTCTCCAAACAGGTGCGAAACCCTTATTTTGCTCTGCTGCCTTGTCCGTTAGGCCTTTTAGCCAAATGCTCGGGGCCGTGGTCCCCTAAGACAACCCACCTACTTCGGCCTAGGCAACCGGGTAGCTTTTCGCGTACTGAGGAACCATGTATATGCACAACTACGAACTCCCTGGCTCTCATGGTCCACGGTCCTAGAACTACGCCTACTTTACAAACACATGACACCAAGGTACATACTATTTCTTTGTCTCAATCATCCTCATTGTTACTTGATTATTTAGCAGTGAACAACCTTAACTTCCCCGATGAAGTTGTTCTCTCGCCACCCGTCAACTCAATTACACAGTCCTCCGCAGGGAGCTACCGGTCCCAAAGTCTGCCATCCTTGCTACTGCGACCTGAAATGCCGTTCAAACTGGCTACCCTCAACTTACGCAGAGTACTGCAGACCGGACGGCAAGCTGGACTTGCAGACACGCTGGAGACCTTTAAAATTGATTTCTGCTGCACAGTCTACCAGCTGTCGTCATCAATCCAACCACACACCCGCTTTTACCTTCGCTTTTCTGGCGACCCTGTGTCCCACGCGCCTGACAAGTTGGTGTTGGTATCGACCTCAGTGCTAGAGCTGAGGCCGCCCTCCTTGACTGGATACCAGTCAACAGTCGCCTATGCGCTGTAAGGCTCCGTGGCTCTTGTAAACCTAGCAAGAATTACGCAGACAAGTGTGCTCTTCTCGTGATATCCGCCTACGCACCCACTGACTGCACCTCGGATAGAGTCGAGGACCAGTTCTATCAGCCTCTTCATAAGCTGCTCCTAAGGGCGCCAAAAACAGATAATTTTGTTATGGCGGGAGACTTAAACGCACTTATTGGTCGGTTGGTGCCATATGAACACCGCAGGTATGATGATGTTCATTCGGACAACGGAGAAAGACTGCTCTACCTTTGAGTTGACCACAAATTTTTCTCTCCAGTACGAGCTCTCGTCACCCTGGACTCCACTATGCCACCTGGCGTCCTCCATCGTCAACCCAGCGCTGGTCACAAATTGATCACATAGATATAAGTCGCAGGTGGCGCGGCAGCGTACGCGATTACCGATCATTTTGGTTAACTTCTGTTGACACCGATCAAGCATTGGTGTGTATATGTGTGTGTGAGAGAAATAATTGGTATGCGTTTCGACGGTTTACCCAGGGTCAAGCAAATCCTACTCAACACTCACAAGTTGGAGGACTCAACGGTGAAAACGCGGTATCAAAGGCAGGCTTCGCGAAAATCCCACTACCTCATGATCTGGATGTTGACCAACTCTGGTCGTTTACAAAAATCAATGCTGTCCACCGGCTTGTCCAGCTGCGGACTCACCCGCTGTACAATTTGAAGCTGGATTCCTGTAAGATCCTCGGAACTGCTAAATGGTCGACGGACTGTGTTTCGGCTTGTGTGGAGCACAATAAGCTTCGTTGGTCTATCTCTTAAAGGCTGAAGACAAACCTTCGCTCTGATCGTGAATCCTGATGGTCAAAACGTGCTGCTGAGATGGAGGTCGCTGCAGCGGCTGGAAACTTTGCAGTTTGTTTTACATTAAGGGCACTGGTTGCCAATCACATGCTGTCAGTCAAAAGCTTTGCGACTCAGACGGCAGGAAAATCACTAGGCTGCACAGGAGCTTGGGCCGCTGGATGGAACACTTTGCTTTTTAATTTAACTGCTAGACAGAGCCCATTGTGATGCCTCCAATTTTCTCGGACGGTGCTTGGCCTATAGCTCAAACAGAGAGCCGAAGCGAGATCCAATCTTTAGAGCGTCATAAAAATCCCGGTCCTGACAGCCCACCTCCGGCTGTATTCAAAGATGGCGGGAATGAACTTGTCAAAGAAATGCTATCACTCTTCACGAGAATTTCGACTGACGTGAAACTCTCAATTACAGGGGGGAATCGGTCATTGTCACGGTAAACAAGAAAGGCTGCTATGAGGACTGCAGCAAGTACCGCGGAATTTCCTTGATTTCTATTGCCCCTAGGATTTTCGTGTCTGTTCTACACCGCAGGCTCTCAGAGACTAGAGAAGTCGTTTGCCGAGAGGAACAAGCGAGCTTCCATCCAAGTCGATGTTGCATTGACCATGTCTTCACACTACGCCAACTGCTTAAATTCTGTCACGTTCACTAACGGCCAACCATCATAATGTTCTTGGACATCCGAGCGGTATTAAACTCAATAGATAGATTTGCGTTGTGAAACGGCCTAATAGGGAAAGGTGAGCCTGACATGTTTGTACTCATCTTGTAGGATCTCTGTAATCACACGTCGGACAAACGCAGGGCTTACGGCACTCTTTCCACTTCGTTTGCTTTTACCAGCGGCATGCGCCAAGATTATCCCATCTCACCTGTCCTCTTTAGATTTACTATTGAAGATGTCGTCCAACGAGCATTAGAAGGCCCTCAAAACTGCGGTATTGGGCTCATCCCAGGTGACAGAATCGCAGATCTGGATTACTCCGATGATATCGGTTTAATCGGGAACGATCGACAAGCTGCCTAGAGAACTCCGAACAGCTTAGCGATGGAAGCATCTGTATTTCACGCCAGGCAAATGTAAAGTACTACTCCGGCATTAGAAGATGCCTATGCCTTCCTTCACTATTGCTGATAACGTCCTGGAACAAGTCCACTGATTCACTTATCTAGAGGGTTGCATCACAGCTGGCGGTTGTGTTGGAGATGAGGTCGCACAACGGACTGCAAAGACACGCATTGCATACTTCAGACTGAGACACTTATGACGCCGTCGTGATGTCAGTCTCAAACTCAAGTACAGGGTATACGTTTCCTCTGTCCTTGCGGTCCTCTTGTACGGTTGTGAGACCTAGCCGACTCGCTCAGGAGACATAAACACGATTGTCAGGTTTCGACAATCGTTGTCTACGTTGTACTGTTCGCTTGTGGTGGCAGCACCATGTGAGTAACGCGGAAGTCCGAGAGCGAGTGTCTGGAGCAAAAAGCCCATGCTTCCAAACGGCTATTCTCCAACACCGCATGCGTTGGCTTCGCCATTTATTGCGCATGACAGCCTATCGCCTCCTCCGTGGAGCATTATTTGCCCTCCCCGGAAGCGATTGGAATTGTTCCGCGGTGGGTAACCAATGACGTGGAGAAAGAGCAGGAAGAAGGCAACCTTAGGCTTAGCATCAATCGGAGGGCTACGCCTTCCAGGATGGGGACCAGACTATTTGAACTGACAGTGGTTAGAAACGTAAGAGGCTTTGGCGTGCAGCCTGAATGGGTGGGAACAGTGCTTTTCAATCGTGTTATCAATTAGTTACCGTCTCAACGAAGATAAAACTACGAAACACAAAACTCCCCAAACTGTGTGTGTAAAACAGTAACGGGCGTTTTCTTCACGCCTAGTATTTCGTTTCCCTTCTTTCTTTCGCCATGGTTCTGATGGCACATTAGCTGTAATAAGCTTTTATATATATATATATATATATATATATATATATATACAAAAATATAAATGATGAGCGCATATAGCAACTAATGCTCTAAAACCCATTGGTCGAGTCCGATTTAACACAAGCAACTTCGCTGCACATGCCAAACACCAATACCGAGTGTTCTACCCAAACAACAGTTATCCGCAAACTTCATATAAGGATTTTTCGCAGGAAATGGTGCGACGAAGTAGTTAACCGAAATGCAGAGTCTGAGGGCAGGGGGCATCCAGCATAGCTTCAGAATCTGCAACCCAGCATGTTCAGCGGTCTACGCAGCTCTGCTGATTGACAGGTGAAGAATGCTTAAGCTTCAGTCAATTCGACAGATCTTTTTGCAACTAAATAGGCACCGAGGGTTTTGTTCTTTATGCACTACAACGGTGTTGTTTACGGATACGACGTCGATTAAAATGTGCTGAGTAAACCGTATATGACTGAAGGACAAGTATTTGTTATGAACGCCATACGCCCTTAGCCATATGCCAGGTGCGCGACCAAAGTGACGGACGCTTATTAGGGCGCTCGTGTAACGACGGTAGCAAAGCACGATAATAGATAACTGCAAGACAACTTTTATCAATTATGCGCAAGATTGGTTACAAGCGATCACTTCTTTGAATGACAAAAAGTATTAATCCAAACAGCGTATACGACAATACACTTTCGTGCCGTTACCTTCGTGCTTTCACTATGCAATCATTGGGTACGGTTCTCGCCAGTAGGTTTTCGCGAATATTTCAAGTCTGTTAACGTGCGCCGGCCACGCTCGCTTCATTGGTGGCCCCGACACGAATCATCACTACAATGGTGACCCCAACTTGCATTCTTCCCCTGATCAAGATCAATTTCGTCACTACATTGGTGACTCCGATCCGAATCATTCCCCATTGCTTTGTACATCCCAATTGGGATTGTATTCGCCTATTTAGGTGAGTCCGTTCCAATTTTTTCGGGTTCGTTCGTGACACTTTTTCATTCATTTTCACTGTGTTTATTGTTTTCTGTACCATGGGTTCAGTCTCGAAGTATTGTGAGGATGAACAGACTACTCATTTAGGCACCCTTGCACTTCCTTCGTTTACGGTGATACACGCTACTTTATGGTTCACGATCTTAGAAGCAGCATTTGCTGATAAACGCGGTACACGCTATGAAGATAACTGAGGCAACCTGTTATCTCGTCTACCTGTTGATCTCACCGTCCAAGTCGCCGATCTGATTGTGACAGCTGATCCGCCAAATCGTTATAACGCTCTGAAAGTGGCCGTAATAAAACGATGCCACCTTCAGACAGGTATTGTCGGCATCATGTTGTAGTTAAGAAGCAAAAAACCATCGGCAATCTTACTGAAGATGCGCCGTCTCGTAAGAGGTTTGAGTATGGATTCTTTGCTCCGCGAACTTTGACGTCAATGCCTCGCCAAGTCTAAACGGTTGTCAGAAATCGTCGAAATCGCAAATAGTGTATTGGACCGTTACACTGACCCACTCTGCGCTTCCACTGGCATCATCCGGCTAGCCAACGCGCCTCACCGGGTACAGACCGTCGCTCCAGTAAATGACAACGCAATCAACCTGCCTTCAAGGCAGGACTTTGTGGGCGAAATAGCCTCAATCAAACGAGAAGTCTAACTTTTAAGCCTTAACCAGCAGCAGCGTAGGGACACACACCGTTCGCGTAGTCGCGCTCGTACTACCACACGACGTAGTAAATGCGTTACCATGCACGTTTCGTTAGAGCTGCTAGAAAGTGCATTAAACCTTGCCCTTTTACATGGACCAAGAAGAAGCAGCCTGAAAAAGTCTTGACAGACGACCTCAGATTCACAGTCTGATAAAGAGCAAAGACAACGGTCAACCGATGCGCACCAACGGTGGCTCAGAACAAGCTTCTTGACAAATATTGACGACTAACGTCGGTACTCAAAATACCGCAAGTCGTCTATTCAAGGTAGTCAATCAAATCTCAGGGATCACTGAGGTAGAATTCAGCGTGAACAGACCAGGCCCAAACGAATCGACTAAGCGGCAGGCACAAGAGCTAGGTGCCGCAAACGGAACGCGCATTGCAATTTTTGGTCAGCGTTCACTCATCATCGATCTTGGCCTTAGAAGTAAATCCCGTTGGATTTTTACAGTAGCAGCTGTACCGTTTGCCCTCATCGAAATCAATGTCTTGCGTCGTTTCGGTCTAATGGTCGATACTCGTCAGCGAAAGTTAACTGACAAAAAACACGTCTTCCATCTGCGGAGTCCAGAAGTATTCCGAAACCATCACTCCCATTTATCCTCTGCCACAAGCTGACAACGACTTTCTACAACTGCTCGCGCAGTTCCCACAGCTAGTTCGCCCTTCTAAGGCCATCTTTCCTGTCGCAGCTACGTAACGCACCACATACGAACCGTGGTCCACCGGTTTCCGCACGATCACGACGTCTTGCCCTTGATAAATTGAAGGTGGCCAAAGCGGAACTCGACCGTGTGCTCGGACCTGGTAGTATCCGCCCATCCGAGAGTCAGTGAGCCTCCCCATTAATCATGGTGTCAAAGAAGACTGGTGACTGTCGATCGTGTGGGGATTATTGGGCACTGAAAAAGTGTATCTGCCCTGACAACTTCTTTCTTAGAGGAATCTGCCATCTAGACTGTCTCCGAGTTCTCGTCAGACATATGGCACGTCCCAGGTGCGCAGAACTCTTTTGCAAACCACTTATCCTGCGTCAATTCCTCAACACCTTGTCACAGAATCGATCTAGCATCAATGACCGCTGTACAACAGTTCGATCCAGAGATTGAGCAACTTCGCGCGTCCAGTTTCCTCCGCAACCGACCAGTTCCAGTACATACCTATCAAGCTTCTCTTGCAAAGCAACCTGCGTTACGCATGCGTCGTTTTGCACCTACTCACGCCCGTGTCCAGAGCCAGAAAACCTATATACCACTGGATCTTCAAACTTTTACGCACGTACCCGTGCGAGTTGATGACGTCAAGCGAGCTCTGGCTCCGCCATATGAAGGATCATTTAGAGTGATACGACGGAACCACAAGTATATGCCATCGATCACAAGCGTGAGGTGTCGCTACAAAGACGCCTTTTCCTCCGCAAACAACACATAGTTCAGTCAGTTCAGCAACGCCCTCTGAGATTCGGTCAACATCGTCTAATGCACCGAGAACGGCAACATCTGGTCGACAGGTATATTTCCCTCGTCATTATGTTCAGACAGTGCATTCTTCTGCTTAGATCCCCATTAAGATCTTTGAAGATAACAAAAAATGGAAAAATATTTTGAGGCCATCACCAAAGAGGTTTAAATGTTTAGAAGACTCCAAAAAAGGTTCTCGTTATTTAGTTTAGCATTTGTCATTACTATGCACTACTGTCACTATCGTTTTTCCTTTGCTTTCCATGTACGCCTGTTAACTCGGTCGCATGTTCATGTTGGAACCGGACGCCTTAACTTGTGCACTGAGCATTTCCCATCGAACTGCTACCCCTAAGAAGCGTTTTAGCAAACATTTTTCCCTTTTTGACGCCGTTAGGGAGGACATGGGTGGGAGTCCTCTAGCATCCGATCGCGTGGTTCATTTCCAGTAGCTGCACCAGGTTTCACCACCTGTTCTCGTAGAAGGCTGGCCCGCAACGGCTAATCCTCAGGTAGATCGAAGGACTACTTAGGCAATTCCTTCTGGGAGAGGGCTATGTAGCAGCCTAGAGATTCCGCCGGATTGCCTAAGTAGGTTGTGGAAACTATTAAATCAACTTATCTTATTGTACACGCAGATGTTATTTGCGGATTGCTGATATTCATGCTGCATTTGTTTGTCTGATCTAACTCACACTCGATATACAAATAGCGCCACGGTTGGATTCAACACTCTGCTCCAACGCGGTCCCTCACATCATTCCCTAGACAGCTCGCGCCGTTCAGTGTCGCATTTTTTACTAATACACGAGAACAGCGAGTACGACAATACACTTTCGTTCCATTACATTCGTTCCTTCACTTTGTAATCACTGGGAACGGCTCTCGCCACTAGATCATCGCGAATACTTCAAGTCTGTTAGCGTGAGATGGCCACTCTCGCTACGGCATGAAATAATGCAATTAGATCGCGCAAAAACATCAGAGGTTACAGTTGGCAAGTAATAATGTTTAACTGCATAACCAATTAGAGAAAGTACGTATATAATTAATGTATATTTTAATTGTTTAAGGCTTACTAGTGCGAAGGAAGTGTAATATATACACGAAGAATCAATATAGTAGTTAAATGGTTTCCATTTAAAGAATGATATATGAGCAATGCAAGGCATTGACTATTGTGTCTTGCTTGACATCAACTACGGATTCAAAACTTAGAACGTGGTTAATATAAAAGGTGGACTCCAGCTGCGACGTTTACTTGTTTGGTCTAACGACGGAATACCTCCGACTGATGAACCTGAAAAGTTACACACAAATACCACAAGCAAGGGACGGTAGATCAGACATGTTCCGTTGAAAAAATCACGGCATACAGGGTGGAACTGCAAAGCTTACCTAATTAAAGAGGCTGGTCTCATAGACCAAAACACCATGCGGGATATGTGTCGCCGGGCACTTTGTACGATTTCGTGAATATCGAGTCCAAAAATGTCAGGATTAAGACTCAAAAGACAAAAAAGCTGTACACAGTGTCCGTCTGATTAAGCAGCAACATACAACTAGAATAAGAAGGCAGATAAAAGAGCTGCCCACTAAATACCGTATACGTAGAATGCACAGCTGAAAATTTATGGCGTTATAAATTAACTGTATGAAAGCAGGCAAAAAATACCACATTTGCTCTGGCATATATATATATATATATATATATATATATATATATATATATATATATGATTTGGCGGCGTCCGTATCCGGATTTACCTGTCACTGTGACGTCCATGGGGACAATCACAGGACGCCTGCGCCTGCAAAATGGACCATGGGTGACTTGCGCTGCACCACCCATAGTTCCACCCACACCTCCCATATCCAGTGTAAACCCGAAGGAATAAGACCGGGAGGCATGCGGATGGGAGCCACGTTTCATCAACGGAGCCGGCCCACACGCCTTCAACAAGCAAAACGGAAGTATTTCGGCCTAATTGGGAAATCATACACACCAGACCTACACGAGGCGGTGGCTAAACCGTAGCCCGTTCCACACAGGTTGCATAGAACCACTCTTTGAGCCTAGCACCGTCACGAGGACGGTGCACTCCGTCCTCTCCAGCGACGACCAACTGTCTCCTGGAGCCAGTATGGACGAGGTAGTGGGTAATAGACAGGTAGGCACCTTGTCAACATTCACATCAGGCGCATCCACATCGGGGAGCTCAAGCAACATCTACTTCTGCAATGCAAGATTACTCATCACGCAGGCAAACGTACCACATACGCCGCCTTATTGGCCTGGATTAGTAAATTGAATGAGAACATACTCATGGTGCTTCTATTCCGCATACAATAGTGCATTCCTCGGCACCTGAGAAACCGCCCTTTTGAGCAGTCCACGGAATTCGCATCGATCAAATTTGCCTTGGATTCGCAACACCTGAAATCAACATGAGTTTGTCATAAACTCACTTTCTTCATGTTCTGGTAATGTTATTTTCGGTTTGATCGAATGTCGTTTTACTGCACTAAGTTAACCATACAAAAGCTGTATGAGATCCTGGTGGAATTCATTCGGTATACAAATATACATAGCTTGGCGTCATCTGTGTCCAATGACAGTTCACATACAACATTTGTACATGCGTTTATCCAAACTTAAGTGTGAGCTGCCACAAACTGGATAGCGACACATTAGACATCATCATCAATGGGACGACAAACATGTATGGGTTTCGTTTGGAGGTCAGGCTAACAACCACTTTCGCATGTATGAGAATAACTACCCAATACGAACTCTTGATGTTTTCTTCCACATTTAGACGTGACTGTCTTAAATCTTGGGCATCCATATTTGAAGGAATTTGATGTAGCGATAGTGAAGCAACTGCTAGGTAGAATGATGACTAGACTACTGGTACAGTGAAATAGTGTCACTTAGGTGTTGCCCTCTACATGTACAGTCTGGTTTGTGTAACTGATGTGGGAGATCACATAGCACGCGAATGCGATAAAGTTTCTACTTCTGGCTCTCATTGTCTCCGACCGGTTCGGTCATGTGCTGCCCGAGGCATGTGCACCTACTCAAAGAATGATTGATGCGCAACCTTTGATATTGACAAGTGACATCAACTAAGTCCCGCTGCCCACTGTCAAACATGCGACTTTCCATACAGTGTTCACATTTATTATGCAAATGTCTTAGTACTCAACCGTTTATACCTACCGACCTGTACTCTACTGTTGCCATAAGATATTTGCTAACGGTCTATATCGTACGTTCCAGGTGCAGCCCATTCGGTACTCATAAAACCATTGTCGCTATGCGATGATTCATTTCCGATGTTATATAATAACACACTGACATACCATTCCCGTTAGATGCAACCTTTTACTTAATCCATTCAAAAGATTGGCTATGTGCAATGCAAGTTCTGATAGGCGTTTCTGCATGTCTGCCTTCCATCCGGTTCATACGTTTGTTTTCATAGGCACCGGTAAACTCAATATGGCTGAGGGATAACTGGAACTATAACTATACTCACTCTCTTCAATAGCCTGCGGAGTGGAACGTGGGATGGCAACATCGTGATAATCGCTAGTCGGTTAATTGTCGGGATTGTTCATTTGACAGATTTTCCAGGGAAATTTCTCTTCGAATGCATAATCCAAAGTGGTCACACGAAGGACAATCATTGAGCATTGTGTTCCAAATGCCAAATTTGACATTTTATGCGTACTATAAACGGCCAAGCAATGATAATCTTTTGATTCAAACCTATTGATCGAACTGGAAACATACACAATAATTTGCCACCCTAGCATTGATCCGTAGCAAGCACACAAATCGCTCGGAAATACCGCACTCTCATCAATCACGAATGACCTCATGGATGGACTGAACCATTATTCTGCGATGCACCGGCTATCTAAGCATCATGCAAGTTAGCATTGAGCAGCTAGTCAAGCTACAGTTATGGCGAGCAATACCATGGTGCTGACATAGTGATATGAATCGCGGCCGAATAATAATACGAAAATGAAGATGTCATAGCTCACCCTCGGTATGTAACCATACTAGGCGCCGCTTGAGGAGGTGGCAAGAATTGCATAGCATAGATCATGGTGAGTACAATATCGTAATGGGCAACACGTGAAGTCTTCACGAAATACAACCGAGTTAAATAAGCCTAAGAAAGTTAGATTACCTGTGGCTCATCCGTTCTAGGCAGGTGCAATAAATATACCACATTGCACCAAGTCAGTAGTTAATCATTCTAGATTGAAACTGCACCTAAGCCCGACTTACATGCGGTATATAGAATAAGGATGACACAAAAATGAATGACGGAGATGGCGTAAGCAACTTTTCAAGTTAGCAGGGAAATGGTGCGATTATGTCCACTGCAGGTTATCCGTGTCGTAAGGTAAAACCAGAGCTGGTTCTAATCGTCTGTTGTCCGAGGTGAGTGAGAATCAACAGGGAGGTAGAACCACCAAGCAGTCAGTCATGTGTTACTATTTATTTCCCCTTGGTCATTCGTTCGGACCGCTAACATATCTCGACCAATCCATCAGTGTTTAGAATACTACCTATGCCCATGCATTTCGATTCGGATGTTATAACCTATTGCCGCTGCTCCGGGAATCAACCTAAATGACTTGTCTGAATCTCAGTGCGTTTACCTGAAGGCGGCAGCAGTACAATGGGGCGTATGGAGACACTTGAGATGGGATACATTGACTTCATATTGCAACCCCTAATAAGTCACGGTGTCACACTAGAAGAAATGTAATAACATCCATCTGTCAAGTGGGAATGTATCGAAACACGAACAGATGTTAGCGGGATTTGTACTTTAGGCAAGTCCCATTTAGACATCCAGCCAGCAGATAACGATGTTACGCGAGTGAAAATGCCATCAGTCTGTCAGGCTGAAATGTCTTGCTTATAAGTGTTTCTAAATGGCTTCCACTTAGTCATTCAACGTGAGATATCAGTTGACACACCAAAGGTCCTTGGTTCGAGTTACAGTACTGCAGTATTGCGAACGAGCATTTGTTCACACTTGTGTATGGACTATCACAAACTGGAGGAAGAAATAATAACCGTCATGAACCATAGCACAACGTACGTGCATGAGTTTGGATTGAATGAAAGAAGAACAGCTTTATTGCTCTAGTGTTAGAAAATCGCACTTAGAATTATAAGTAACCAATACGACTGTCAGTGGTTAGTTAGCGTTTGGATGAGAACCGAGTCGGAAGTGTGGGTATCAACAATAGATTGAGACAGATATGGAAATACGGGAAAAATGCCATGAGTATGGTTACCAGGTAGAATGATGCACAACTAAATGTTCAAAATGCACATGTGGAAATGTTTGCTGTTCTCTGTTTTATCATCGGCTTTTGAAAGAGTGTGCAAACTGGTTTAGCAAACTTACAAGTAGTACCTTGCACAACCTTTAATTATCTACTATCTCAAATGAGTATGTCGTGGCACACCTGGACACGATGATATCTTCACAACGGGATTTGGAATGGAACCACTTAGACATGGCTGAGAAAGCAATATATATATATATATATATATATATATATATATATATATATATATATATATATATATATATATATATATAAAGGCGGCATCGGGTTTCGGATTTGCCTGTCACTGTGGCCAGCCACAGGACTCCTGCGCCTACAGAGGGACCATGGGTGGCTTGCGTCGCACCACTCACAGATCCATCCACGCACCTCGTATCCAGTTTAAACCCGAAGGAATATGACCAGGAGACATGTGCATGGGTGCCACGTTTCTTCAACGGAGCCCACCCACACTCCTTCACAGGCAAACATAAACGATGCAGTTAGGGAATTACCCGCAAGCAAAGCGTGTGCTTGAAGGTGGTCCGCTCCACACTGAGTGCATGGAACCACACTTCGAGCCTGACAAGAACAGGAGGACTGCACATTCTGTCCCCTCCAGCAAAGACCAGTTGTCTCCTGGAGCCAGATGAACGAGGTAGGGGCTAATAGACAAGTAGGCACCTTGTCAACATGCACATCAAGCGCAGCCACATCGAGGATATCAAGCAAAAGCCATTCACTTAAAACGACGATGGCAAATAAAATAAGTCGTATAATGCGCATAGATCCGGTGGTATAACTCTACAATAAATGAGCGTATAAAATAAATCTGTTGCAAAGGATCCGCGAAAGCTTCAATACGTCAGAAAATGTATCTTAAGAAATCGCCACAGCCGCGAAATTGAGTCGAAGTTAACTACAATTAGCTTAACCGACCTGTGCAAGTTTATAGAAGATAGTTCAGGTTGACATTAATGTGAGAAATAAAAAGCATTCAGAAAATATAGTAAATTCACCACCTGAAATATAAAGACTCAGCATACAAGCACGCGGTTAGTAAATCGAATACAGTGTTCCTACAAAAGCTGCGCCGGTTCTGCCTATGTTCTCTGCATGACACGTCCTCGTTTCGGCGTTGGCCTCAATTGGCCTCCCACATGGATCACTAGGCCTTCCTGACTCAGGCACTCGCGACCGCATGTGCCACAGCACCATGCGCTCGATGTCGATAAAGTATAGCGTATCGGCGCCCGTCGCTTCTTCTCTGCATGCAGGAGGACTTCATCATGCACCTCGGCAACTGTCTTCGGGATCAGATCACACCATGCACGCGGATCAACCGCTTTCGATTCACATGATCTGCAATTTAGATTAGAGCGTGAGGCTAACTGTGATCATGTCCAGGAAAAGAAGCCTCGGTTTCCCCACACGCCGCTTCCCAACAATCAGCTGACCATATAACAGTTGTTTCGGTATCCGCGTCGAATCCATACATCACACATGACCGAGCCACCTCAGGTGTCTCAGCAAAAGTATGCAATCAATCGCATTCATTCCACTTCGGCTCAACCCTTTCGTTACGGCAACTCTGTCGCACCAACCAATGCGCAGAATCCGTCGCAAACACTGTTGATGAAATCGCTCGAAATATCTTACATCGCGTCGGTACATAGTCCACGCTTCACTGCCGTATAGAATAACCGACAGCACCATGGATTTGTACACCATCAGCTTCGTGCCAACGGTAAGCTGATGATTGTTCAGCACTCGGTACCCTAGCTTTCCGAATGCCGACACTGCCTTTGTGACGCGAATACAAAGCTCCCTGTGAAGCAGCTGATCCGTGGATATCGCCCACCCAAGGAAGCAGAAGCGGGCGGTTTCTAATACGTCAGCACCAATGTTGGTTTGCGGCATTATTGAAGATTGCACCTCCGGTGTAGGCTGAAAGAGACCGACAGTTTTGCTTGTGTTGATGGTGAGCACGAATTTGGCCACTGTCGAAGCCAGAGCACTAGTCATGTGCTGCAATTCATCCGCGCTGTGTGCAAAGAACGCACAGTCGTCAGCAAACAGCAACACACGCATAGTTGTCTCACAGGTTAAGGTTCTCGCACCAAAACGAAGTGTGTTCAGCAGCCCGCCATCAATACGGTGCTCCACACGAACACCGTAAGCTCAAGCTGCATCAAAAGCACTATACATCATGGCAGGAAACTAAATATTAAACTTGACAGGGGTTAAGACACAGCCTTGCTTCACACTAGTGAGAACTGCAAAGTCATCCGAGGTCTCTCCGCTCAGCAGAACCCTTTTCCGCATACCACTGTGCATATACTCAATTACTTACGAACTTACTATGACAACAACACTTACCTAACACTAGCAACAATGCCTCGCGGTTCACCGTAGCAAATGCCTTGGTGAAATCAACGAAAAGCGAGTACGACGGCTGGTGTCGTTGTTAACAAGATATATATATTTATTTATTTATTTATTTCACACTTGAGCAATTTGAATTTTGTGGAGTAGCATAGCACATGGGTAACAACAGTAACAAGCGGAACAACAAGAAGTCAATGTTAAGGCTGGATGAGTTTACGTCTTGTGTGATCAAAGATCTGCCATTTTGCCCAGGCCGATGTCCCCATCCCGAGTTTTGGTCTCAAAGACCTGTCCCGCAATGCAGCGGGGCGCTTCACATATATGCAGATTTTGAGCGGTTCTCCGAGCTGAAAACGAAACCGTTGACAGCCAGGTGGCTTATCCGCGTTCTTGGTGTTCGGCAGCAGTCTACACAGAATCCGGTGCCCGGCAACCTTGTTCATTCGCTCTCCTCTACAGAATTGAGTGGTCAGGGACTCTATAGCCAGTCACATTGAGTTTGACGCAGCGCCGCATGAGCTCTTGCGATATTTGATTGCAAATCACGTGACCATCCCAAAAATGCCTCATGCTCTTACACGCTGTTGCTGAATGTCCACGATTCCTCATACATCTCGCCTTCATCGCAAACGAGACTTATTCGCAGTGACCTCCAAAGGAGAGTCTTCTGACATAACAATCATTTCCCACTCAACATAGAATAGAACTGGAGAACCATAGTATTACGTTACTAATCGCATTGCTCAGGACGATTTTAAAAAGCCGATTTCTCTACTGGGAGAACTAAAATTTGAGTTCCTATTTCAAAAAATATGTGCAGAGGGGCATATTACATTGCCGTTGCAAATGAACTTGATTTATTAGAAACTGAATGGATAGATGATTTATTATTATAGAGTCTTCCAAACCGTTCAATTTAAACAATGAAAAATGCTTTGTCATAGGTAACAACGCAGGTTGTAGGACTAGTTAATACTAGTCCGACAAGGTGCGCGAAATTAAGCGTGGATATCAGAAGGCAATCGGAGTCGTAAACAGCGGACTGGATTCGATGGGCTACAGTAAGAAGCGGACGGATGAAACGAGATGAGAGCAAACACTTGAGTGCGGGAACTTACAAGGCTGTCGAGTGTCTAGCCGGTTGTAAGGACGATTAAAACAAGAAAGAATAATGTACCATCGGTCAACAATTAAATTGTACATGAAAGATAATTTATCTTTATGGGCGCTACAGAGCTCCCCTTAGAAGGCTGAACATAGAATGCCTTCGTTTCTGAAAAGGACTGTTGAATCAAGGCTCGTAAGGCAAAGTCGGGCCGAGTACAAATGAGCGAACTTTGGTGTAAATGGGGATTCGCCAAAAACCTGAGTCCGCTGTGCCGTTTGTGATTTGTTATTTATTGATTGCAGGGCAGGGTACATTTCGGCGAGCCGTTGGAGTTGGCTTGTCGGACCACAATAAACTGGCTAGCCCAGAAAAAGGCCGACAGGACCTCAACCTCCGCTGCTGCCAAACGGTGCGCTTGGGAGTAGTCTCTCTCCTCGCCGCAGCCCACCCCGCACCAAAACGACCGTCGTCCCACGAAGAAATGACTGTCGTCTTACGGAGAATTGACCCTCGTCCCGCGAAGAAGCGACACACGTCTCGCGAAGAAGCGACACCCGTTCCGTGGAGAAACGATCAGCGTTCGAGTCAGGGTCTCCGAAAACATTCCTCGTGTGGGCCAGTCGATCCAACGGGAGGGTTTAAGTCATGTAGAGACCACAAATATAAAAACACATGCAGGAAAATCCAAAAAAACAAACGAATGATCTGCGTGTTTAAATTTTTTGGTTTTTGAATATTGTTTACGACAAAGGTTGTTCGGAGGTTTTTGCTATTTTTGTTTGTTTTCAAAACTTTAATCAACCAAAAATGGGGCAAATATACACAATATCTACAAAGCTAAACATATTTACACTCTACGTATTCGGAGAAACGAACGGGCTTACGAACTTCCCGACCACGGCGATTGGTCGTGGGAGACGGCGGAGTGGTTCGGGAGATGTCGGGACGGCTGAAACTTGTAGACGGTGATCGTGGTCTGCTTGAACTACACTAGCATGCGGAAAACTGGTGCGGTGAGTTGTGACGTTGCACGAAGCACTACTAAACGAAGTAGGCGAGGTAGTGTCTTCCATAAAGGTAGGTTTTAGACGGCTGATGGTGACGACTTCGCGTCGACCACCGCGGTCAATTGTGTACGCCTTACTCGAACGGTGTAGCACTTTGAAAGGTCCTATGTACGGCGACTGAAGAGGCTGTCGAACACCATCTGCGCGAAGGACGTGTGAACACGTAGACAGCTTCTCGGGCACGTACATTGGTGTCATCTGCGATCGAGGAACGGGTGGACGTAGCTCACGCATCTGGTGAACAAATCGATCAGTGTAACTTCCGTAGTCAAAAGTGGAAGTAAATGGGGCTGGTACTGACACCTGTCCGGGCAACCGCAGCGTGCAACCATAGACTAGCTGCGCTGGTATGGCGTCGAAAACGGTTTTAACCGTGTTTCTTAAGCCTAAGAGAACGAGGGGAAGTGTTTCAGACCATGAAGGATCTGCATGCGCACGTAGTGCTGCCTTCAACTGGCGGTGATAAGGCTCCACCATGTCGTTAGCAGCCGGATGATACGCTGTCGTCTGGACGTGGCGACAGCCTAAATCCTTAAGCAACGTGGCAAATGTTGACGAGAAATGTGACCCTCGGTCGGTGGTCACGTTTGTGAGACAGCTGTATTGAGCTACCCAGAGCTCCAGAAAAGCTTTCGCTACTGTTTCCGAAGAGCAGTTAGGTATGGGAATAGCTTCCGGCCACCTAGTGAATCGATCGACACAGGTCAGCAGATACACATAGCGTTTCGAAGGCGGCAGAGGACCTACGAGGTCCACGTGCACGTGATGAAAAAGTGCGTCTGGCGTCGGAAACGTGCCTATTGGGCTTCTCATGCACTTGTGCACCTTCGCGCGTTGACACGGAAGGCAAGCCGCTGCTCAAGTACGGACGTCCCGATTAACATTGCGCCAAACGAATCGTGCGTTTACGAGTTTAACCGATGCAAGCACGCCTGGATGAGACAAGCCGCGCAACGTGTGGAACACGGTCTGCCGAAACTCGCGTGGGACGACTGGGCGCGGCGTGCCCAAAGATAAGTCGCAGAGTATAGTTCCGTCTGTTGATGTCAACGGAAACGATCGTAGGTCCAGTGAGGGAGACCTGCGTAGTAGATCAACCTCAGGGTCGTTGAGTTGTGCTGTGGTCATGGCTGCCAATTCGATAGTATTGCCAGCGTCAACGGAGATAGCTTGGATTCGCGAAAGTGCATCGGCGACAGCGTTGTGCACATCTGAGACATGCCGTATATCGGTCGTAAACTGAGCGATATAGTCAAGAAGGCACGACTGTCTAGCAGGGTATCGGTCGGTAGTCGAGCCGAGCCCGTAAGTCAGGGGTTTGTGGTCGGTGAAGACGACAAAAGAGAGGCCTTCTAGGACGTGCCGAAAGTGACGTATCGCTGGATTTACGGCTAGTAGTTCTCTACCGAACGTGCTGTAGCTAGATTCGGTAGGTTGTAGGCGTTTGGAGAAAAACGCTAAGGGCTGCCACGTGTCAGCTACTCGTTGCTGCAAAACAGAGCCAACTGTTACGTCCGAGACGTCCGTACTTAGGGAGAGTGGAGCGGCCGGATCGTGATGCGCTATAGAAGCTATGTTGGCGATGGCCTCTTTCAGCGACGTAAAAGCAGCGCGTGGTATCGTAGGAAATTCGAATTTCTTGAGTTTCCCTCGGAGAAGGTCCGTGGGGCGCAGTTGGGTATAAGCCATCAGTAAAAGTTGACAAAGCCACCAAAACGCCTGGGCTGATTGAAAGCATGAGGCTCGGGTTAGTCGATGATGGCAAATTTTATGATGCAGTGGCGTAACGTCTGCGGAAGAGATACGATGCCCGAGGAAGTTGTCTGAATCGACAACAAAGGAGCACTTTTCTGCGTTGATCGCCACCCTGTGTTGAGGTAAACGATCAAAAAGTGTTTGCACGTGACGTATGTGCTCTTCTCGTGAGGAGTTCGCGATTGAGATGTCGTCGAGATAAGCGTAAGCAAAGTCTGAACCAAGACAAACTTGGTCGATGAAGCGCAAAAAGGTTGCGCGACATTCTTTGGACCAAATGGCATGCGCAGAAACTCGCACAAATCCAATGGAGTCGTCAAGGCAGTTTTAGCGATGTCCGCTTCGGCTACCGGAATTTGATTGTATGCGCGTACCAAGTCGATTTTGCTGAAGATATTTTTGCCTGCCAGACTGGCGGTGGGATCCACTATGTGTGGGATCGCATAGTAATCGGGCGTGGTAACTGTATTCAAGGTTCGATAGTCACCGCAAGGACACCAGTCCCCCATGATCTTCTTCGGGACCATGTGCAGAGGTGACGCCCATGGGCTGTTAGACGGTCTAACGATACCGAGCTGAAGCATGTGGTCGGATTCAGCTCGTACTGCACGTAATTTGTCAGGAGCAAGCCGTCTTGGTCGTGCGCTAACTGGCTGACCACGCGTGACTATGTGATGAGCGACTTCTGCCGTGACTGGCGGAAGCTCTGCAGCTAGTCGTACTAGTCGCTGGTATTCAGACGTTAGCTTTGCATAATCTGTTGGTACATCGGCGATTCGAAAAACTGGTCTGATTATGGGGGCGTCCTTAAGAACGCCTTCAACCCCTAGTTTAGTACGGTCATCTAAAAGTCTGTGGCAACCAGCCTCAGCAAGCAACCCAAAATGTCGGAGGAAGTCGATACCCATAACTGTGATGGGTACGGACTCAACCATGGAGACCCACTGAAAATCTCGGCGAAGATTGAGGTCTAGGTTCATCATGCGCTGACCGAATGAAGCTATCGGAGAACCGTTGACCGCACGCAAATTGTACGTCAGCTTTGAGTGCTTGTCGTTAGCCGTCGCTGGGATGATGTTGACTTCCGCTCCCGTGTCGATGAGGAACATGATGGAAGAACGTCGATCCTTAACATAAAACAGGTGATCTGCTTTCTTACTGACGGATACGTTGGTCGAGCTAATATGCGGGCTATTCGCTTTCCCTGAAGCAGCTGGGTCATGCCTAATGCAGGGAGCCCGACAACGTCTAGCTCTTCCACCGTATTGGCGGTGACACCAACATATTTCTTTGATGGGTTTGGTATTATCTGACTGAGAACGTGCAGGGAAAATGTTGCGCTTCCGTGCCGAAGGAGACGTACTCGGTGCAGGCAAAACGAGCCGCAATGAACGGTAGCCAAAACGTGGTCAGCATTTGACCGTGGCACACGCCGCTTCAAGGCCTTCATTGCTGCTATCCTGCTGCGAAGTAGCGCAATTTCCACGTCTTTAGGGTGGCATGTGCCTGATGACTGGAAGAAAACAGTGGATTCGATTTTCATCAGTGAGAATACGTCACCGGAGCTACTGGTCGTCTGCTGCGGAAAACGTTCGAACGCAGCGTCTGCCTTGGTAGCTAATTCTTTTAGTGGTGTATGTATAAACATGGACAGCAATACCTGCCATGACTCTGGGAGACGTGCAAACCACAGCTCCTTTATCCCTTCTTCGCTCAAGAATAAGGGACTAGCGATGCGCTAAAGTTCGCGGAGCAACGCCGAAGGCTTACGATCTCCAGGCTTAAAACCATTGAGCTGTTCATATCGAGCTCGTGCGCTGGGCTGTAACTCTTTTAAAATCGCTCGCTTCATTGTTTCATACTTTGCCTCATTCGATTCGCAGAGTAGAATGTCCTCAACCAGCTTCACAACCGACGAAGGAAGGCGTGCGATGAGCTGACTGTACCTCGGACGGTCCGCCGTAATGCCCCTATTTTCCAGATCGATCTCGAATATCTTAAACCAAACTTCTGGACTGTGTTCCATGAAACTTGGAACAGCCAAGGTAAGCATGATCACGCTGCGAAACGACTCAGGTGCTACTCACGAAATGTAAGTCGAAAAGATAAAGGACGAACAAAAGCACGATAAAAGTACTAAAATTACGCAAGGAACAAACAAATACAGGTATATAATCGAGAAAAAGGAACGAACTCACCAAAAAATACAAACGAGGAAAAAAGTTTTATTCGCGCGTGCGAATCGGGGCCACCAATTTGTAGGACTAGCTAATACTAGTCCGACAAGGTGCGCGAAATTAAGCGTGGATATCAGAAGGCAATCGGAGTCGTAAACAGCGGACTGGATTCGATGGGCTACAGTAAGAAGCGGACGGATGAAACGAGATGAGAGCAAACACTTGAGCGCGGGAACCTACAAGGCTGTCGAGTGTCTAGCCGGTTGTAAGGACGATTAAAACAATAAAGAATAATGTACCATCGGTCAACCATTAAATTGTACATGAAAGACAGGTTAACCTTTTGGGGGCTACAAGGTGCTTGACAAGTTCAGTAGGTTGTTTAGAGTGAGAAAGATAGGTCATGGGATATGTGAATCGTCGGTTTAAGCAACTGCATATTTGCGTTCACTGCTGTATAACGATAGTTTGAAAGGAAAATTGAATTTGCCTACACATAGCAATATGAGGAACTGTTAAAGTACACTTAATACGTAAGAAAAATCAAATGCGAGAAATAACACCGCTTAGTCTTGTGCAGCTTTCTTGGGTCGGCGAGAAAAGTAAATCCAGTCCCTTCGGTAGGATGGTTTAACGAAGTACGTGCTGAAGGTGAAAATGCGCAAGTTGTTTTGTATTGCTAGATTGATGCCCAGATATAGAGGATTATATGGTGGAATGTAAATGTATGAGTGCGTCAGCTAGACATTTCAATACCGTGTGTGGAGGAAGAAACGACGTAAGTAGAGTGGGTGTTCTATGGTTGGTACACACTAAGTGAAAAGAAAGTCCAGCAACTATCCAACCGGCTATACCTTGAGATCGGTTTTAGCTGGTGGCCTCTCGGAGTAATATTGTGGTTCAGCTTCAGCAAATGAGTACAAGCATGGCTTGGATTCCTTAGGACCAACTATGTCATTAGCAAATCGCCGCGCAGGCCTTGATATTATTCACTGCAGACCCCAAGGGAGTTCAACCTCACTTCGTAGGGGAGGTGAAACAGACTTGTTACCGTCGTGGTTTCTCCTCGTTGTGGCAGTTCTAGTGCAGTGAGATTGTGTTCGTGCCTAGGGCTGCCAGGCGTGAATTGCGTATTTTGAATGGGGCCTAATGTATCCATGGTGCATCTGACAGAAGGTTCAAGGGTCAAAACGGTCGAACGCCCTTCGCCACAAGCCAATGTGCTTGTTAGCTTTTGTGTACGCCTTCTCGGCCTGACGTAAACAGCCAAGAGCATCTCTGCTATCACACCAAGCTTGCGTCTTGTAGTGGCAAGCTACAAATCTTGATCACCCAGCCTGTACTCGCAAGTGGGTTGTTGGCGTATGGTCAATATATTGCACTTGATCTCGTTAGAATGAATCAGGTTCTGAGTCTCCCATTCCTATATCCTAACAAGGTCTTCCTGAAGAACTGCTTGGTTACTTGTCGTTTTGATGGACCGCCATATCTTAAGATAATCAGCGAAGGGGAAAATTGGTAGTGACTACGCTTGCAAGATCGTTCATGTAAATCAGGAAAAGGTGTGCACCAAGTATTGAGCCATGTGACAATCGTCACTGTACATCAATAAGTTCAGAGACAGCGCTGCCAACTGTCACATACAGATGGTATTGAATCACAAAGTTACCTATTCAAAACAGACTTGGGCCATCAGTTTCACAACTGTTACTTGTGAATGAGGATTCGGTGGTTCAAACGGTCGAATGCCTTTGAGAAGTGCAGCTGGACTGCGTCAAGTCCCGCACCGCTGTCAACGATTTAAGTCCAACTGGAGCGAGTAAGCAGCAGGTTTGTGGTGCAAGACCGGTACTGAACAAATCCATGATGTTCTAGTGCTTTGATTTTTATGCCTCAAAATAATTCATGAGCGCCTCTGCATTTATAGTCTCCATGGGTTTGGACAGCACCGGCAGGAAAAGTATCGGGCAATAGTTGGCTGCATCTGCACCATTTCACACTTTGTGGATGGGAGGGCCGAATCCGGGCTTCCACCTTGTGGGAACACACATCTCTTGGAGAAAGTGAGCTCTACACTATAATGCAAGATCGTCCTGACACGTCTGTAATTGATTGATGAGAGTTATGTCGGATGCAGGACACGTAAGACCACGTCGTATGCCTATTTCAGCGATATCACTTCCTCAGGAGCGGGTAATGAAGCGACATAAGTGGGAAAATGATATGTTGACAATACGGCTTCTTGAAGAATCCCGGTGGCTGTGGTGAGTAGCGAGGAACATTTACCTCTAAGTCGATTAAACTGGGCACTTCCAAATAAATAGTCCCTCAGCAGATGAACAATAGAAGGTTGGATTCCGGTATCACAAAAGACACTAAAAAGAATCACACAGTTTACACTGCCGAAAACATTGATATAGCAGAGAAAACATACTCGCGCGGATTTGGTCTTATTGTTCAGTGGCGCCAGCACAGAATGTACAAAATAGGCTAGTGCATCTTCAGTAGACCTCAGTCTACGATATGCAAACTGAAGCGGATCCTCTGGAAGGGTTTGAGTCATCGATCTTTCAAGCATAATCTTCACGAAAACCTTCAGGTGTACATAGGTGCAAATAATTGTCCGGTATTTATCTGAATCTTTCTTGGGCACCGGTGTACTTCTAGCATTTCGCCAACAGTCGGCAATTTTACATTCCTGGGCCCAGGATTCAGGACACACCTAGTGAACAAGGGAAGATAAGACGTCCGTGCCGCTTAGTTTGTTGGAATTTAGCTTCAACGTTTGATTTAGTACTGTATTCCGGTCAATGGCAGACAAGACGGTTGTGGAAGAATTGTTTGCACCATCAAATATTAGCAAGTTATTTTCAAAAACGGCCCTTCCTGATGTTTATTTACAAGTCGACGTAGACGATGACTCAAGACAAAGCACGAGTATTAATCATAAGAGATTACATCATTACAACTGATTGCTATTCGGAATTTACTACCGTCTGGCGAGTTTACAACAGTTAACGTATTTTAGCACATAACAGGTTGCATGAGATTCGCCAACATGTAAGGTGGCAGCGTGTTGTAACGCTTCTACTTTACTTCTGCTCTCTGCCACGGACGACTGTTGTACTGTTGCTAGCTGCAATATGAGACTGCGACTGTCTGACTTCTCAGTCATGCGCCCAACCAACCGACGGAATACAGAAGACCAAGGCTCGGTAAACAGGGAGTCTATCTACACCATAAGTTAACTGTATTTATAGGGAGCCGAAACATGCAAATTTAGGAGGTCAAGATCGCTCATTTTTGTGCGTCCGGTTTTCAGCCCGAGTGACTGAGTTCCACTCCACGGGTTTATCATTTTAACGGTATAGTTCGATTCGTTTTTACGCGGACGGGTAATTGCTGGCCGATCAATTCTCAGTCGATTCCCAACTTTAGTTCCGCTTACGTCTCTATTACGGCGTCAGTGCGGTGATGCGCAGTGTGCACTCTGGCTTAATGAATCATCCGTCCGCGATCAACGGACAGGTGACCATTGCAAGTGTCATCTTCGATTTGTGCCTTTTAACTTTTCCCAACCTTTTTCCCAACTGGAATTCGTCTTCTCAGATATATATATATATATATATATATATATATATATATATATATATATAGGGACCATGGTTGGTTTGTACTGCGCCACCCACAGCTCCATTCACCCACTGCATATCCAGTGTAAAGTCGGAGGAATAAGACCGGGCGGCATGTGGATGGAAGCTATGTTACATCAACGTAGCCGGTCCGCACTCCTTCAACAAGCAGAGCAGGAATATCTATGCCTAATTGGGAAACGATGTTTACCAGACATATGCTAGGTCGTGGTTGGGCCGGAGCCCGTACCACACTGGATGCAAGCACTATTTGAACTTAACACTGTCACGAGAACTGTGCACTCCGTCCCCTCCAGCAATGAACGACTGTCTCCTGGAGCCAGTATAGATGAGGAGTTTGGTATTAGACAGGCAAATACTTTGTCAACGTTCACATCAGGCGCAGCCACACCGGGTTGCTCAATCAATAACCAACCCCTAAACTGCAAGAAATTTAATACGCAGGCGCACGTACAGACTAACTGCAACGACGATACACTACACGTAGCACATCAGCCGTCTTATTCATCGGGTTTAGTGAATCGAATGAGAGCGGATACGTCACACCTACCAATCGCTGCGTTGATTATGCTTAGACAGTCAGTTGGATCGGCATATTTTGGATGCTGGCCTCACGTCGCCACGCTTTTGGACTACGGAATCCGCTCGGCTCAGGCACTCGTGACCACGTGTGCTACAGCTCCATGCTCTTGACGTCTAAGGCTTAGAACCCAGCGGCACCTGTGGCGTCTGTACCCGGCTTTTCTCTTCCGCGTGCCATAGTGCCTTTTCCTACACCTGGGCAACTTCTGTCTTGATCAGCTTACGGTATTCACATCGATGAACTGCCTATGACTGCCAACACCTGAAAGCAACATTCATTCCTGATAAACTTGCCTGGAGTATATTCTGGTAACGTTATTCCAGTTGGCCATACAAAAGCCTCGTCGAATTCATTCGGCATACACGTACGTGGATAAACGGCATCGTGTCCAGTGGCAGTTCGTATCCAACAGTCGCACATGCGTTTGTCAAAACTTAAGTATGAACGACCACGAACTGAATCCAGAAACATTAGCCCTCATAGACAATAGTACTATGTATTCGCATGTGTTTGGTTTGGAGCTAAGGCTAACAGCTATTGCCTTGAGACCTTACTTGACACTTGTTTCCCAGCAAACGGGCAATCCGTATTTATCGTATCACAGCATATCCCTTGACGCTCTTCAGGCTTACAAAGCCTCTGTTGTAAAGTAGCCCAATGAAGTACGCAGCTCAATAACATGGATGCTCTACTGAGTGACACCTACAACACTCTGGGCCTCCGTTTCAGCACATGCCTGAATGTTTCAGCATCTGGGAAGTAATTATAATGTCAAAATCACTCGAGAGGTTACCATAAATCACACATTTCTTAGTGTAAGCAGTTGACTCTGATGTTGCTTTGAAAACACTCCGTGCCGCCAACCTACCAACATTAGTTATTTACAACTCTATGGAGCCCATGACGTACTTTTTTGATACGTGAAATTCACTTGGAGTTGCACAAGTGCCCGATACACGTTCATGCTTTTCGCCCTCATCAATCTGCTCAAAACGAGTGTCATAATCAGGACTTTGACTATCAGAGATTCTGTTATCTTCTACGGACTTCTGGACTGCAACCTTATCGTTAATGTCATATTCATTCATCTCTCCATGGTCGTTGTAAACTACAGTGGTAACTTCACGTAAAACCTCATCAGCTGTACTCTCCCCTAGGAGATTTTGTGAATGTTAATAAAAGTTATCAAAATAAGCATTGAGTTAGGTGAATGCGGTCAATGTGACCACCTCCCAGCTTTCTCGGTAGCAAGAACCCAGCTATTTTTTCTCTCGAGAACTATAAGAGATATCAAAGTGAGACTTCCCAGTCATAACATAGGAATACAATATTAAAGATCATGAACTATACTTGAAAATATGTTACGAATATAGTAATGCACATAAAATAACATTAATCGGTCAAAATGATAGCTCCGGGCATTGGAACGCTAACTGAATGTCGGAAGTTAAATATGACTTTTTAAAGTGCACCATACTAATGCTTTCGCTAGCGGATATTTTCTGAAGCCTGCGCGGGTTTCCGCAATCCACGGACTGGACATTAGATTTGAATACCGACAAACAGTACTAAGTCGCTAAGGCAGGAACAAACAGTAGCTTCAATAGAGTAGACTCGATTTGGGTACACATTGGTCATCAACTTAAGCCTATTCCTACGCTATTTGAACGAATTTTTAGAAGTAGTCGTGTATGCATATGATGTAGCCTGTCACCTAGTCTTCTCTACGCTACGCTACTACACGTTACGCAAACGTCTCTGCTGATATCACCGCAATTGGCGCTGGAACGTCTGCGATAAATTCACCAGGCCCAAAGAACAAATGGACTGCCAATCTGCTGGTATTTTCTGTTAGGAGCTTAGCTGAGGGAAGTGGAGCCACGTGGATGGAAGTGAAATTGCTCACCTGAAGAGATGAGCAAAAAGTAAGCGATTCTCAAACTAAGTATCCTCACGGAACAACAGCTAGAACATACGTAGTTGCTATCGTGTCGACTGGCAGCTGTTTAACAGTACTTTATCTGTGTTTCACATTCTAGTCGGTAAATGCGTCTATACCGTTTCTCAGTCAAGTACATCCATGAGGCATATGGAATTTGGACGTTGCCCACTCGAAAACAGTGAATTCGGGTGTGCAACACCAAATTTTCATCTGCTTCAGCTGAGGTCCCAGTAATCGAAATGACTTAGGTTCACTTCAGTGATAATTGCGGCGTACACTGAAATTGCGTACCGCAATCCAATTGCATAAAGGGTACTGCAGAATGACCCTCCAACCAAATATTCAAGGCAGTTCCAAATATCTTCTTCAGGAAACCACCTTGCTAGATATATTTCTTAAGTTGGTCTCCACCGCTAACAGACATCCTCCAAAGGACGCAAACGCTCCGAGATACAATAGAGTTTGCGAGTCGCAATCCAACCACACAGCGAGTACACCAAATGCCACTTGGAACACTTTACGCTGTGCCAAACGTTGCTCGCGGACCTAGGAGCCATAGTGGTCAGGGCGTCAACCTTTGAACACTATGCCTCGAGGTCCACCCCAGCTCAGGGTATCTCCATCTGATGAGTCCAAAGGAGGACGAAACCGGTCATGGGGTCTCAGGGTTGGAAGAAGAAACACCGAACCACCAACCGCTCCGAGATACGCTGTATTCGTTGAGGGACCAACCCCAAATCGGCAGATAGCATCACATTCTGTGTACTCCTCTGGTATACTATTGGCTGAATTGTAATTGGCTACCCCACGAAGAGTACGCATTTGATAACGGCAAGGAGGTTGTCTAGCAATATGTGCGGAAACATGACATCCTTAAGGAAGAATTCGACTCCGTTATGGACGCAGTTCACTTCGAAAAGTTATAGTCAGGGTACCTTCTCAAAATGTACGGCACCACTTACCCCTAGTATCAGCTTGAGATGACCTCCCTACAGTTTAAACCATCTTTTCTGGTTCCATCCTGCTAATTCATACGGCGGTTGTTTTTCCTCATGTAGACCAGATGCTTTTGTAATGAGGTACTTCTTATGAGCTTGTACACCAGCACAGAAAAACCGTTCCTATGGGCTCAGTCCACTGCAAGTAACCGCACTATGTAAATAAGAAATCTCCAACGAGTATACGCATAGACAGATCCCAAGTGGCTGTTACTGTGTGGTCGAAACATGTAGACCTCACTTAAATACGACGGTTGCAGAAGGGGACGGCAGACAGGGTAGATGAACAGACAGCAGAGAACATATTTTGTAGGCATGTCCAGCGTCCAAATATCAATCATCAACTGTGTGCTTTGGATGGATACCCCAAGCTGTATATGAGTAAAGAACGACAGCGCATTAAGCGCGGTAGCTCAGTGATTCGAGCTACAGCAAAAGAATTATTAGCGTCAAGCTGTTTGGTGAGAACTGACATATCAGTATAGAAGCTGAGGGGGATCGCTGATGACACACCGCGGTATTGAATCAAACTGCGTTACTCAATAGCTGTGAAAACCCACTTCGCAAAAGGCAGGTTCCAGTTACTTCATGGTGTCTGTCTGCATGCCAGGATTTGGAGCAAAGTTTATCTCACCAGATCAATTTGCATAGTAAGCTTAAGCAATTTTGCGCATATTAGCAAAACTCACCGTCAGATAAAAGTGCGATGTGCGCGTTCCCCTGCTTCTACATTGTGTGTCAAGTAAATTTGCTTATTTGGTGAAATCCGACAGTTTGTCGGGCCGTCAACTGTGGATACCATAATTCGCATTTTACCTTGCTAAACAGTGAGTACCAATTCAAAGGGTACATATTTTATTCCTGAATGCTTCAGTATATTTATGACGTTAAGCAAAGCTAACAGAGCTCAATTGCTTTTATGCCTGTTGAACTGCGAGTAGACCACCCTAAGGGTAAAAAAGGAAAGCTGGTTCCACAGGGCTTGTTATTTGTTATCCTTCAATGACTACTCAGTTATTACTTTCCGAGAGTTTACGAGTTTACGGAGTAAACTGAACCGAAACCGAGGAGCAGAAGTCACGAGTGCCCTGAGTCAGTTGGCTGACTCTGCTCTCCTAACCTCAATACCATGTGTGAGCCAGTTGATCTGCGAAGCCTCCCGTCATACCCGAACTATACCGCCAACGAGCAGCAATGAACGTGAATACCGTGCCAAAAGATGAGTACAGTAGAACAACGCTAAAAACCGGGGAAAAATCTCAAGTCTAGCAGGTCCATTGGGAGGTAACAGGTAATTACGATAGAATTGACAAAGAATTCGTCAAGAAAGTTGAGCCTGAACTGGTGAACTCACCGAGATGGTTGCCGGATAACTAGTATGAGCACACCTGGTTACCTTTTGAGAGTGCACCGTTAGGTCACCTCGTGTAATCCCCCGGTTATCCTGTTAGAATAGGTAACACAAATGGCGCCAGATATTGTCGTTATTTGTTAACTACGGTTAAACTGGGAGTCTAAGCAATGAACATTGGGAGGGGCGTTCCACACCAGGCAAACTATAAAGGAAAGGATATTTCGATCGAATTTCAGTCGACTTTATTGCGTGGCCAGTTTTGCTTGGTGACTGAGTCCTGTGCGAGGGGCAGTGAACGTGGTTGGTGTTTCTCATATTTATTAAGTCATTATGGGATCCTGCCTTGGTACCGATACTTCCTGCCATAAAATTTGTACAGTGTTGGTCTAAGCTGGTAAGGTATCTCGAACAGTTTTTGTGAGCCCATTGGCAATATGTCGCGCACCAAGCAGAAGTCATGTGTTAAAATTTGCGCACCTAATCGTCAGCCCTCGGTAGCTCAGTGGTAGAGCAGAGGACCAGAAATTCGTGGACCGGGGTTCGATTTCCCGTCGAGGCATATTATTGTGCGTGAATTTTGATCGTGACTTCTACTTTCTACAAACTTTACCCTACGCACAAACATCCAACATTAGTTTCTGAAGTGTTGGGATGTCTTTTATTGTAAAGTCTCGAAATCAGCGAGATGGTGCTTCTGATAGAGCGCCAAGCCGAATGAGCTATTCCAAGGGCTTGTATGTAGGAGTTAAGCATGTGTAAAAAATATCAGAATCTTGACGCCTAAAAGCCCTGCATAAGTGGCCGACATGTTAAGTACCGACGTTCGAAACGAACAACTATACGAGGTCTTATCGTATCATACTCTAATCGCTGATGTCTGCTGCGCCTCGTATTTGCGATTCCATTGGTTAGTATGTCCATCCAGTTGTCCCCCAACCTCCATCCACACCAACCACTGGAAGGTTTTGGAATTCCCAAAGGGTGTGCCCGAAATAAACTTGAATATGTGCCGCTCTGACATCCGATCTAATATGTTCTAGGTGGAGACTTGCGTGAGCCTTCCTTATCTCTTAGTTGCTGTGTAGGTACACTGAGGAACTTTATTCCACTCATGAAACTGGGGTTAATCTATATACTGTCCGTCGGTCATTGTTGACTGTCCCTCGGACGATGGCAGTTCCTGCCCCCAAACACAACCCACTCAAAACGTATGCAAGTCTGAACATGGAACGGGGTAAGGTAGGTAGAGTATCTGCTCAAAGATAATACAAATACAAGCTTAGTTCTTCAGAGTTGTGTTGTAAGCCTTATATGAATTCATCAAATCCCCAACCAAGCAAACACAAGTTATGAGATAGTGTAGCCTCAAACATTAAGGAAGGATGAAACAATGAATTGTAACTTTTAGATACATAATCGTTTACATGCCATTGTGTATGATGAGTTAGGAAATTAAAGAAGCACATTTAAACTAACTACGCGGTCGTCATAGTTAGTTGTTACTAAGACAAATAACGATAAGCACGTTTGTACCGTCCTCTGTATGCCCAACGTCAACTGCATCCAAGTGTTATTGGTACCTGGTCTGGCTCCACAGAAGTGCTTTGAGATGCCTCCACAGGTCTTTGGAATGTGGTTGTGTACATTCACAGTGCTCATGGAAGATTTTGTTGGGGTGGTTGCCGCAAGCTTTCTATTTTTGCGGATGTCACAAAATGTTGTAGGTGGTCAACATAACGGGAGACTACATAACGCTACAGAGTGCTCCCGCAAGTACCTACTATAACTTTTCTCAGTTCGTTACCTCGTTTCCCTAAATGTTTGCATCGGCCAAGCTTGAAAGTGCATTGCGTGCCTCTTGTGACACGCTGCGACACGTGCGCACTCGTATGAGCCATACTCAGGGACTGTGTTCGCGACGTCTGATCACCTGATCACCTTGCCACCGACTGCACTGGTACGGTGGCTAACGTAGCGGTGAATCTAACTCCATGGGCACGCCGGGTTGAGTGGAATCGTGCAACTAGCGCAACGGCTTGCTCTGCTTCGAAGGTCACAAAAAGGCACTCGTACACGGTACTGGGCGGAGGTGAAGAATATACTATGAATTGGGAAGCTACTGGAAGCATGTTGAACACATACTGAACGTAAACCTGTTTATTTGTCGCAGTTGGATAAAAACGTTGGTAATAATCGGACAAAAAAAACCGTGTTATGGGACGCCGATGGCCACTGACAGACAACTAGATTGTTTGCCTAGTAGAATAGGTGTCGAAAGTACCCGCGGTCACTCTACGTACACTACGTATGCGGTTGAAGGCAGTAAAACGTTGAGGTAAGCGCGAGCACATTTGCGCGATACTTGGCTGCACGACTAATTACCATGAAGCAGTTGCGAGCAGTTCAGGAATCAGCCAACATACATGAGAACAAAATGCGGAGAAAAGCCTACGTTTTAGCACTGCTACAATCTGAGACAGTAGGTAGACAAGCCGTGTGGATAGATGAAACCAATTTCAACTTCTATTGTTCTCAAACCATGGGGCGCTTACCGCTTGGAACTCCTGCCCAGTGTACCGTGCCGAACATTCAAGGGCCAAACCTGAGTCTGATTGGAGCGCTGACGAGCGATGAATTAATAGACTGTACCAACCTGAGCGGAAACTACAATAAGGCAAGGTGCGCGACGTGGCTGCGTCGACTTTCGGATGCCCGAGGCTCTACTCTTAGCGAAAACTGCCTCCTGAGCTGGGATAAGGGGAAAAGCCACAATAAATTGGAACGCAGATCCCAAAAGGAACCGTAACATTAAAGGCGACCTCCTGCGTCTGGCGCGATATTCGCCATCACTCAATCCCATTGAGGGAATCTGGCGCATAATAAAAGCCTTTGTGAAGCAACCCATGAGGAAGTAATATTTCGAGATGCTTCAGGGAGATCCTGAGGGTGTACTACGCAAGAGCGTGTGGCGAATGCGTTTCTTAGAGCGAATTGCGTCCGAGGCACAAACCTGTCTTACGCCCCAGCACTGCTAACAAATGATCGATCAAGTAGGAAAAGTTGTGCCCTTGCTATGCATTGCATGGATCTGTAAAACATCTTTCGCCGATACAAATGTATATAATTTAAAATGTTGTCCACTTTTATGTATTGCTAGTTCATATTTTCAACATTCACGCTAAAGCTTTGGGCACACATTTTGCGTATGTTTCCGGTGTGGTATTGCGAGGCAATCATAAGATGTGCATATTGTTCAAAAGAGCCGGGACGGCAACTATATTGGTGAGAAACCTAAAAGTCTGTAAATAAGGGGTATGTCATTACCCATTGCAGAATGTGAACGCATTGTCTTGAAGGATAACCAATCGCCCGCGGCACCTTACATCTAAGGTTCGTGCGGCAGGTAACCACGTTTACGTTCAATATGTGTTCAACATGCTTCCAGTAGCTTCCCAATTCATAGTATATTCTTCACCTCCGCCCAGTACCGTGTACGAGTGCCTTTTTGTGACCTTCGAAGCAGAGCAAGCCGTTGCGCTAGTTGCACGATTCCACTCAACCCGGCATGCCCATGGAGTTAGATTCACCGCTACATTAGCCAGCGTACCAGTGCAGTCGGTGGCAAGGTGATCAGGTGATCAGACGTCGCGAACACAGTCCCTGAGTATGGCTCATACGAGTGCGCACGTGTCGCAGCGTGTCACACGACGCGCGCCATGTAGTTTCAAACGTGACCGAAGCAAACATTTGGGGGAACCATGCAACGTTTTGAGGGAAGGGGTATTAATCAAATCGAAACATACTCCTTTTTGACGCGGCCAGATGCAAACTATCCTGCCCACACCACCGGCGTTCGTGCGAGTATTGACTCAGCGCAGCTCTTTTGCGGACTGTTTCCTATGAACATAATAGAGGATTACTTGGACAGGATGCTTTTGCATGTTAAAACAGGCCAAAGAGCACTGAACAAAGCTAGCTAAAACTTGGGGCTTTGGAATGCTCTTGCTCTTTGGATCCTGCCGTCCTTTCACATATGCCCAAAAGTTGCGTAGATCCTTCTGTGGATAACATCAGCTGGGTCTGGCAGATCCCCGAACTCTAGATCCCGGCGTTATCGCGACTTTACAACTAAGGACGATTACGAAGGTTAAAAGCTTGCCCAACCTGTATTATAAATTGGGGCTGAAGATCCTAAGGAATTTTAGCGGATAACGGACTTTTGGTGACGTCAGCTTACACTGGCACATTGGAGCCTCAAGAACCCAAACCACGTATGTCGAACTTAACTGAAATAACCACTGCACCAATGCGAAAAGCTACCACTCGAAGTTAGCCACGCAGCATATCCTGTTGGAATGAAACTAAAATTTTGCCTTCGCATGTATCAATTGTGGAATATTCCTCCGAATTCCGCTTTTCCTGCTTCGATATTATTCCGACTCAAAAGAGGTTTGGTGATGCATTGGACTATCTGAATTATGTGCACTAAACCCAATTTTTGCGATATTGTAAGGCAGTCAAAAAGTGCGTATATGTGAAAGTTACGGCGAGTTCACTGATGCGCGTTAGTTTTTCTTGCTACACTAAATGTTTAACTTTCTTCTATTATCTACGTGTTTGGTCAAGCACCTACTATTGTGCTTATAACAAATCCATTGTCTAACTTTTTAAGGATTCATATAGTTTACCATATTTAACTAGGGTTATTCACAATGATATCCAAATTACCACATTTGACGTAATTAACTGCGGTTAGTGCTGCTTGGTATCCAACCGCGTTCCCGAGGTTGCATCTTACAAGGAAAACTGAAGCTGGGAGAATGCTCAATGGGCTGCTGAATCTAAAGAAAAAATGATCCCGGTAGCATTTAAGACAGAAGTAATATTCACTCAGTCACTAGTTGGTACCTCTCAGATTGGTGTGATGGCCGAAATTCAATACGCGCCAGCATACATGAGTAAGATCACTCCATTTATGATGCCCCGTTCTGATGTTTTCACATAGCCTTTGGTAGAGTCCACTAAACACTCTCAGGGCCTTCGGTCTATGCTGACAATCTGTGTTAGCAAAGTTGTGGAAGCATTAGTGTAGAAAGGGTACATTTGTGTCAAAGTACTATATTGTGTGGGGATATCTGACATACAGCGCACGTTGGTATTGAGCATAATAATGCAAACAGATGGGCAAAACCTCTGGGATGCACTCAGCAAAAGCTTGAATTATTGTTTGCCTCTTTCAAAGGCTACTCACACTCTCTCTAACATCTGAGGTGACGCACTAGGAAAAATCTGTAAGTTCAATAACTTGAAACCGCTTTGAACCGAGTGAGGACTTCCGAGTTCGGAGGGGTTTGAAAACAAGCAGTTTGACACATTTTTTGGCAACGCTTCGCTTTGGTACAACAGCTTTGCTAGACCTAATTAACCGGTGGATGATTGGTGTAGTGCTAATGGTAAATTGGGAAAATAACCTGGACGATTGAGAGGTGAGTAGAAGGTTAATCGCGTTACAGGTCAAAATGTCACCTCAAATGGTCCCAAGTAGTCCACCCTATCGGGTGATCACATGCAACCTTGACCACACAAACAAAAGCATTGTCAGTGTGGAACAAAGGTACAATAAGGGCAGTAGGCGCTGTCTCCGCCCATCTGGCGCCACTGGCCCGAAGCTTATGCCAACCGACCTTCGAAAACGGTGCTCGAGAAACAGTCATATCATTTTTCTGACCGACTAGGTCGCTGGGCCTCAGTCATGTGTAAGCCGCTAGTCAACATTTCTCTCAGTGATAGTGGGCTCGGACACACCGGCAAATATCTGCCAAGCTACTTACAGTATCCTCATCTACCATCCATACAAGTTTACTTGTAGACACCGCGAAACACATTCCATATGACGTGCGTTTAACGAACATGCCTACTAGCTTACTTGGATCTAGCGTCAGAGTAGCCAATCGCAACTGAGTTTCGGTGTCGAACGTGTTTAGACGATTTACCCCCAATGCGCGATCGATCCGTGCCACACCGCACAATGTCGCAGGTGGGTTTGAGTTCAAGTGCCGTCCCGAATCAAATTCGTGTACTCCTTTAACATGCTACTGGCTAAGTTTGAGTCGGCCACTCAACAAACAGTATGCATCCAAGGACATTCGCACCCGTTGGATGCAATACAAGTGTGAAAATACCCTTCTGAGAGCTCTATAGCAGAAAATGATCTCCTATAAGAGGAATTTGAATCCGCTCGATAAACATGACAGGGAAATTATATAGGTGTGGAAGCATTCGTTAGTGTTTTCATCAAACTAACTGATCTGCTTGTGAATGATTGTGAGGACAAAATCTCTCCTTAGGTTATCTCAATTGGTGACACAATACATCAAACTGACACCAGTCCTGAACTGGAAGTTTTATCAAGTGCCAGTATCAAAAGGTGTAGACGGCTGAACACGACAGGCTGCATTGGGATGTGAACGGACGAAGCAAGGGGGAGCGAACATCAGTTCGCTAATCCACTGATCAGCAGTGGACGGAAGCATACAAGTATGGGCTTGTGTTGGAGGGCAGCAAAACAAGAATCAATTATGTATAGTAGAGCAGCTAAAGAAGGGCAAAAGAAAGCTAATAAATATTTCTTCAAATGCTACAGGTCTCTTTTTAGAGCAATGAGCATGGCCGCCGAAACTGAATGTGGAATGCCAGCTGAAGTCTACACGAAACAATCCCACTGGATAACTGTGATTAGTAATTTTATACTGAATGTGCATGAAATGATAAGATCTGTTTTACTGTTGGTAATACACTATACAACTAATGGTAGGACGGGTTGCATCACTGCGAATCATTATAAATACTTAAAGATATGTTTTATTTCTCCACTGTGCAAGACACGGCATTTGAAGTTATTACGCTCAAATCTTGAAGGAGATCACAAGTTTGTCGATTATTCAAGTAAATAGAAAACGTATGCATTGTCTTAGTTTGACGACATCTGACATCGTCAGTCAGACTTACAAAAAGCACTGTATCACTCACATGCTAGTTGATAGTTCGCGACGCTATTGGAAGGTAGCAGCTTTGTGTCCATCGTATGCTGGCATATGCTCGGCTTGCGGTTTAGGCTGTCACTGTAGCGGAGTGAGACCTAGCAGAATAGAGATCGAAGTGTTGTAGTCGAGAGTGGCTTAAGATAGTGGGATTGTTGTTTCGTCGAGCAGAATGCCAAATACGCCAGCGTTCTCTTTGTGGAATTACATCACCAATCAGCTAGGTATACAAAATTTCTCCGTAGTAGTTGAACATGCTCATCGGTCGGCAAAACTAGAGTCCAGAAACAGCCCAACAATACCTTAACCACTGTCGATACCATACAGTGCGATTTAGAGTGATCTATCGGCGCCACAACATACCTGGTGTCAAAACGACCCTCGCTGTATAAAGATGTTGTGTCCTCACGTTTGCTCCTTGTTGGCTCCGGGGCATCAAGAATACATTGCTCATAGAGGGTCAGTAGATCGGATTGTTGTGCTTGGCACGTATAGGGCGGGGCCGAATCAGCGCGAGTAGAAAAATTGCAAGGAAATCAGAGGTAGCTCTCTCTCTCTCTCTCACTCTATATATATATATATATATATATATATATATATATATATATATATATATATATATATATATATATATATATATATATATAGTGCCCCACGCTGAGGCTGATGTTGAATTCTTGATGCTTCTTCACCGCAGTTGGGCTAAACCAACTTACACTTAAACTACGTCTTTTTAAGCTGGATAAATTTCATTCCGCTTTACTTGGTTTGTTCTGCCTCCCTGAATAATGTTCTATTAACTGGCCACGTTGCTTACACTAATTGCGCTTCGGTAATTTTGTTGCGTTTGTAGCATTTTAAGTAACTTGTGGACATTTCTTACTTATCACGGATTTGTTGCTAACCAACTTACTTCATATGGTAATTTAGCGAAGAGTTATGCCAAGGTATCTGTATGCATTATTGGATTTATTTTATTTCAGCTTGTCGTTTAAAGTGAATGGCTGTTGTTTGATATCATTGGTATGGTTGCGCTTGATGTGTATGTTGACAAGGTGCCTACCTGTCTATTACCCACTACATCGTTCATACTGACTCCAGGAGACAGTTGGTCGTTGCTGGAGGGGACGGGGTGCACGGTCCTTGTGGCCGTGCTAGGCTCAAAGAGCGGTTCCATGCACTCAGTGTGGAGCGGACTACGGTCCAGCCACCGCCTTGTGTGCGGTTGATTCCCCAAATACAGCGTGCTTATGTTTGCCTGTGAAGGAGTGTGGGCCGGCTCCGTTGATGGAACGTGGTTCCCATCCGCATGCCTCCCGGTCTTATTCCTTCGGGTTTACACTGGATATGGGGTATGTGGTTGGAGCTGTGGGTGGTGCAGCGCAAGCCATCCATGGTCCCTCTGTAGGCGCAGGCGTCCTGTGTCTGGGCACAGTGACAGGCAAATCCGAAACCGGATGCCGCCAACCATATATATATATATATATATATATATATATATATATATATATATATATATAAGGAGGGGGATTCTATGGCTGGCTGAAGCTCTTGGTGTCGAGATCCTACCAGATCATTGACCCTTTATTGCTAATTCTGTGCCTTGGACTCAGCTAATGTACACCTCGTTCACCTTCTAGCTATGACCCAACACACACTTCGCGTATGTTACTTTACTGACTAATGGCGCACAATCCGTTGCATTTCAGGAGTACATTGAAGCGAAGGTTTTGACTTTGGACCCTAGTTGTTCTCCTGTCAGGTGTGCGCTCCGCGGCAGTAAAACAGTCCAAAACCAAACCACGAATTACACCCAGTACTGCTAACGTCATGCTGCACGTTCTATATCGCAATGATGAGGGGACGAAAGAATCCCCTTATCTGCTACATACAGGAGGGTGGGTAAGTTAATCATGCTACCAATGACGCCTCCCTTCTTTCCTATTCCCCTGCGCATTCTTACACAGTCCACCATTCATTTAACCCACTCGTTCCTCCCATCCAGCTCACCACACAATGATTATTCGGCGCAATCTTTTGCTTCCGAGTAAAGCGCTCAAATTTGGGTACTGGCACGTGCATACACCACTCGGCCTGAAGACAAATGAGCGTCCTGATCGACGCGCTGCACCGGTCGCGATAGAGTTCGTGCACTAGGACGCTGATATTGTCGTGCTGGTTAAGATTAGTCTTGGTAACCAATGCAAGATGTATGAAGATGGTGCTGGTTGCACGTTTCACTGGGACGGAATCGTCCCCACATCAACATGTGAACTTGGGAGTCGGATTTGTAACACCCAACAGCCTAAATGGTCGCCAGGCGGGAGAGCCAACTGGTAGTAGTCCATGACTACTGACACCTTGCCAACGGCTTGGACGTTGTAAGTTTACCACTTATAATCATGTATGTGATAAGTAATGTTCAACTATCCCTAGTTCGTGGTTGGACCCGGAGTCCCGAAATCAGAGTGAGATGTCACAAGCAGATGACACACGCGGTATTCTATCCTGACACACAAATGGTAAAACAAGCCAAGCAGCACAAGAATAAAAAGCCAGTTAGCATGGACCGATGTAACAATGCTGTTCCATCAAGCGTATGGGTATTTGGTTGTTTGACTACTATTAACACGTGCGGCCGTGATATCCCCTCACGCGGCAGATGAAAGCATATTTGGAAAACGTTATGTTATGATTTCCGAATAGCGATAGGCTGATCGGTTTCATCCTTTTGGGTTTTCTTTGTCTCCTCACGCTTTTTCTAACAACTTTCTTATTCTCAGCGTATTATGTGTCTGAGTTGCGGAGATGGATGAATCCATTGTCCCTGCGTACGGTTTCACCACTTTCCAGTTTTGTGTTGGTCTTCACTTCTGAGCTCGTAAGCGCGGTTCCTGGACTCCACACCCGCTCGTGCGGGCGCTCTTTGTAGACATCTCATCTTGCTACCAAATCCTGGATTTACTCTGGTGTATGCCCACTCTGATACACGCGCTGTTGTTGATAACGAATGACTTGACGTTGGTCTGGGGATAGTAAGGCTAGTCTCTTACGTAGCTGACGCACAAATATAGCGTCCCCCGGGCTTTTTCCGATGAACTACAGCGGTGTAATGCGATACGCGAATAGGAATCAGTCAGCTTTGGTGCGAAAAAGACATGACGTTGCCTCAGGAGGCCGGCCTTCACCGTTTGTATCGCTGTTTCCGTTAAAACGTTTGATGCTGGGGGGTATGATGCGGAAATCAGGTGTTGGATGCCATTACCTTGGAGGTATTGTTTGAACTCTACGCTGGTACACTGCGGACCATTATCTGTGACAGATGTTTTTGGTATACCGTACATGGATAGCATACAACGTAATTTATTGATTGGACTTATCGTAGTAACGTTAGCGACAACCTGTGCACGTATGGACGTGCAGAACGTATCTACCAGGAGTAGCGACAATTTCCGTTTAAGCGGACCAAAATAGTCAGCGTGGACACGTCCCCGTGAACTGTCAAGCGGCTCACAGTGGTGAATGGGCCCCGTCGGTTTGCCTTTTCGATACTTTGACATGCAGTACAAGTATTCAAAAGCGACTCGATATCTCTATCGATCGCCGGCCACCAGCAGTATGATCTGACCAAAGCTTTCATGCGGACGGTCCCCGCATGGGCATCGTGTAACATTCTCAGTACAGCTGATCTGAGCCCCGGTGGAATACCGATACGAGATCCACACAAGATACAGTATTCGTGTAGGCTTGGCTCAAATCGGCGATTGAAAGACGGACGCAGATGGTCGGTGGATCACGGACCTCAAACACGCAGCGTCATACGTGCCACTTTTGATGGGACTGGATCGCGATCGGCAACTTTCTTAACCATGTCACTAGATATTGGTGTAGTGTCTAGGTGTTTCAACAGTGTAACTTGGCGTGTTACTTTGAATATCCGGCGGAAGGCACCGAACTAACACGTACTCTCACACTCTACAGCCTCCTGAATGATCTACTTGGGACGACTAATTTGGAATTCTTGTGAGATGACTACAATAAAAGCGCCTGGATTCAGCTTTTGGACACAGGCATTCTGATCACAACCGTTTCAGCAACGAAGAGGGTTCCTTCCACTAATCTACCGTAGTTCATTAGAACTCAAAATGCATGTCATTATGGAATGTTACCTGGCACGCTTATATTGCCTGTCCTAGTCCCGAAATCTGCAGCGACTACGGGATAATATGCTTGTAATACGCTGGTAATATACTTGTCAGAGAAGACAGTCTGGTTCACAAAATACATTTGGCTTGCAAATTTGCCGAGAAAAAAGTGCTGTCATTTTGACTTAGTACCATCATACGGCAAATGAAGCTCGATATCCCCCCTCATGCAACACGACAGTCGAAGTAGCATAGAGCGCTGAAGAAACGGCTACTGCTCTACCGATGCAGTAAGTCCAGACATTCCAATGAGACGTCCGTCACTGCTACCTACCCACATCCACAGCGCAAAATTCAAAGTCATCCACAAACATGTGACTTGCCTGCTCCCGGTTAATTTGAATTATTCCTCTCTTCATCTTCTCCAGGCGTTGTCACTGTAGGCTCATTTAAACCGGATTTACCAGCCCTACATAGTGATCCATCAAATGTGTAAATAACTCCTACGATTAAAGTCCGTGCCATCACTAACAGTCTTCACTGGCGTCCGTGAGTAAGCGCAAGCGGATAACTTTATGACATTGAGCCATTTGCCTTTCCTTGTGACACCATTCGATACGGAATTCTCGAGGCAATCCGAAAAGCCTAAGCCTATTCCCATGCAGCGTTTCTCAACGCAGCTATGAAAGAATTTGTGATCTCTCAATCTGTGTCCAGTGCTGTGTTTAGATACAGTTAGCAGTTTCCAGTCACTCGCCACTCCTTGGGACATCGTCAGCTAGTGCGCGACCAGGCCGACTGCTCATTTGACATTTCAGCCACCAAGCTTGCCTGACCGATGTGCACCGCTCTCAAAACTGGAAAAGTGAAGAACGCCAACCAACCCAATGGGTCAGGTAACGACACCTCGTTTAATGACAGAAACGCAAATCCGAAAAGGCTCCAAACGAAAAGCATGTGCGAAATTGTAGTACGTCATCAATTAGTTAAAGAAGGTCCGGCTTGCTCGCACTGTCTAGAATGGTAGCATCCAAAATGTGCAAATGTGTCCCAACAACAGCTCCCAAAGCAGCAGCTCCCAAGCTGCACTTTGTTTCTGTACTGCGTGCTCCACCAGCCCATTCGTTATGTGCTAACTTATCTTATTTCAGAATTGCGACCAGTAAACTGCAGAAGCAGAGCAGAAAATAAAGGATAATAGTACTTTAATGCAAGCGAGTATGAACCACGGTAGCCTAGCGGCTTCTAGGCAACAGAACGCTGCACAATCCGCATCCCCTGAACCGCAATCAGCCACATCCCCATCTCAGTTGCATTTTTTACGTTGATAGAAAACCGGGTGCAAACTGACCGTACCTAAGCGAGTCGAACAGTACTCATGGCAACTAAATTCGGGCACCACTCAAAACGTCTGGTTAAACAACTTCCAAAAGATTTGTGGTCTATCGTTAAGAATGATGAAGCAGCCAAACACAAACCCAAGGTAGCTGTAGCTCAAATTACTCTTGTCGAGACGAAGGACTCCGGAACATCAGTTACATATGCAGAGATTGCTGCAAAGGTCCACCGGGTGACCAACGTTGCAAATTCTTCTGTTGTACACGCCCTTAAGGAGAATAGAGGGACAAACAATAAAAAATCAACACCTGTCGGCAGGTCTGGACTGACATGTACCCAACCTTGTAGACTAACAAAAAGGGATCCAAAAAGAGTGCCTGGACTGTTTTATGCTGATATGTCCCTGGACCCATCGCCATCACATTGCAAGATAAGTTATCGGACTACCAAGACCAATAGAACTCTTTGTGCGTGCTGATGAGTGTCAAAGTCAAGCCCATAATTTTCTTACGAATTACTCCTTACACGAACTCGCCAAACTAAGGAGAACCCAGAGTTATTCGAGTAACACTAGAATCATCCACCGACGTAGAAAACTTTTCGCACTCCGCAAACGCTCTAAAACACGGATCTTGTGGGATACACCTCTATCCTGATGTCGCTTGAAGCACGCGACAATCAAAATGAAACACCGAAGTGGGACACAGCAAGCAAGACCGCCTAAACAAAACCTTCATACATGGCTTGAGAGGACATCCTTCCAACGAGCTTCAAGTGACCGGAAAACACGCTTTAGAACAGTGGTGGTTCCTTCGTGAGACATTTTCTTTGAATAATCTTGTGGCGCTATCGCTCACAAGGATAAATCTCTCAACAAATTATAGAGGATGCTGCCCTAAAATCTTAAAACTTGTGGTTCAGTCAGAGCAACAAGCAACGGATGTTTTGGATTGATGGTGGAGAAATCGGAAAAGTCTTCCTTCTGAAATTTGGTTAAAGGTCGCAGAAGCTTTGAACAGTTTAACTACTAAAGCTCCTGAAACAGCAATTGTACCGACAAATGTACAGAAGCGTAAATTTTCTGTTGCATTAATTGATGCTAATGTGGGTCTAAACGAAGATTGGGGAGCAACTTGGCATAATCAAGTTTCCGAGAAGGTATCCTTACCCCATCGAAAATACGAGTAACTGCCGATCTCCCATCGGTCGGCATTCTCCAACACTTGACCCGTTTGGCCCTCCATAGGCTCCTAGAGACCGTGAAACTAGCCTGCTTGTATACGAATGCTTAGAGTATTTTTTAATAATACTTCTGATGAGTAGGAGGATTTGGGAATTGTAAGTGTAATGTTTTCGTCCCAGCTGCCCACAGGCTACACAGCACAGCCTAGGCTGGCTTGCCGAACAACCTCCTCGGGGTGCTAGCTGGGTGGTTCGGCATTTTCCCGTTCCAGCAAATGGTTCGGCGGCAGTGTTCCAGGACGTGGTGGGTTTTCGCCTGGCAAGCGTCTTCCCTATAAAAACCACATATGTCCGTTCAACAACACTGTGACGTGGCGGACGTGACTCGCCGCTAAATAAAGTCACTGCCGCTTGTTTCATCCTGGCGAAGCATTGTTTTCCAGCAACAACATGCTGTACTTCTGGGGAGCATTTGGCCCCTGTTTGACAAAGGAACAAACGAAAGGCGTATGAACTGATCAATCAGTCAATGAGCGCGATTCCCTGAATTCGCTCCGCTGCCTTGCGGACAGGCTATTCAGATAAAGGCTCGGGGTGGTGTCCCTTAAGTCAACACCCCACTTCGGCTTGGGCAACCGGATAGTATCTCGTCCTCTGAGGAAACCATGGACATTGCTGTGTTTTTTATTTTACTATTCCTGTATCTTCTTTTGCGTCCCATGGTTTCTGATGGCATTATGTCTATTCGTAGACTTTTGCATATATATATATATATATATATGGCGAAGCAGATGGAATGCTACGCCGAACGTCGTCAACACAAGGAATTATTTGAGTCCTTGAAGGCGGTGTATGGACCGAGATTGGAGCCGCTAAGGACACTGATCGATGGTAGTTCAGGCGCTACCTGCACCCAGACTGCAGACATAATGCAGATCTGGCGGAAACACTTTGACTGTCTCTTAAGCAACCGTTCAGAGATCGACTGGCCTACATTGAACGGCCTGAAGCAGCACGATGTGAAGGTGGATCTGGCGGATACGCCGACACTAGATGAGACGCAGAGAGCACTTGCTCAGCTGAGAAACCGCAAATGTGCAAATGCACCACTTGGTGCAACGCGTTGGGATTGAGGAGGAGGTGCCTCCTGAGCTGAAGGATGCCCTTGTGCTACCACTGTACAAGGGCAAAGGCAGCAAGCAATGTTGCACGAATTATCGTGGCATCAACTTGCTGAGTGGTGTGGGCAAGGTGATTGCCCGAATCCTGATCAATCGCCTCGTGAGTCAGATTGTGGAACCAAACGTGGCGGAAGAGCAATGTGGATTCCGTTCGGGTCGCAGCACTATCGATATGGTGTTTGCGGCTCGTCAGTTGCAAGAGAAGTGCAGAGAACGACACCAGCAATTGTACTCGCTTTTTGTTGATTTCACCAAGGCATTTGATACAGTGAACCGCGAGGCACTGTGGCTGGTGTTGGGTAAGTTTGGTTGCCCGCGTAAGTTTGTAAGTTTAATTGAATGTCTGCACAGTGGTATGCGAGCGAGGGTGCAGCTGAGTGGAGAGACCTCGGATGACTTTACAGTTGTCTCTGGTGTGAAGCAAGGCTGTGTGTTAGCTCCTGCCCTGTTTAATATCTATCTTCATGCAATGTTGTCTTGTGCTTTTGATGCAGCTTGTGCTTACGGTGTTCGTGTGGCGCACCGTATTGATGGTGGGTTGCTGAACATCCGTCGTTTCGGTGCGAGAACTCTAGTCTCTGAGACAACTATCCGTATGCTGCTGTTTACTGACGACTGTGCGTTGTTTTCACACAGCGCGGATGAGTTGCAGCACATGACTAGTGCTCTGGCTTCGACAGCGGCCAAATTCGGGCTCACCATCAACACAAGCAAAACTGTCTGTCTCTTTCAGCCTTCACCGGAGGTGCAATCTTCAATAATGCCGCAAATCAGCATTGGTGCTGAAGTATTGGAAACCACCTTCAGCTTTTGCTACCTTGGGAGTGTGATGTCGACTGATCAGCAGATACACGTTGAGTTGCGTAATCGCGTGTCGAAGCAGCGGCGGCATTCGGGAAGTTTGAATACCGAGTGTGGAACAACCATCAGCTTACCGTTGGCACGAAGCTGATGGTGTATAAGTCCACGGTACTGTCCGTTCTTCCATACGGCAGTGAAACGTGGACGATGTATCGTCGGGATGTGCGATATCTCGAGCGGTTCCATCAGCAGTGTCTGCGACGAATTTTGCGCATCGGTTGGGGCGACAGAGTTGCAGACACGGAAGTGTTGCGCCGAAGTGGGATGTATGCAGTGGACTGCATACTTTTATTGAGACACCTGAGATGGCTCGGTCATGTGAGCCGTATGGATTCGACGCGGATACCGAAACAACTCTTATACGGTCAACTGAGTATAGGGAAGCGGCACGTGGGGAAACCAAAGTTACGTTACCAGGACATGATCACATTGAGCCTCACACGTTCTAATCTTGATTGCAGGTCATGGGAATCGAAAGCGGTTGATCGGCGTGCATGGCGCGATCCAATCACGAAGGCAGTTGCTGAAGTGCGGGAGAAAGACCTCATACATGCGGAGAAGAAGCGGCAAGTGCGGAAGCAGCAAGCACCAGTGACTTGTACTCCATCGACATCGAGCGCATGGTGCTGTAGAACATGCGGTCGCGAGTGCCTTAGTCAGGCAGGCCTAGTGAGCCATGAGAGAGGTCACTCGGGACCACTGCCGAAGCGACGACGGGTCCCGCAGTGAACGTTGGCAGCACCGGCGCAGCGTTTGTAGGCACGCTGAATTCGATTTACTAACCGCATGCTTGCATGCTAAGTCTCTTTATTTCAGGTGGTGGGTTTTTCGGTTCTGTCCTAATTCCTTTCTTTCTCATATAAATGTCTAGTGGGCCATGAGCTAGGTCCTTTTGGGCCACTACAGAAGCGACGACGGGTCCTGCAGAGAATTACGGCGAGCCGGCTCAGCGTTTGTAGGCACGCTGAATTCGATTTACTAACCGCGTGCTTGCATGCTAAGTCTCTTTATTTCAAGTGGTGGGTTTTCAATTTTGTCACAATGCTTTTCTTTCTCATTTAAATATCTCCCTGTACTCTATCCCATTAACTTGCACACCTCGCCTAAGCCAATTGTATTCGATTTCCGTTGCATATTTGTGTTCGTGGCATTCCGTGAACTATATTTCCGGACCTCGTGCATTTAGCTAGGATTTGTTTGTAAACAAGTTATTACATATGCAATTTAATTAAGGTTTATGTCACCGTTTCCTTACGCATTAATCGAGTTTTTATCTTCTCTTTTTCTCTCTCCCTTTCTCTCTCAAGTGATTGGCTGTTGTTTGATATCCCCGGTGTGGCTGCGCTTGATGTGCATGTTGACAAGGTGCCTACCTGTCTAATACCCACTACCTCGTTCATACTGACTCCAGGAGACAGTTGGTCGTTGCTGGAGGGGACGGGGTGCACGGTCCTTGTGGCCGTGCTAGGCTCAAAGAGCGGTTCCATGCACTCAGTGTGGAGCGGACTACGGTCCAGCCACCGCCTCGTGTGCGCTTCATTCCCATATACAGCGTGCTTGTGTTTGCCTGTGAAGGAGTGTGGGCCGGCTCCATTGATGAAACGTGGCTCCCATCCACATGCCTCCCGGTCTTATTCCTTCGGGTTTACACTGGATATGGGGTATGTGGTTGGAGCTGTGGGTGGTGCAGCGCAAGCCATCCATGGTCCCTCTGTAGGCGCAGGCGTCCTGTGTCTGGGCACAGTGACAGGCAAATCCGAAACCGGATGCCGCCAACCATATGTATATATATACATTTATATACATATATATGTATATATATACATATATACATATATATGTGTGTGTGTGTGTGTGTGTATACGCCCAACCGTTCATACTTTACTGTACAAAGAGGAAAACTGATGGCGCACTACAACGCGCAACCGCGCTGTAAGGAGTAACTTCAATGTAAGCGCTATCACCAGCTTTGTCCAATGTTGACGCATGGTTAACTCACCTTTGTGGTTATAGCATTGTTTGCGTCGTTACTGGAAAGTGGCATGGGATAGTGGGATACAATTACTGTAGTTACTACTCAATAGCGCTCTCACTGTTTGGATCGCACAGTCTACGACCTGGTAATTTTGTCTCTGTGAGGAGAACTTGTATAATTATCATCCGTCATATCAAAGAGAAGATCTCGCTTGCAACATTTCGATAGACCACAACAGTTGAAAACAAAATACTAGCATAACATATATACTGTCGCGTAAGTGGAGCAAATCGCAACCTCAGTGCAAATAGCAAAATCACACCCAAATCGACTCAGCTGACTGCATACAGAATTTCTGTACACAAAACATGTTGCCGGGCCCTAATTAGCAACATTTCCCCAATTGCCAAAACTTATCCTGGTTTGTTGCGCAATAACATCTACGGCGCGGTCCAAGGATCACACAATGACGAGCACGAGTTCGCCCTGGGATCCAATCTACTCTGTCGCATCATCGTTGTTATGAAGGCAATGCAGCGCAGACATGCTGTAGACTAAAGTATCCATGTCTAGAAATTATAACAGTCCGAATTTCGAAACTCAAGTCTCTCTGCGCACTTCCTCCGTGGGACTGTTGTGACTTTCTGTTCCACTGCGCCCTTTCATTTACAACGTATCAGTGGAAGTAGATTTGTGCGCCACGCGTCCACCATCCGCATTGATTTACGATTTCGCTGATTTGGTTGTGCCTTCCCATTTTCCGCACATACTATTCATTAGTAGTGCGTCACACTCCACATCCTCCATATTTGCCGCAGCAGTCCACCTCCCAACCAGTCACTCCGACCTTCGCGGCTACTTCTTGTACACCGTAGCTTCTTCTCCTCGTGCGTACCACTCTCTCAATTTGGTTGCACGAGCTCGCCGCCTATCTCCCTGATGTATGATGGTGGATACGGGCCGTCGTCGAGCGAATGGGTCGTACGGTCTCTACCAATTCTGTAGAAGTTTCCTCTCCAAGGGGCCTCATGCGGTCGCACGTTGGTGATCTTTGTACTTCACCTTTGAAGCGATTTGAAAGTCTCCGCATGGTTTCCTAATGCGCACTCAAACTTTCTTCATTATCTGGCCCTAAGTTTTTGTCAAATTTCGGTTCGCTACCTTTCTGTTTATCCCTGCTTCCCTTGCAGTACCTGGCAAATCGGCCAAATTCCTCCATCCAGATCCACAGAAAGTTACGGTCTGCGGGAGTACATAACTGGAATGGGATCTATTCGTGCTTGCTTGATTGGACGCGTGGTGCGGTAGTAAGGGTAGTGTTAAACTTACTTCCCATTTCCACACGCCGCCAGTCATCCTTCAGTTGTCCGATTATTTCTCCCCATTAATAGGTTTGGATGACGGGGAGCGGTTCATGGTATCTTGATGCCTAATTTCTTCACCTATGTCCACAATTCGTCACTTTCAAAGCATGGGTTCTGATCTAACAGTAGGGCCTTCGGAATCCCGTGGCTCGTTAGCAGGTGTTTGATCAAAGCGTGTGTTATGGTGCCAGCCCGTTGGTCTGGAATTACCGTGGCTTTAATCCATAGGATGGAGCGTTCGCTTATCACGACTATATACTAACTGCAACTCTTGTTAACGGGAACGGCTTCATCACCTCAAATTACAACAACTCACCAATTGATTGATTTGTGGGTTCTAGACTTCTCGTTAGATAGCAGTGATCATGCCGTTGGTAGTTTTGACTTCAACTGCAGTATGGAATACCTAGATGCTTGCCATCAGACGGGGCGAACCATCACATGCGACGACGGATTAGTCCTCAGTGCCCCAACATGGTCGTTCTTCGCCAAAAAACCCCCTGATGTCGCCCGGCATGTGTTCGTAAACAAATTCAATCGACTGCCATAAGAGACAACTGTTTGCAAACGGTTTGAAACAGCTACTTAAGTAAGGAGCAGAACTCCAAAATTGCTGGAAGTAGCAACGCAGCGTGGTGAGAGTATAGATTATCCCCAACACCGGAAAGCTGAGATAAGTACGTACCCCAACAAAATCACTGCACTCAACTGATCAGAGAGGACAAAGACGTGCATCAGGAGAACATGGCAAAGACCTTCAGCGCTAATCAAAAACTGTTGTATAAGCTCTTCAATGCTCTACGGAATGTGAGGCAAGAAATGCCGCCAATCACAACGGCTCATGGCGAATGGCGAATGGCTACGGAAACAGCAAACGCGTTGCGGATACAAACTGCTCCCACTTTCAAGAGGGTATTACCATTAAGATGTCCTCCAGCTTTTATCGCCACACCACTGGGACTCACTAACATCTCTTTTATCACCGAAGCTTTCTTGTAGGAGCTGCCCACTCTACTCAAGCACAAACCCCCGGGTGTCGATACTATTGGTCCAGAGGCACTGGGAGAAGCAGCGTCACATTTCCAGTGCTGCTTAGCCCAGAACCATGTTCCTGCCACGAAAAAGCTTAGATTAACAACATCCAGTTACAAAAGTAGAATCAGAACGGAGGCTTCAAATTACCACTGATTCCTTTCTTCCGATACTGTCGTAGATGAAGGAATCCATGATAGCCGTTGCGCTGGTGGACTATTTAGAACGTTACATTATTATTTCTGAGCAGTACGTCTTCCGTCGAAATCGACCGCGCACAGCGAGTTTGCTAATAACCCGGAGTAGCTGGACCCAGTCAGCTGAGGCTGGACAGAATGCTGATGTTATCTACCTGGATTTCTCCTAAGCATTCGATCATCAAATACTGCATTCCAAGCTACAGCGTTACGGGATAGGTGACCCACTTCTAAGCTGGATCGCTAACTATATCGTTTATCGGCAGTTGGTGGTCAGAGTTCGGAACTCGTACTCTGATCCCTACAAGTTGAATGCGATGGGTCTCAAGGCTCGGTGCTACGTCCCGATTGTTATTGGTATTTATCCATTACCACACGCAGTCAATTACGTCTAACTTCCTGCTGTTTGACGATGACATCAAGATTTGGCTCAAGGTTCAAGGAACTACTGACCAGCATCTGCTTCAGAGTGACCTAGACACAGTACGCCAGTAGTTCAACCAACATTCAGTGCAATTCAATTTGCGTAAATGCAAGATATGCTAGGCTAATTTAATCAAGCGGCAAGTGTGCCGCATTCGAGCAGAGCAGTTGTTTGGACGCCTGCGCATAGTTCGTAACTCCCCTGATTGGTTCGTCGGAGCGTTTTTGTTTAACTGATGCAAAGGAAGAATCGCAGGAGTGCAGCAGCGTCGTTGGTTATGGGAATGATTTAGTTATTTGGATCGAGATTCCTACATGATTGTATGGCTGTCTTTTTTACTTAGTTCGCTTTGCTGCGTAGGCCGTTTGTCCCTGAAAGGCCTAGTTTGTGACATGGTGTAATAGAAATTCAAGACATGATCGCCCAATTCTGCTCAGTTGTTGATTAGAGGACAACAACCTGCTACAATAAAAATGGAAGTACAGCATTTGGCCCATAATTGGAGCATTTGGCAAGGCAAGTGGGTCGATTTCTGTGTAGTGGTGGGGCTGAATGGACAACCGATGGCGTATCGATTGGTGCTGTTTAAACATACCATCGGAGATGAAGCACGATGCAGTGCGAAAAGAATGGAAACCCAGCGGATCTAGGAACTGTCGTCCGAAAATTCGGTGATTTCTGCGAAGGCCAGACTGACGAGACATTTCAGCGGTATCAGTTTTTACCCAAAACCTGCGCACAAACGAAACTATAGAGAACTATGTTACGGAGCTGAAGGTCTTAGCCTTTCCCCTTAATTTGTTGCAATTGTATGGCTGACAGTCTCATCCGAGATAGAATAGTGCTGACGATCAATGATAAAAATATCTCCAAGCGGCTGTTGCGGAAACGGCAGTTATCACCCAGACAATGTCTTGATATATGTCACAGTTCATCATAATCTGCACGCCACATCCAGCGAATGCGGTTGCCGATTGAAGCACAGCTATGTGCCGTATCCAGTTTACCTTACATAACTGCGAAGCCTGTGATCAACCGACAGGAAACCTGTAAATTCTGCACCGCGCAACACCTGAAAAAGCGTGATCCATATCCGGCGTGCGACCGAATTTGCGGCAGATGCGTCAGACGGAATCATTTCACTCGATGTTGTCAGTCTTCGAAGGTGAATGCACTCAAATGTGACACAACGTCCTCTGACTCCGAGCAGTTAATCAGCAACGCATCACGGACAGGACCGAAGAAGTGCGTCTATGAACGTTTACAGTTTGCGGGCAAGATGGTACTTTTCCAGTTGGACTCGCCACCATAAACATAATGCCACCTAAGTGTTGCCCAGGAATTCGGGTGAGACCTGATAAAGGAGTCACGCACATATGGAACGGTTCCAAGCTCTGGCCGAAAGACAACCACAATCAAATTGATCAATCCCAATGACGGCTCTCCAGATCATTCGCATTTTTTGGCCGTGGAGGAAGAGATCACCCCCGATTCTAGGCATTGGTTCCATCCAATGTCTTGGCTTTAATCATTTTAACCATGACGATGCATGTTTATGAAGTGTAGGCAGATATTAAACAGTATCCGCCCTTGTTTAACCAAAGTTTGGTTAGGTTTGATCGTTCCATTCATTTTCACTAGATCCGTCAATACTGCCGATTGCGCTGCCAGCTAGAAGGCTTCCGTTTGCATTACATGGTAGATTCACCACCGAATTAAGTAACTTGACGCAATTAGGCGTAATCGTAAGATGGGCTAGCTGACAGAATGGGTTAGCCAAGTCGCAATTGTTATGAAAAATTATGGTGCTTTGCATCTGTGCATAGATTCTAAGCTACTGAATGAACCTTTGCGTAGACAACAGTACACATTGCCAATGTTAGAAGGTGTCTTGCCGCGTTCGATTGAGACGAAGTGCTTCATCGTGCCTGATCTTTCATCGGCGTTTTGGCACCTAGTCCAAGATGGGGAAACCAGTTTACTGGTGATGTTTACCACTCACTTCGTAGGTTTTCGCTGGCTACGTGTACCGTTTGGTCTGAAGGTTTAGAGCAAAATTTGCCACAAGTGGTTACTACAAGCTGTTGACCCATCGCAATGAGGGTGGATCTTACCGTGGTGCGATGGTTTGTGTGCCTCAGCGATCCATTGAGCTATGCTGGATGGTGCATTTTTGCAACTTCAGAGCCACTCATACCAGATTGGTCAATCGTTAGAGGCCAGACAAACTCAGCTTCCTGGTCCTCCAGGTTGGGGGTTGGAATGGGGTGGCTCCTTATTTCTTAAAACGGACACCTTGTAGCTCAACGCCAAACCCGTTGCCTTGCGGTCATGTTTTTGCATCAAGGCTTCGGTTGAGAACCCTAATCGTTCTCCTGTCTATGCCTAGGCAATCTGACAGTATCCTGTCCACACAATACAATAAATTTCTCCTCATACAGTTGATTGATGCTGTGACCACCGCAGAGGATAATCAACGGTGCTTTATCTGCTGCATCGAGCAGGGTGGATAGGGGTCTGAATGCTATTGCTGAAGTCTTCCCAAATTCTAATACCCCCTCTTACGCGTTTTCTCTCTTACGTCCCGTTCCAGCTTCACTTTTATCCCCCCTGTTTTCAACCTCCCAACTTTGGGGCCTCCCGCACCTTCCTTTGTTAGGTTTTTACCTTCTAGTTTCAACTCGCATGTGAACGCGGAGCGTCATTCCTGCCCTGTCGGAAGCTCATGTCCAACCAAACAACCAAGCGCAGCTCATCGACTTCCATTTAGAGCCCTCGATTATACTTTAGATTGGCATGCCTCAATGTACGCACATTGCTACAAATCGGTCAACAGGCAGCACTTGCCCGAACATAGGAGACCCTATCGATCGATAACTGCTGCTTATCAGAGACCCGCCTGCAAGACTCAAGCTCTGCGATACCCTACAGGTGACACCAGCAGCACTTTCTCATTGCGCCTGTCTAGTGACGATGCAGCTTCGAGCACCGGCCAAGCAGGTGTTGGTATTGCCCTGAGTCCCCGGGCTGAAACTGCTCTGGTTGATTGGATTCCAATCAGTAGCCGGGTGTTTGCGGTCCGATTGGCTAGCTCGTTCAAAGCTTCGAAGTCGTGTGGGACTAACTGGTGTCTATTCGTCATCGCTGTCTAAGCACCCACAAACTTTAATGATGATTCGGTAAAAGAGGACTTCTAAAGCCAATTGAACTAGCTCCTTCGCCACAGAAGAAGCTCGGGCACCGTTGTGCTGGCTGGAGATCTGAACGCTCTAGATGGCAAATTATCCACTTATGAACTGCATCTGGGCAGTCAGCACGGCGCAGGCTCCCGTAATGATAACGGTGAGCGGTTACTTCATTTGTGTGGAGATGCTCGCTTATTTCTTGCGAGCACTAATTTCCGACACAACCCCTGCCGGATGGTGACATGGCGCCCATCAGCCTCGAACCATCTATGGATGCAAATCGATCACATTGCGATAAGTTACCGATGGAGAGACTGCGTCCAGAAATGTCGCTCGATGTGGAGCACAGGTGTGGATACCGACCATCCACTTGTATGTGCTGACGTGCGGACGCGTTTTGTCGGACGCCCAGGACGACGCTGTGAGCGTATTTACATCAGCTAACTGGCGAAACCAGCTGTTCTGAATGCCTATCAAATTACGCTGTCCTGCGAGTTAAGGATGCGCTCACTGGATGCAAATGAAGCTCACTGGTCGCATATTCACCAGACCTTACTAGCAGCAAGTAAATCCTCATGTAGTAAGTTTGATCGCCAACATGGACATTGAGTCTCTTCGCAGTCTTTGGAACTTATCGATGCTCGCCGGCATATTCCGGCTGGAAGTGAACACAAGGAAAATCACAAAGAGCTCCGGGCGAAACTCCGTGCTAGCCTGAAGAGAGACCTCGGATTCTGGTGGTCTCATCGTGCATCAGAGATGGAAATCACCGCTGCCCTTGGTAACCATCGTGAGTTATTCCGTCTGATACGGGAAACGGGCAGCAGAAGACCTGATGTTAGTGAAACTATACGTAACGAGAGTGGACAGCCTATCCATAACTTGTCAAAACGCTTGGAACATTGCCTTGAGCAATTTGAAAGGCAATTTAATTGGTCAGAATTGTTAGATTGCTCGGCGGCAACTGACCGCACTTTCCCTGGAATGTCCCTTTGGATCCACCCTCTCGCTCAGAAGTGGAACGTGAGATCGGACTGTTGAAATTAAATAAGACCGCAGAACCAGATGATCTTCCAACAGCCCACTTGCAATTCAGGGGTCCTGCTTTGGTGGATGATTTCTACGAATTACTAGTAAAACTTTGGAAACAGAAAAATGTCCCAACCGACTGAAGCCGTTCCGATATAGTCCAAATTTTAAAGGGAGGCTTGCGATCGGAATGCGGCAACCATAGAGGAATCAGACTGATCTCCATCGCCTACAAATTGCTTGCCTCTGTCATTCTTCACAGATTAACTGGCACTTGCGAAAGCCATAATTGTATAGTGCAAGCCGGGCTTCCTCGAAGTCGTAGCTGCATTGACCACATCTTCACCTTGCGTCAGTTGTTGGAGCAACATCACATCTATTGCCACCCCACCGTTGTCGCGTTCCTCGATATCAAACGTGCATTCGATTCGGTGGATAGACGTGCACTTTGGAACTGTCTACTCAGGTAAGGTGTGCCCGAGAACTATGTGAATATTATCCGAGCATTATGTGCTCTTAGCTCATGCAGTGTGATGGCTTACGGCAAGCTGTCGGCGCACTTGAATATCTCCAGCGGTGTGAGACAAGGATGCCCGCTTGCACCTTTCCTCTTCAACTTTGATATCGACGAAGTCATGGAAACCGCGTTCACAGAACACGAATTAGAAGGTGTGGAGCTACTCCCAGGAGAACGACTTCTTGTCTAAGAGTATGTTGATGATATTGCCCTCATATGTGACAGCTCACAAACGTGCCAAGCCGCGCTGGACAGATTAGCACTGGCTGTCCGTCACTTCGGGCTTTGCTTCGCACGCTCGAAGTGCAAAGCATTTCTCCAATATTTGCCTGGACCGCCTCCTACACTGACCCTTGGTGTGTATCAGCTAGAATTCGTACAAAAATTCAACTACGTGGGAAGTTGTATCAGCGTTTTGGGATTGAACATGAGACCACGAACCATATAGCAAAAGCTCGAAGTGCTTTTGCTAACCTTCGCCACTTATGACGGCGGCGCGACAGCACTCTTGCCCTGAAGGGTACAGTGTACAATGCAGCGATACGTTCCACCCTACTGTACGGTTGTGAAACCTGACCTCTTAGGTCAGCGGACATGAAGAGGCTAGTTACGTTCGACCATCGGTGCCTTCGCAATCTGGTGGGAACACCGAGTGAGCAACGAGCGTGTTCGACGCCTTGTTTACGGTACAGGAAAAGGAACTGATTTGCTCAGTATCGTTATTTCACGCATCAGGCTCCGATGGCTCGGCCACTGACCCCCTCGAGGTGCATTGTTTGCGCGCCGCTGGTGTGGATGGAAGAAAAGGAGAGGTGGCCAAGCGATAACTTGGTCCAGAGAAATGAAGGCCCTCACTTCGAAGCTGGCCTCAGTGGGAGCGTCTCGGTTCCCGGGTTGGGGTCCGAAAAATGATGAGCACGTTTGGTTGGATACACTTGTTGACATGGCTAGAAGCCGACCACAGTGGCGTTCGTGCTGTGAGTTTCTTGACCCACCCCATCCCCCTTAGCCTCCTCACTAACCATGACCTCATTAAGTTGCACGGTAAATAATCATTTTGTCTGTTGCATAGTGGCCGGCTGGTAGCTTACCATAACGATGCCCATCCGTTACCGGCAGCTCGGCTGGCTTGCACCCGTTGCATTTTATTCGCTTTTTTCGTTTAGGTATTGCGGCACAGTAGCTGAGGTGTTACCCACCTCCAGCTAACGTGTATAGTGTGTGTGTTTGCAAGCTGTTGAAGAGCTATATGTTGGAACCTGTGTAACAGACGATGTACTGGTAGCTGCTAAACCTAGGTGTTCTAAATGGGTATCAAATTGCGCTGAAATACGGACTGAGCATGCATCCACTGAATAACGTCGAAGATCACTGGATGCATATTCGCCAAATCTTACTATCAGGTGTGTCTTCATGTGGAAAATGAAATTGCCAAACTGGACCTTGGATGTCTACACAATCTCTGGAAATTATGGACAATGGCCAATGTATTTCGGCTGGAAGCGAATACAACGAGATTCGTAAAAATCGCAAGGAGTAATTGAGTGCTCGCCTGAAGGAAGACCGCGAAGTCTGGTGGTCTCATCGTGCCTCGAAAATGGAAACAGCCGCTGCCATCGGTAATAATCCTAAGTCATTCCGTCTGATACTTAAAGTAGGCAGCAGGATATGTCATGTTAGCGGGGCCATACGCGACGTGTGTGGATAGCCTATCCACAGTTTGTCAAAACGCCTGGAGCTTATGGCCGACATTTCGCTTTTTTTCGCCCGTTGAGAGCCTTTCTCTTTGGGCCATCTCCTTGGATCTACTCTGACGCGCAGAAGTAGAACATGAGATCAGTCTGTTGAAGTTGGATAAGGCCGCAGGGGCAGATAGACTTCCCCCAGCCCTCTTCAAATTCGGGGGACCTGCTCTAGTAGATGATATACACGAGTTGCTAGTCAAACTGTGGTAGCAGGAGACAGACTGGAACCGCTCCGTCATTGTCCCAATTTTCAAAGAAGGCTCACGTTCGGAATGTGACAAACATAGCGGGACCAGTCTGATCTCAATTGCCTCTAAATTGCTTGCGTCTGTCATTCTCCACAGACTGACTGGCATTCATTAAAGCCAGCTGCGTGAAGAGCAAGCCAAGTTTCGTCGAGGTCGTAGCTGCATTGACCACATCTACAGCTTGCGTCAGTTGTTGGAGCACCGCCATGTTTATTGGCGACCCACTGTTGTCGTGTTTCTTGACATAAAAGGTGCCTTCGACCCAGTCGATCGATGTACCCTTTGGGACTGTCTGTTGAGGAAAGGTGTGTCTGATAAATACTAAATATTATCAAAGCTCTGTACGCGCATAGTTCGGGCAGAGTGAGGGTTTATGGCAAACTGTCGCCATCCTTCAGTATCACCAGCGGTGTGAGACAAGGTTGCCCGCTATTACCTTTTCTATTTAAATTCACAGTTGACGGCGTCATGGAAACTGCATTCGCTGGACACGACTTAAAAGGTCTGGAACGACTTCTTGACTTGGAGTATGCGGACGATGTTGCACTAATCTGTGACAGCTCCCAAACATGCCAATCAGCACTGGACCGATTAGCACTGGCTGTCTATCGTCTTGGGCCATACTTTCCTCCCTCAAAATGCAAAGTATTTCTCTAAAATTGGCAGGGACCCACCCCAGCGCTAATGCTTTGCGGTGATCTGCTATAATTTGTTCGGGCATTCAAGTACCTGGGTAGCTATATTAGCACCCGTGGGATTGAAGATGAGCTTCCGAACCATATAGCAAAAGCCCGAGGTTCTTTTGCCCATCGCCGCCACATGTGTCGCCAACCCGACCTTACTCTCGCACTGAAGGACAGAGTTTCTAATGAAGTCGTCAGTTCAACCCTCCTATATAGTTGTGAAACATCGCCCATCATCGCTGCTCCGCAGCTTAGCTCATGTTTGGTGGGAGCACGGCATGAGCAATGTGCATGTTGGGCGTCGCGTAATTAGTGTAGAAAAAGCGAGTGAACCGCTCAGCAACATTATTTTACACACCGGACTCTGATGGCTGGGCCACGTGTTAAGAATGCCAGCACACCGACTCCCGCGACATGCATTGTTTATGCATGTTGTATCCCGAAAAAGCGTCAGACCAGAGCAGCACCGGAACGTATGTATGGAGGGAACTGTCCGCACACATGCGCAGTATAATTAAATCGATGGAGATTCGCGTTGCAACCAATCAAATGCAAGCTCACATGATAGACCAACGAGTGCCAAATAGAAGTGTGAGTAGGATAAGCGAATCGAGGACAAAAACAAAGCAAAGTATTTGAACATGACATTTTCCCCTCCTCTGTTTGTAAAAACTAGTGGCACTACATGTCCATGAAAGTTCTAATTTAATGTCAACACCCCAAAGAATTGTCATGTGGTGTTATCCGTTAAAGCGTATCAGTAGACAGGGCGGCGTATCCGACCGGAACGTCGTACATTTGTATTAGTTTGTACCGAAAGCTGTTTTGTAGGTGTGTTCGTCAGTTCAATAACACTTTGGGAAAGCGCTGTATGCAGCTGTCTTGTATTCACCTTTGTCACATCAGCCAACTTGTAAGGTTCTGGCGGTCTGAATACATTACCTCCTTTCCAGGAATTGGGTAGTCTCACACGAACAAATGTCCCTGGAGGATACGTTTTCTAAACGCGTCGTTATTTGTCTAGTAATAAGTCCGTCTTTCGTACTCTCTGTGATCGGCGGTTTCTTCGGACCTAAAGGCTGCATTTAATCGAGTTCGAATTGTTCGCCACAGCATTAGCTCCGAGGGGGTCCTTGACGTTGCAGTATGTGTTGTGGTTCTGTATACCTCCAGTGCAGATACCAATGCATCATCCCAGGATTCGCCCGAAAGCGGAAGGACTTATCTAGATTGTTTCAAAGTACGATTAAGTCGTTCGACGAGTCCATTCGCAATCCTCGTGTGTCTGATACCACTGCGCATTAGGAATTCAGCATACTTGTTACTTCGAAACGGTGGGCCGTTATCAGTGATTATTTCTTCTGGTAAACAGTACCTTGAAAACAAACAACGGAGCCACTTTATGATGACGGCTGTAGATACGTCCCCGCATAGAATAGCCTCTGGCCATTTGCTGTAAAACATGTAGCCACTAACACGTTTCGCTTCTGCGGAGGTGCATTGGCAAGCGGACCCAAAATATTAATGGCAATCTTCGCCCATGGCTTCATTGGGTACACGAGAGGTTGGACTGGAGCATTCTGGAGCCTCACACTATTATCGGATTGTTGGCAGGCGTACCATTCCTGTATAACCACCTCGACGCTGGAATTCAAATTCGGCCGCCAATAGTATTGTCGTATCCAAGCTTTTGTTCGCACAATCCCTGGATGCCCTTCATGCGCACATGCAATTACCAGAGGAATGAGGGTTACAGGGACCACAAACTGCTCGCCTCTAATAATGCAGTTGCTCACAGTAGAAAGCTCGTTCCATAGGGTACGGTATGTAAGTAACTCAGGTTGGATCTTGGTACGACTGATCCATGAAGTAGAGATGTATTCTCAGAGCTTCGCTAGGACAGGGTCTTTGTCAGTGTGCTCTCGTATCAGGTCGAATGTTGTTGTAGGTGTTCCGTCTGGGAGCTGTTATATCATTTGTACCTCCTCTAAGTCCTCCTTTACCCCTTCCTTGGACAGTGGGAGTCTCAACAAAGCATCTTCGAGTTGGTTGAAGCACCCTGCCACGTATTTTATTTCAAAACCACACTTCAATAAACGTGAGGACTAGCGACTCAAGCGTACCGGTTTTGGCCTATGTTACCGCGAATTAGTAAACCTGTGCGAGCAGAGTGATCGGTGCGCAAAGTGAACCGACGTCCGAATAAGTAAAATTGTCATTTCTCACATGCCTGGATGCATGCGAGGGCCTCCTCGTCGGTGGAATAATTTCTTTCAGTATCAGACAAGGTACGCGATGCATACGCAATCACTTTCTCCTCGCCATCGCGCAGCTGGGACAGAACTGCACCCAAGCCAACAGCTGAAGCATCCGTTGAAACAAACGTTGGATAGTGCTCATTGAAGATCGCTACCGTCAGAGTGGATTAAATCATGGCTCGTATGACCATGTAAGCAGTGTCTTGTTCAGTGGCCCAAAGACACTTTTGGTTTTGACGCGTCAACCTCCGCAACGGATCGGCAATAGTCGCAAAATTCGGTAAATATCGAACGTAATCAGAACACAAACCTGAGAATTGTTTCCTCTTTGTAACGTTGCATGGTTTTGAACAATCGAGAATGACTCTGGTGTTCTGCACATTAGGCCTAATACCCGAGGTAGAAATAACATGTCCACTGAACTCGACCTCACTTACAGCGAATTGGCATTTATTGATATTCAGGCGGAGATTTATTTTATTCAGTCTATGCAGCACAATATGAAGATTTTCCTGATGTTCGGTGGGTTTACTACCAAAGACACATATCATCAATATACACAACACATACTTTGAGATTTGTAACGATAGAGTAATAAAGTTCTGCCAGTCAGCTGGGGCAATACTAAGGCCCATTGGTAGCACTTTGTATTGGTACAAACCGTCTTGTCTGAGGAAAGCGGTCAAATGTCGGCACTCTGGGATCAGTGGCACGTGGTAGTATGCACTGCGAATGTTCAACTTTGAGAAAAGTTCGACTTTTGATAGCTTAACCATCAAGCCGTCGATAGAAGGCAGACGGAACTTGTCCACAAGTATATGTCGATTAAGCGCTCGAACGCCGGTGCATACAGGAATAGAGCCATCTTTTTTGAACGGCAACTAGTGGATAAACCCATTCAGAACACTGTGTGGGTTCTATCAAGTCTTCCATGACCATATTTTTCAAAGTTGTGACAACCTTTCTCGCTTGGCCAGACGTACACGCCTAGGTTGAGAAATGCTGAAATGTTTGTAATCTTCACTCAACCAAATGCGCTGCATTGCTTTTGGGACTCTACCAATATCCGTAAGAAAGCGATTTGGGTAACCTGAAAGCAATGAATGAAGGTTGACACTGGCAATGGTTATGCGCTTGACGCATGGTGATACATTTAATAAGACCATAGCATTACGTACCAATAGAGGCTGACTATCAGTTTTAGAGACATACACTTCAACTATGCACTTCCTGCTGTTTATAAGAAACCTTGAAACCGTAACAAAACCAAGTATGTGAACATCACCACTGGAGTAGCTGCTGAAAGTGTAAGCGGAAGTATGTACAGTTAGCTGACAAAAATGATGTTTGTAAAAACAATAGGCAGAACTGTGACTGGTGACGCGGAATCTAGTTCCATGTCTAGACAAATGGTTTTGTTTCTAAATTCAAAAAACACGACGAATACCTAGCGAAGGTAGTTTGGGTTCTTGAGTTGGATACGAAAGTGGATGTTGGCATTCATTAACGACATATATAGATTGTTCAGTGGTGACCGGAGAAGCACTAGAGTCATTTGCAGAATCAACTAAAGCAATGGCGCGGGAACGACAAACCCGAGCAAAATGACCGGTCTTACTGCAATTCCGGCAGATTTCACTCTGCAGGACTTGACTTGTCATTTGTATGATGTTCAGCATTTCCACAACGGCAACACATATTTCTAACGGAGGATCGCGTCAGACAGGGTTCAGAATCCAAACGGTCAATTGCAGCAGCTCCTGTGTTAGAGAGGAAATTTGTGTCTTGTTCCGCGACTGCTGTAGCAACCCAAAAGATATTTCTTGTCCTATGTACACCGTTATTACTTAGTCATACAACACTGGTTTTTGTTTTAATGCCGGCTTTATGGCCATTCGGAACTACATCCGGCTCACCACTTGTCTCCACGGTGAGTTCCGGCACTGACGTATGCTCTCGTCGTTTCATCCGTTTTTCGTTCGATTGTAGTCTTCCGCGAATACAATCCGTGGTATCCGTCCTTCTGGTTTTCTGGCATCCCTACCAGAGCGAGAACACTCTCGGACTAGTATAGACTAATGCTACACTGCGACCTTCGCGCGAGCCATATCAAAGACGCTGTCCCACGTGAGCTTTTCTGCGTTCTCCATTAAGAGACTCTCTCTGATTCAAGAATCCGTGAGACCAGAAATCAGTTGTTGTATTAGCATGGTTTGTTCCACTTTTTTCTTGGGAATACTATTGTAGTCACTCTTTTGAACAGAACAAACAAATAGGAAATGAATGCATCCACTGATTCACCAGGTGCTTCTTTCAGCTGCGAAAAATTTTACCGAAAATTGTAGGTGTTCACTCGAACACCCCAATGTTTAGCGAGGGCCGATAAGATCCCTGTCAACGTGGGTTTCTGTCGCAAGTTTAGAGCATCAAGTAAACGTCGACCCTCTGAGCTGAGGTGCAACCGCAAAAGCTTTAAAGTATCCTCCGTTCTCAGCGTCACAGATGGATTGAGAACTGGTAGCACAGAAATATAATCTGAAAAATTAATTTTCCGGTCTTCCCAACATTCTGTATTTGGGCTAACGGCAGAGTCAGTCCAGAACGGTGAAAGGGCAGTAACATGCAAAGCCAGTTGGTTGTATCCCCAAAAAGTAACAGATCAGAGCAGCACCGGAAAGTATGTATGGGGGAAACTGTCCGCACACACGCGCAGTACAATTAAATCGATGGAGGTTCGCATTGTAACCAACCAAATGCAAGGTCACATGATAGGCTAGCGAGTGCTAAATGGAAGTGTTAGTAGGATAAGAGAATCGAGGGCACAAACAAAGCAAAGTATTTGGAGACGACAATGCGCTTGGGGTGCGTTTGGAAGAGGAAGGGGTAGGTCAAGCCATGACTTGGTCAAGAGGAACGAAAACCCTCACTACGAAACTGGTGTCGGTTAGTGCATCCTGACTGCCTGGCCGGGAGCCTAAGGACGATGAACACGTTTGATTGGACACACTTGCTGATATGGTGAAGAACCAGTCCTAGTGCAGTTTATGTTGTGAGCTTTTTTGTCTAGTCCCATCCCTTTAGGTTAATCCTCCAATCCCGATCTCATGCAAATCGCATAGCATCATATTTAGCGTCATCTTTTTGTAGTGTTTTTATGTAATTCGTAGTGTTATCATCTTATCATTTGCGTTGCGGCACATTAACTGAGGTGTGCTCACTCTCAGGTAACGTGCACTGATGGTGATGATGGAGATGATGATGATGATGAGGCACCAGTACCTGGTTACTGTGATCCAACTCTACTTTTGGAGTTGCAGTGTGACAGCAGTTAAAGCGGTATAGGTGCCGTTCTCATGCAGGATGGTAAACCCTTGGATTTCCGCAATCGGATGCTCACAGTAGCGCAACAGCACTATGCGCAGATCGAAAGAAGATGCTCGCAGTCATCTACGCAATGGAGCGATGCAACGACTACACCTTCGGATAGAAAACTACAGTGTATACTGATCACAAACCGTGCGTGTCAATGTTAGTATACCGTTACACAGTGTCTCTCGACGTTTTCAACGGATGCTTATCCAGTCTAAAAATATGACATGAATCTGTTGTACACTCCGGGGATACAAATGTTCATCGCGGACGCTCTCTCGAGAGCTCATCCCCCGATAGTCGAAAACCAACAGGAAGAACTCGAGGCAGTCAATCACGTACAAGCTCTGGCCGTAACGACAGATCGCCTGGAATATATAAATCACCACACAGAAGCAGACACGAAATGCGTGGTTTTATGTCAGCTGACTTTGTGGGGATGGTCAGATACAAAGGATAAACTTCCGAAGGAATAAACGCCGTTCTTCAATTTGCTGCACGAACTAACTGTATATGACGGCTTGCTGTTTAAATAAACTCGCATTTTTTCCCACCTCCGCTTCGCAAAGAAATGTCAGAAAACGCTCATGGAGCTCACTTGGGTGTCAACTACAGTATTAGTAAAGCACGCGAACTGATGTTCTGGCCTGGGATGACAAGTCAAATCCGAGACCATGTATCAAGCTGTTTAGCCTGCCGGTCCCACAAAGCTCGCCTAGCCAGGGAACCAATGATGCTGTTTGAGATTCCAGAGCAAACACGTCAGAAAGTATCCGGGGGGCTGGTTCTGTGAAAACGGGAAAGACTGTTTAATCACTGTGGACTAGTACTGCGACTATTTTGAGATCGACCCACTCGCTTCCACCACCACTGAAAAAGTTACCAGCAACCTAAGATGTCAGTATGCCAGACACGGAATACCCGAGGACCTGATCTCCGGTAATGGCCCGCAAGTTACAAATATTGTGTTCCCGACTTTCGCTACCAAGTGGGAATCTCCGCATCGACAAACCAATCTAACGGAAAAGCAGAGGCAGTGGTCAAACAGGCCAAGAAGCCGTTGTCGAAAGCCAGAGCCACTCATGAGAACCAGTATCTAATTTTGTTGCAGATTCTCAATACGCCATTACCTAACATCGGTCTCAGTCCAGTGCTACGTTTGTACAGAAGAAGGACAAGAACTCTAATGCATTTCAGAAAACTTGGTAAACGACCGGTTAATGTATTTATGATGATACACAACGTTTCGCATTTGACACAAATGCTTCATCAGGGCCTGATGAAGCATTTGTGTCAAATGCGAAACGTTGTGTATCATCATAAATACATTAACCGGTCGTTTACCAAGTTTTCTGAAAGGATGACTTCCCGATCGGTTCCAAATATGTTTCATGGTATTGAACTCTAATGCATGCGTCTGTTGAACTCATACACCCTGTCTCGCCATCGCATGAACAAGTGCAAAGGGGCTTAAGAAAACGAGTGGCAGATCAGAAACGGTATTAGGACCGCGGGACCCGGGCGCCATTGGAGTTATCAGTAAATGATGAATTGTTTATCCAATCAATACCGGGTGTAAACGAAGGATGGAAGAATGGTATGGGGAACTCGAAGGTTAGAGCAAGACCTTATGAAAGCAGTACCGGAGGGAAGGTTATCTGATAGAACCGAGTACAACTAATGCGACACCGGGAAACTGAAGGTGAACCTGCAGCAAAGCACTTGATGCCTTACGGAGATTTCACAACGACAAAAGCAACAAGGTGAAGCGGAATAGCGTATGGAATCTCGTGCGACACCGATGCAGCTTATTCCAAAAAGGGGAAAGTTATCATATGATTGTGCATGCAAGCGAACAGAGCAGTTGCTTGGAAGCCTGTGCATATTTCCTCTACGCGCTGATTGGTTTGCTGGAGCGTATTTGTTTAACTGATGCAACGGAAGAATCTCATGAGTGCAGCAGCTTCGCTAGTAATGGCAATGATTTAGTTACTTGTATCGAGGTTCCTACATGCTTGTCAGTCTGTCAATTTTGCTGAGCTCGCTTTGTCGAGTAATCCGTTTGTCCCTGAGTGGCCGAGTTCTCCGGCACGGGGAGCTCTCCGTACAACACCAGCTCAACCATTGTTACAGACTCGGAACGCATGTTCTGCAGCTTGCTGCCACCGAACGTGATCTGGGTGTACTGGTTCAGGTTGATCTGGGTTGTTCCAAGCAATCCGCGAAGGCCCCCAAAACTGGTAACCAACTTGTGGGCCTGTTAAGTCGGGCGTTGGGACAAACAGATTACTATTTGTCCTGCAGATGCTCAGTGCTTATGTTCGCTCTCATGTCTAATATGCACTTCAAGGCTGGCACCCAAGGCTATAACACTACCTTAGTGCATTGGAGCAGCATCAACGTCGAGTATCAAAGTACATTATTAAAATGAACCATCTTCCATACGAGGAGAGGCTGGAACGATCGGGGGTATTCAGCAGACGTTACCGCCGCTGACGTGGTGATTCGACAATGGCGTACGTAATTCTGTAATATCCACCTTCTGTGAGCCGTTCTTTACTGTAATTCAGAAGTAATACCAAAATGAGACGTCACTAACTAAAACTGGTAGAACAGTACAGCCGCTTGAAATGCCACAGGAATTTCTTTTCCGTCTGCGTGTATCATCCGTGGAATGCTCTTCCAGAGTAGGGCATTGCTGTACTATCACCATTCATATTTTCAAGAAGTTTTCATAGCTCTATAACTCATCTGCAGTTTCTTACCTAGTGTTACCTTTCCATCCCACTCTTGGAATTTACTTTGGATTTATTTTCTGTTATATGTTTATGCTATGAAACTACGCGGATCGCAGGACTACAGGGAAACTAACGATAAGTCCCTCTTTTTATATAACTAACCAGTGCATTTTTGTTTTTCGATAACCCTGCAAAACCACCCGACGGAACATGCAAAGCATTGCTCCTTGAGGCGCACAAGTTTATTGTTTATTGGTGACCTCATAATGCAAGTGGAGTCTCCGTTGCTGCTACATACGGATGACTACAAGTCGTGGCACACAATCAACGCTCCGGACGATGGCTGCGCACTTTAGATTGAACTCGACCGTCTACACCAGGAGTCCTTGGAAAACAACGTTCCACTCAACGCTTCGAAATGTCGCGTCCTCTCTAGCTGCTCCTCCGCATCCGCTGTATATTTCCTGGGAGCGTCTGTTCTCCAGGTCTCGCTAGCCGGAAGATACTTGAGTATCTTTACCCAGACGAAGCTTTCTGGATCCGCTTTCTGCCGGAAAACAGCTTCTACAGCTAACCGCATGGGGGATTGTTTAAACCAGCTTTCGGTCAAATTGACCCTACCAATTTCTGCCTCCTCCTCAACGTTTTTCCTCCACCTACTTGGATTTTGCTATTCAGGCTTTGAGCCACTAGCTTGAAGCTCCACAACGTCAAAGTACAAAACTGGTCTGAGTTCGCAAACACCTAGATTATCCACAACAACCTCACTGCCTAGGCCCCTACTCGCTAAAGTACCTACGTCTCCGGGGCGACTTGATCCTTGTATCTCCGATTTTATCCAACTCTAGACATCCCTTCCTCCACCTAGCCACACTGTACCAGTCGTGCTCCCACCTATGTGGCCACTCACTCATCAGCACAGTCGACTGAACTGCAGCCGGCATTTCGCTCTGCGAATCTGCCGACCGTGGAATGCTCTGCCAGCCGACCGAGTCTCGGCACCTACTGCGTCTGATTTTAAGACCTGCTTGGACTGTCATCCTGCCGAGCTATTCCGGTGATATTCCCTGAGCCAACTACCTTCTACACCATTTCAAATGACATACTATCCCCAGTCAACGTCCAGCTGCCTCCCACCCCACGCAGCAGCTCGTTCTTCAACTCCTAACATTTAACGAAGTTTCTTGCTTTTTTCTAGCTACTTCCTGTCCATAGCCGTCTCGGAGGAGCTGGTGGGATGTCACCCTTTGAGCCGATGTGCATTCTGTTTAAATGTCACATAAGCCCGATGAAGATACGGCTAACACGCGAGTCCAACCCGCCATAAGGTTGCTTGTCCTTTCTTCAGACCCGACCCTAAGTTTTTTCCCCCTATGGGTCATATAAAGATGGAGCTTCAATTCCCATTAACTACAATGCTCCAATGTTCTAATATTTCCTCCCAATCGGCTCGGCAGTGCACAGACAGCAGTGTCGCTAGAATCTCGGTGATGCCTTCTGTATCTGGATGTAATCCAAGCAACTCAATGCCTTCCTCAGTAGATGGAAAACTTTTTCAGATCCTAAGGACCCACATCACAAAGCCTCCGCTCCTCTTGCATACCTCTGATGTTACCTTCTGTACGGAACAGAGTTGCAGTTGCAGACTATTGGGTATGAATTTCACACATAGAAGTACTGTTCCAGGGTACTTGTCCATATTAGGCTGGGCGTATTTCCGCAGCTGGTCTGGGAACCGCACTGCGCTGTCGTTAAAGCCTCAGCCATTAATGCAAATTTTCCGATGTCTGCCAATGGACATGCATGCACTCACACACGCACCAATGTCTCAGTTTGTCTGATCGACGGTTAGACACATCTGCACAGACAGATTAGTCCCGTAAGGATCGTTGGCTGCTCCCACCATGCGTGTGCTGCAATGGCAGCGCACAATCGTGCGACACTCGCTCACGTGTACATGTGCGTGTGTGTGTGAGGCTGGCGGCCGAGTGCGTCGCTTCCGTGGCTAAAAATAGCTCTGCGCATGCGTACAAATGCTAGGCAAAATCGCTCGCACTGAAAGGACTTTACCGGGCTGATCAGCCGTGTGCTGCGCGTGCTATCGTCATTGCTCTGCTCACAAAATGGGAGACCTTCGCTGTCCCGCTAAGGAGCAGTCAGCGCCGGCGAGCACATCGCACAAGATGCAGCACCCCAAGGATTATTGCATTCTTTGGGAAGCCCAAACCTACGTGAGTGTTACCCCATCATTGTATGCTATCACCAGTAGACAACAATGTACTAGTAATTCTGATGTCCATCATACCATCAGGGTGTGTACTCACTTCTTCCCAGACTTATTTCGGGATTGTTCGGGTTGATGTTGAGTTTTCTGTCACCAATTCGTTGGGCTGCGTCAACATACCGGCCCACCTAAATTGAGCAATTCTTTGGGGCTCTCAACTTCTCGTTCCTGAGGGAAACCTTGTGCCAATGCACGCGAAACGATCGCCATGAATGAGAGCATACGGTGCTGTCAAACCCGGTGTAAACATTGTGGCAGTGATCTATTAGTTCCGGGACGACCGAGAAGTCGGGTCATCCCACGGGCAAACTCCAGTGCAGCAACGCTCTTTGCAAACGAGTGCCCTAGGAACACAGCACTAACGTATCCAGCAATGGGGCAGTGAAATGTTAGGCTTCCATCCTCAAGCACCGTCCATCGGAATGAGTGTGAGCAACACATGTAGCCAACCGTAATAACCTGCAATCAGTAAGTAATAGTTGACACTATCCCATAGGATGGCTGGTCAGGTATTACCACTTCGGTATTGCAAGTTTTGCACAGAGTGGGGAGAAGTTCACTAGGATGAGATCAGGGTCCAGGTGACACCCGGGGAAGGTATGGCCAAAATTTTAAACACAAAGAAACGGATGTTTTGCTTAAGAATTACTTTAGTAACGTGAGTGGGAATTCACATATTAACGTGTACCCTGTCACGGGTTTCCCAAGGTTGTCGTGCGAATGGTTTTCGTTTGCAATACTTTCCACCTATTAGGTTCGTTTGTGGTGGGGTAAGCATCGGAACCACACATGCACGAGTTGTTCCCTACCTACCACCAAACCCGAAGGAATGGAAACGCAGGGTTCTAATCGTGCTAAGGTTAGATAGAAATTTGGGCATTGTACATGAGTAGAGGTTCGTTCGCTATGGATGCGCCTGAAGCACCAACTGAACGTGGGAAGATTTCCATGATAATAACAAATCGTGCACATATGCTAGACTCTACTGGAGTTGGGCGTGTGCACGGTCGAACGCGGACGAGCTGGCCGCCGTTCACTGCGTCTACGTGCTGAACATTGGCGGACAATAACTGCCGTACCTGTGCCAAAGACTCTAGACTAGGGTCATACACACAACGCACTCAACGTTTTAGTGAAAATTCTCCAAACCAATAGCATCGTGCATAAACCGAAGGAAGAGCGGCCGCAGATTGTTTCGTGGGCAATGCAAGAGATTCTGGTGAAATTACTGTTATCCCAGAGACAGAAAACTGCACACACCGCCTGAACTGAATGCCCACACTTTTGCTGTTCCGTGCTGGTCAGATGCATAACCGATCGAACGTGGACATTGTTTCTCCAACACATACTATTCTCTTCATTTATCTCTCCGCTTTAGCGTCCCACTACATCTACCAGAGGCAGTAATACAACAAGGCAATAGAACGGCGAAGTGCTCCTCTGACTCTAGTTGTTTCTACAAGACATTTTGATGAATTCCGCGCCATTTCTTCCACCAGAGCCTAGGATAGATGGTGGTCGTACTCCGATAATGCTCACTGCTTCCTGTTTGACTCTATCGAGCCACAGCTTTCTAATACAGAAATAATCCTGCAAGGAATCACTCTGATTTTCTGTTAGAAAGTGATACCATTGGTGAGCGTTTGGTTTCATAAGAAATATTTTCGTGAGGGGAGCCTGTCACTCATGCACCCACGATCCGTCTGAGCAAGCACGGGTGAATCGAAAATCCTAGTGACTATAAAGAACTCCATATGACCATGGTTCGAAGAATTGGGTGGATGACCTTTACTAGCTTGTGACATGCATGGAACCAATCGGGAAGTTATCAGCTCAGAAGAGCTTGTGAACAACCGATTAACATATCTGATGCGGATGCCACATTTTTGGTACAAGTATTCCGTTCAACAGCGCGCCCACTAGGTATCCCCAGTGAAAGGTGATCTCTTAAGATAAGGGTAATTTAGATTGCGATTTGCCGCATCTGAGAATATTTTGAACATGTGCAAAGCACTCGAGATGCAACCATTGTTCAACGATAAAGCGTCGGCGCATTATCTGTGAGTAGCGTTATGTAGGGTGTCCGTACCGATCCAGTCCATGTGTCCCGAAGCAGTGGACAAGTTGTGGCCATCCGCTACATCTTTCCTTCTGCATTCGTAACTCTCAACATCATTCTGTTTGATGATGGATGTTTACTGAGGTTTACTACTGGTAGTCTGAGGTTGACGTCCGCAGACTGGTGTAGGGCGCATTATCCATCCTTAAAGCTTTCAGGTAGATTTGATAGTCATTGGATGGAGAATTTCTCCCCTAAGAAATTTGAAGTGTACATTGATTTTGAAACTACGTCGGCGCCTCCAAATGTGCCTTGTACTTGGTCGTCCAGCATAGTATGAGCCACGGAGTAACTGAGCAAATTATTGTGCATCCACACACGCGAAATCTCATGATGCATTCAATATGGTGGTACAGCTTGGACCTCCAATTCATTATCCTGCACCATGGCGCCTAGCAGTAGTGCGCCAAAAGTCCTACCTACCAGTGACTCCGAAAAAGTAGCAGTCATTTGGACATGTGCAATCTGGCTGCGTATCAAGCACAGTGTCTTCGTAAAGTTGCGCATGAAAGCCAACACACTACGGTATGTAAGCTGATTGTGGACAGTTGCCCTAAACGAGCAAGATTCTTAGTGTCCAAAGTTGGACACTCGGCTACGAGAAAAGCTACAACACGTGTGTCCCACAACGTTGACGTACAAACCGATCTGACTCAGCAAAAGACACAGATATGTACCAAGTTGCTAAAATATTGCCAATCATATTAATTGCATCTCTGGGCGACGTGAAGAATATTCCATAGACAATTCAATAGGTATGCTAGGCTTTTTCCTGTTTAAAGAAACACCAAATTCAACTATAGGTTTCACATAACCACTTCTCAGTTGGTGGAACGGTTCAAGCACATACAGCTTGGTCACGCTTGACTCGGTATAGCCGCTAGTTGACGAAAGCGACAGTATCTTCCTTGATTAATAAGCAACAGAATGGGTCTCTATTGTAAGCCGGTTACGCTGAATCTCTCAACCCGACGAATGTTGAGTATGGTGACCATGTCTGTGCCTTGTAGGGTGGTTTTGGTTCAGTACATTCAACTGTTCATACAAACTTTTTCGCCAATTCTTTAAGTGCATTTGTAGACAACTTTAAACAAGTAACTACCCGTGCTGGTAAGGTGGAATACTACTGCACACTGCGTGTAGTAAGGGAAATCGTGGTGCTTTCTACTAGGGATCCGTTTCCCATTAAGTTCTAAAGAGTGAGCATAAGTTGGAAGGGTGATTGTGGGGAATTAGGGTCCAGAACATTCCGAAAGACTACCGGTTGCTTTGTTAACCTGAGTCAACTGACTACAGCAGGCGTCAGTAGTGAACCGATGAGCCCAATCCTCATAATAAATAAGTAAATCACAAAACCAGTGTAGTTACAGTTTAAGCGATGTTGTCAGAGGGAAAAAAGTTCATGTACTTTAATATTCTGACAATTGGAGCCATAATCGTAATCGTTGGCTGTGGCGTCCTGCCCCGATATCCAACAGCCCTGATCTTCTCTTCACTAATCACTCGACGTCTCTATCGAATGCACTGTATTCAAGCCTTGTTCACCACCACCACCACATTTCCGGGGGTGTCCAACATATGCATCGCTGTCACCTGACCTTGTAAGTCTACACACTGAGACTCGTTCTTTAGTGATCATGAAGCACGTCCGATTGATTTCGAAATATTCATGCGTATTCCTCTCTTATGTACACATATGCAACTATTGCAAGTATTTTCATGGACGTAAGTCATTGTCCTGACTATGGAAAACAACGCTTCGGATGCACCAGCACTGAATTTGCTTTTTGATGCATTCGTATGGGTAGTTTCCTCGTTTTTCCTATCCTCTGACTCGCTTCCGAAATTTCTCCCCCATAGGGAATCTTGGTTCCCTCATAATCTCCATGGTTTATCGTGTATGTGGAGTAGCCTCCTCTTGTAAATGGCCTTTAGTAATTATCTCGTATGTTCTCTAGTTAAACCTTCTTTATCACCTGCTTCAAGAGCACTCTTGCTATAACACTTCATGGTTGTTTCGACTCCTAGTTGGAACGGACGAAGCAATTTCACTGATGATATCCCACATCGGAGAGTAGTCAAATGAATTCGGATCGCGGAATTCAGCACGACTGCATTCAAGGCCAAGGGTAGAGGCTGATCGGCAGTAGGATTACGTTTACGGACCCAAACCGATACCAATCATGCCTTCTGAACCTTCATATTTGTAACAAAGTACAGTAGTGTGATTCAGAAACTATCGAGGAAGGTGGATATTGGTAGGTTACATGAGTTGCTACGTAGTGGCAGTGTCCTGACGGAAATTCTGCTGGTCCCCTGCGGCCCGGCACGCTAGAGACAGCAGTGTGTTGAAAAGAACTCTGTTGGTTCCCAGTGGCTTGAGGTGGTAGCTACGCTAATGTCTGGATGAGAGTTCGGACATTAGCTGCATAGTTTGAGTCGCTGCATGGTGACGATATGGCTGAGCTGATCTCTGGCGAATTCTGCCAAATTTCGCGGAGCTAAGCGAGCTCTGCCACAACTATTCTGTTTTCTCCACTTTGGAAAGGGATAGAACCATCTATACATTAACATCCTTCGGTAACCCAGCCTATACGTGATCATCTGGTCGGTGTGGAGTTGTATATAAAATGCATAAAACCACACTTTTGTGTGTTAGATATTCATGGAATCGCATTACGCCAGAAGTCTTCAAGATCCCGTCAATGGAGTTTAGGATGAATGATAAACTTGCTGTCTCGTACCTTCACCCTTCACAGTTACGCAAAATATTGATCATATCGAACATGACACTTCTTGGCTTAAGTGGCTAAGTAAACAAATCAAGGTCAAAAACGGCATCTGAAAGTGGTGCACGACCGGTTGCCTGCTGGCTGACGCCATCACTGCCCGCTTGTGGAAGCCGCAGAAGATAACATAGGTGTCTGCTTTCAATGTATTCATACAGATGAAATCCGTTGGCCTGTTGAAATACGCTAAATTCTCGGCAGATAATTCATTACTGGAAGGTGGTGCGCAGAAGCTTCATCATTATTTTTTGGCAAATGTCGTCATCAAATTATCTACCACGCGTGCAGTCTGTCGGTAGATTTTGCTTTAAGTGCAAACATGATGATACAAAGACTGTAGTTAAAAAATAATGGGAAACCCACCAAGTTCTACGTTAAACAGCCTTTAGTCAATGAATAAATAAAAGTTGTATTGCCTCCACAGTGGCTCCAGAGCCATGGGCTGATGGTTTGACTAACTGAATGATCCGACGTTTTAAAGGAGAATGCGCCGATCTCCATATATGCCATATTTCTTCCCGGCAGTCTTCAGAGAAGTTTGTTTAAAAGTCTCATTTGGTTCACTGTGTGCTGCTAACACCACCGAAATGCTATCTCAACCTGTAATTGTGTTCCGACTGCCCGCATGTGTCCACGGTCATACGACTAACCTGCCGATCGATGGTCCCGAGTGATAGCGGTGTTCCGTTAATAGTGTTCGCCTTGCCGTCAAACATGTTTTCGTTCTTCTTATGACGTGCTTCATTGGACACTGTGGGTGCTTTCCGGATTACTGCTTTATGTGGCATTGATAGACTGAAAGATGTTGATGCATCCTCGTTACACCGGGAGTAATAGCTTCTCAAAGCTCTCAGAGATTCGGTAGAGACGGACGCGACGATAATTGGAAGCCAACATGCGATAACTTCATCTTTCCAATTTTTTATTTCTAACCCGATGGTTGTTTTTAGATTACTTCAACCACATAATATTCACACCTAATACGCATCAGCTCAGCTGTCGTTCGTAGAAACCAACCTCTCCCTTCTGTTAGCTCCCAGCATGGACATTTTCTTTCCTGTGAAGAGTTCGTACAGCTAGTCCTGCTGTGCTTATTGATGCCGGATTTATCCCGGTCACACGGTCTTCTCCGTTACACAATGAGATCTGCACGCAGCCGGATGGTTAGTTTCGTTGTGAGTAGTTTAGCTTACGTCCAACACCCGTGGAGCGGTTACCCCATGAATAATAGCATTGTTCAACTGAAAACCGCGATCCACAACTCCCAAGCTCTGCTTGGCTGTTTTCGCCTGTTTGCCAGTATTACTACCAAAAGAAATACTCAACCACGCTTCTGACAACCGCAGTCCCATTAAGCAAGGCTGAATATGACGATTCAATATCGCTGTGGATTCAAACACAGTAAGCCCAGACTTCTTGAGTACGCGAGAGTATGAGATAAGACCTAACCGCAGCAATTTCTGTTTCGCGCTTGTTGAGGTTGTCCGGCACAGCGGTCGCATGATAAAACCCAGAACTCATTCTAATAATAGAGCAAATGCAGCTCCCCGCACTGGCACCTTGACCCAGTCTTCATCAGTTTCCTGAGGAACATGTCGTTCTTGATGCTTGTGCGAAAGAAGGTGTCTGACAATTTATAAACGCTTGCTTTTAGGCTATTTGGGCTTAACTGGGCTGAGTTGCAACTTCCGTTACCAGCATTCACCGAACTAGCTGATTCCTGCCTTTGTGAAGTGAGAGCGCAAATTTGCTGCTACTGATTGTAGACCAGAGACATACAAGATACGAATATGGCTTCCGACAAGTTTACCAATGGAAAATGAGCAACATCGCGTATTGCTGTCAATCCAGTCAAGCCGACTACGTGCATTCATAGTGGCACGCTTAGTACAGCCTTCATCTGTAAAATAGGAGTTCCCGGGGGAAAGTACCTTGCTGGCGGGTTCCTAAAGAGTGTGACTGTTCTTATTTACTTCTCAGGGGTGTTCTACAGCTGGGACAAACTATTCGGATCACCCAAATCCAGCTACTACTCACTGTCATGATGTAATTACGAATCCACCTTTCGTTACTGCTACATGTGTTGCTGATGCCCAAGGCATTTACCTGATAACCATGGTTCGGTGAGGGCTGGAACCGATCACGAGTCGCTCATCCGACTATTGCGGGATGGATAAAACGGATTGTCAAGTTACCGTAGCCAAACAACGCCAGTATCTCCCTACTCCGTGTGAGCAAGACCCAAGCCGTTCACCTAACCTTGATCCGCTTCGATGCCGCTAGTGAACTTGATCGACCATATAAGCAGTACCAACAGCAGGTCTGTTCGTTTCCCAGCGCTATCTGCGGAAGGTAGTGAAGCAGAGTAGAGTCATTATGTACCGGTGGGTTTCTGTGCTCAGTGCATTCAGGAAGTTAGCAATGATGCCTGACAACCAAAGGGTTGCTGTAGCGCTACCTGTTCTCACGGTTGATACAAATACAATTGAAATAAAGGTACCTGACGTTCCTATGGGCAACAGCAAACAAGGGTATTTTTGGGATAGCTGGCTCACCGTGTGTGATCAAGATGGTGAAAAGGTCCTTTGGGGTCGAGGTTCAACCTACGCATCGGCATAATATCTAAATTTGGCCATCTACATTGCAATGAATGCAACGTTTTGGCTCATTTGCAACTCTCCAACTGTTTTAAGTCGCATGTTGTTACCAGGTTTCATACATGTGCTTGAGGTGATCCTCCTTTGGCTGATTAGACGGCCGGCTATCAATGGAAACTCGAGGTCGCTGGCGCCTCACAGTAAGGAGAAAAGACCGGTTCCGAAGAGCATTGCGGAAACGCGGTTGTAGTGGCTAGTCACACTGTCAGTTATAAAGGGAAACTAGAACATTCGGGAACGATATGTCAAATTCACGTTCAAACGTTTAGAATGGTCAACGCTATATGCTCGTCGAATCCAAACGAGAGAATGCGGCCTACCGGCCATGCGTTGGGTCCTTCTTAGCGGTCGGCGCCTCGAGTGCACGACTAGACATTTCCTTCCTAACAATACTAGCAAGAAGGAATCAGCTCGACACTGAGCGATTTGCTAGTGAGTTGTTTCGTCACTAAGGAAACAGCCTCCTATAATGGCTCAAGTAACTCATCCTTTAATTTGTACATTTTCACTCAATTTTTAGCACCACTTTTTCGCGCTAACGATAAGTTAAGGTTTGCCACAGCAACTGCGTGTTTATCATACCTTTTCGACAAAGTACAAAGCACATAGGATAGGTCCCAGCACAGACAAATTAACCAACTCAGGAGGTAACAGTAATTTCATTTGTTGCTAATGTGCGCTTATACATATATATATACTTATTTATTTATATATATATATATATATTATTATATATATATAGGTGCTCTGTTAGTAAACGTCTGCATAATTGTTTTAGGCTAAGGCTGATGTGGCTCAGATTGCTGGGTCGAAATGCAGTAGTCTACGCGAGAAAGTGTGCACAACCCTCAATTAGTTGGAGTACTTCTGCAGACATGATAATGACTGGTCTACTGGAACATAGTTGCTATGCTAACTTCGGAGTGTTCTAGTTACTCAGACTGGCTGATGGTATACATTACAGGCAAGTAAATGTTACTCAAACCGCAGCTGAGAAATTGAACCGGTTTGCCTCTTGATCGACATCTGGTCCCCGATGTTGCAGTTCTCCACACAACACATCTCGGAGGAAGGAAGACGATATACCGGCTTCATTTCGGGACCCCTCTCTTCGTTCGATTTAGGTGAACGCGTTGGTTTGCCTGCTTGCCACTTGAGATGCATTACATTCCGCGGTTTAGCGTTACAAACACTCATTTGGTTTGACTGAATCATAGTGAATACTGATCTTCAGCAATCCAAAATTCCCATTTATTAGAATGAATCGTGTGAGGCGGAATCTGAGTAAAGCATTTTTCCGGTGATTCTCCTCCGACACAAACATCACATGATGACGAAAAAGTGCTACGTGTACCGTATTGAGCTACGTATTGATCAGTGTGTTCAATTCCAACAGGAACAAATCAATACACCACGGACTTCTACCCCGGTTATACGGTCTCCCTAAAGTTCACAAGGAGAGCGCTCCAGTGCAACCCACACTGGACATACTTAGCTCTCCGCAACAGTTGATAGGTCAACGGATGGTTGAGAAGCTGGAAGCGCGGCCTAAAACCGTCTGCACTTACTACGTGAAAGACACTTCGAGTTTATTGAGAAGATAAGGAGCGTAAATCCTAACAACAAATGGATGTCATCATTTGATGCGCAGTAGTTGCTTTCAGGAAAACCTGAAAGAATTGTTACTCAGAAGCACCTTATACGTGCAGGTCACCTTCAACGGGGAGATGTATCGTCAAATTGATGGAGTTACAATGGTATCTTCGTGGGGAATCTATCTAGCATATTCTTTATGGCAAATTGGAGCATAAGCTATTAAGAACGCACATCAACGAAGTAGAGATGTTACTCATGCGTAGCAGGCTTTTAGATGTAATTTTTTAAAGTATTCATCCCAGCAGTTCACAAGCTACATGACACAGCCTAGTCCGGCAAAGCACCAGAAGCGTCTCGACCGATTGGGGCTCGTTAGTGCTGTGTGTTCCCTCGGTCCCCTACTGGGGATCGAACCCATGACCGCTAGAGGCAGATGCCAACTAGCCAACAGCTTCAGCCCCTGGGCTATGGCAGACGTTGGCTGAGCCACATAATATTCAAGCTAACTGGGATATAGCGTAACCACCGAGGGAATGCGCACCACTGACGAGCCTTAATAGGGCGGAATGCGTCTGCTGCTTTTCCGGACTAGGCTGTGCTAGGTAGCTTGTGAACTATTGGGATGACTACCTTAAAACTTGCATCTAAAGTCCTGCTACTGACGACTAATATAAACCAAAGATAGCTTCTCCTAGTTTCAAACGCAATGGATACAGCGTCTAGCGAGAGGACATCACCTCGCAGGCTAACCACTGTCAGTGACAGTAGAATATAGATGGCGCTATATCCCAGTTAGTTAGCAAATGATGTAGCTCAGCGAACGTCCCCCAGGGCGCAGTGGCTTATACTGCTGGCTATCTAGCATCTGCCTCTAGCAGTCATGGGTTCTATCCCCAGTAGCGGACCGAGGGAATACGCACCACTGACGTGCCCCAATAGGGCGAGACGCGTCCGGTGCTTTTCCAATCTCGGATGTGCTATGTGAATACCTTAAAACAGAAGTCGATATGTATATATGCTATGTGGACGACACATTTATCCTGCAAATCGTACGTATAGGCTGTGAAACTTTTCGAAACCTTTAATGATGCACATCAGAATCCACAATTCACATGTGAGCACGAGTCCGGAAACCGACTATCATTCCTGGGTGTTGATATCATCAGTAACACCGATGGATGGTGCAGCAGAGTAGGGTATCCAAAACCAACTTGACAGGACAGTACACTAACTTCTATGGTGCGATACCCTACCGTATAAACGAAATGTAGTCCGCATTCTCGGCTTCCGGGCACACAGAATTTGCACACCGGACACAATCACCAAGGAGTTGCAGAGGATCATTGACGTGAAAGGGTCTCCAGCTAAATTCATTCTCAAACATTTGAAAGCACGTAAGATAAAATCATTGAGGATGCAGGTACTCAAGAAAGAACTAATTGTGTGTTTTCCATTCAAAGGCGACTGTGTGGCTAATGCCCTGTCCAGACGCCTGAAAGACAGTGTTGAAAAGACTTATTTCACGGCTCGTCTACGTATAGTATATTACAACAGGTCTTTCTGCGCAAAACCTTTGAAAGACCGGCTGCCTCCGGTGACTCGCTCAATGCTTGCTTATCTGTACCCGTGCTCCTGTGGTGCAGGATACGTGGGTCTTACTGCAAGGTGCCTGTCTCATAGGATTCGCGAACACATCCCGAGGTGATTTTACAAAGACGAAGAGAGGTCTAATAACAGCTTCATCTTGTCGCACCTACTAGTGTGCGGTCACGCAAGGACGGAAAACGATTTCAGGGTCCTTTATGCTATCCCTGAACGTTGCTCGCAAGGATTACAGAAGCATCTCCTGGCTTTTGCGAAAGCTATCCACATCCGCCACCTCAATCCAGAAGTGTGCGTACAAAACAGATTGTACGTTCTTCACCGCTACCGTGGTCTATAACTTCTGCTGTGCCTTTCCCCTGTACATAATTGGCAACCCTCAAGGACCCGGTGGTTTATTGATTTGTTCCTGTTAGAATTGAACGTTCGGATCCATTCGCAGCGCAATCTGGCACATTTCGCACTTTGTCGTCATCATGTAATGTTTGAGTCTGACGAGAATTACCGAAAAGAATTCTTCACCCCGATGCTGCCTCCCTTTATTCACCTCTTGGACCGCTGGCCAGTATCTCTACTTTCATCTGCTTAAGTACCTTTAATTCAATGCTTTGCACTTGGTTATGTGTTATACCACGGTGTTTTCACAACTCATAAGTATCGTATAAGTGGATGAGAAGCCAACATTATGCAATATGCGAATATCGGATTAAGAGGAAATACTGAATACCCGTGAGAGTTATCGTGCACATAGCGTTTTCACATATGGGCTTCGCTGACGCCAACTTGCCAACATATTCCCATCACCATCTGATAAATTGTTGTCAACCTAGGCTAAGTGGGCTGTCAACAGTTACGCGGAAGTTTCATGGTGTCTAGCATCGAGGCCAGGTCCTATCAGCATCCGGTCAGGATATTGTCGTACTTTTTATCGAATACTCACATAACAGTTTTAAACAGTTTCATACATAGCTGCTTCGGCAAAACCACCATTCCTTATTACACACGTAGCTTTAGGCTATGATCGTTGGCATCCTTTAATTCGGAACTTTTGGATGTTGCTCTCGTGGAGTGCATACCGCAAAGCGGGCAACATTTCTATCAAGCACCTAATTGAACAAAATTAAGGCGATTAATCAGCTGAACGCTGAATATTGGGAGGTTTCATTCATGCGGCTGTTCCACGTGGCTTGCATTTCCTAGTTACAAGGTTTAACAATACTGAGGCATTATTCCGACGGTCGAGGACGTGCTGATCCCACATTGGTAGCAATGTACGAACAGACGACCCACTGTGATTTTCGTTGTTTAGTTGAAAACCGATGATAGCCAAGTAAGAATCTGTTCATCTTATCGCTATGTTTTCTTTACACCGTTTTGTGGTTTTCATTTCGGCCGTCCTAGGGGATTTGTTAAACATGTAATATTTTATCTTACGATAACAGTTGTCGCTTGTTCGGAAGGACGCATCTTGAGTTCTTTACAAATGCGGAAGATCCAAAGGATCGCTCTGCGTCCCCTTTCCCCTTCAACCTCGTAATCAACTGAGCATTAATGACTATTTCTTCTCATCCTTGTCTAAGATAGATGCTGCCCCGTAACCAACCCATTAACCTAGTGTATGCGCATCGCACAACTCTCTTTAGATCAAACATAAGCATTGCACAAGCGTTTCTGACACATCGCGTAATCATTCTGCACATTTCGTTTTGTTTTTCTCATTTTGCACTTGCAGGGTACTGTTTGTAGGACGGGGTTGTCCAAACATATGCCCCAGATACGGCTTAAAAACCATTGGAGGTCATCGTCGTTAACGTGCAGCACATTGACCGGTTAGAGAGACAACTGTTATGCTGGTAAACCACTAGGGTTGTCGATTGATTCACTCACCTGGTTGTCACAACATTTGGGTTACTGTGCTTCTAAGTAAGGCCTTGTATCCTTCCAGCCTCAAGCTCCGATGGAGACTGTTGGACGTCGGTCTACCGGTCAATGACAGCATTCGACGATGGGTCAACTTGCGTACCAGAGTTCCACCATGTAATCTAGTCACGGGTGCGAAAAGGCGCGGGTCCAGGTGACCTCACAAAATCCCCAGTCCGCACACGACTCATGGTGATTGCGTGGCCTAGCAGCGTCGATACGACGTGCCTGCGTACTGCTGATGTCTTGTCATGCCTATGCGTACCAAGGAGAAGGCCACTTCGCCTTGAGAGCATTAGGAATCTAGTTGTTTTTGATTGCATGCGTCTGCGGAGAGTTGTGTTGCAACGTCCTCGCTTTGTATACTGCACCCTAGTTGGAGCAAAAGATTCGGATCTTGTGAACTGTGCCACCCACGGAGAAGTGGCTGATCGAATTCGGGTGGATGCGTTTTGTATGTTACTCACCCAACATTTTCCACTCGCTTCATCGAGACTAACGCTGACACCGCGACCACCACCACCACCACTGCGACCGCCTAGAGCCAAAAAGGCGATGACTTTTAGCGGAAGCACTTTTACAGCTTAAGCCAATGGAGACACAATGTTTGCACAGCTTGATATTGATGGCACCTGGAACTTATTATCTGAAGGTAATCGTCAGGTGAGGTCGATGACGCCGATAATCGATATACTTGAAGGATCACGCGGTCGATGACCTGGCAAAAGTGTCCCTAAAAGAAGAACGGAGGAACTTGTCATTTGATAAAGTTGTCCCCAACAAGACATTGCGTAAGCATCCCACAGCTAGAGTATGGCGAGGCTGAAGACTGCAAAAGACTTGCGCCGCATACCGTCGTTCACATTTGATGGAAGTAACAAATGTATAAAACTGATTTCCACACCTGCTGTTTTGTAAGAAGCCCTCGGGTGCCACGCGACAGCGTCTGTTAGACATGAAACGCTTGCGTTCTTTATACCCAAGTGGTTTACGCAGTGACCGCCCACTTCCACTCGCATTGTTTGTCGTCACTGTTTCCCGTTGGATGCAGTCGCACAACGGCTAGTCGACGAGGTGGTAGAAAGGCGTGAAGAAGTTGACTGAGAGATCTCGTCAGGCTATTAGGTGTCATCATCTTATATAGGACTTCCGGGCCGGCCACAACGGTGGTTGAACTATCGGACTACTGAGCTATTGAGCTCTTCACTTGACGTAGCTCAGGTGAATAATCGTTGGTGGGCTTGCATTTATTCCCTAAGATATGTATGTTAACACTACAAAAGAAACAAGGTTGTCTACTTCTCTTCATAGCCTTCTTTCTATTCTACCTGCGCGATATTTCTATTTTCCCCTTTTTCGTTCTTCAAGTCAACTCAAATCAAAATAGGTTTTTTGTACCCGACTGGGAACGTTTTCAGCGTTTTACACTAGCACTGTAATTGTAGTGATGCATAACGGAGGCATGGAACTGCAATAAAAGCGTAAAAAGAATAAAACATGCATGCACATCACTTAAGTAAGCGTTCATGCTTAAGGCCGATAAGTTTCTTGGAGTCCACAATAAAACGGGATAAATACGGTATGATAGAGTTGTGATCATGTGTTGTGCGAGAAAACAAAATCCTAAATTTAGAGCGGGTAGACGAGTAGGAGAAGGATTTAGATTAATCAGCGTGAAGGGGTGAAAAGAGTCATTTAAAATACTTGCAGAAAAGTTGTCACATGCACTAAAATGCTTAGTAACCATGAAGTCAACCAGGGACCCTATGGACACTCCATCACACTTTGAAATGAGATCAATGGAACACACAATCAATGTGAGTTCTTTATGTAGAAGACCCGGAAAAATGATAGGTGAGCGATATAACCAATACAGGCAGTTACGGATTTGTAAATTGAAGTGCAAAGTACTGAAGGCCTTTTGAGTCTCAGAGCATTGTATGATAATTTTCGCACCTTGTGGAACGTTTCGTCAACGTGTGTTGTGTACTATAGATTATGAGATACATTTACAAAAAGCTATTTGACAGTGGATCGACTGGGTATGTTGTGATCGCTTACGACCATGGGGCTAGAAATTTTTGCCACGTTCACAGGTTTTTCAGTGCGGAGAACAGATAAAGTTACATCGCGGCATTTGGAAGCATTGAAAATAAGGGATCGGGACGACGATCACTGCCAAAGCTCCTCCAGTCCGATTTGGAGAGCCGCTGATAATTCAGCAGTTGGCGAAACGCTGCCTAAAACGACGTCAGCGTATTTCCATCCAATAAAGTAGAGGATCTAAAGCATTGCGATGTATAGAATGAATAGAAGAGGGGAGAGGATTGCTTCTTGTAAGGCGCCTTAGTAATCCCTAAGATGGGAGATCTGTTACAGTTTAGCTGAGTGCGAACTAGTTGCTCATCAGGTTGCACACTACTGGCTGAACTCTATTCACAGACAGCTGATTAAGCAAATTTGATCTGTCGACACTTCTAAAAGCGTCGGCGGAAACAAGAATGAGGAGCCGCACCTACTCGTATTTCGCATCCGATGCAGCTGCTATAGAGTAAATAAGGGATGCTACGGCACCCAAGGTGGAACGTCGAGATCTGTACGCAACCTGAGGTACGTCCAAGTCTGGATTGCTTAATGAGAGTCATGGTAAAAATAGTCGCTCGAAAACTTGCAGCATAACGGATATACAGGTATCACCATGATTATACACGTTAGCTAGAAGTGTAAAACACCTCAGTTAATGTGCCGCAATACATAAAAGAAAAGAAAAATAAATACCACAGTTGCATGCCAGCTGAATTACCAGCAACGGGTGGGTATCGTTCCAGAAAGCTACCAGCCGGCTACTAGACAACAAAAATTATTATCTAAAATTATATTATGCTATATTATCCTATATTATGAGATCGTGGTTGGAGGAGGAGACTAAATGGGATGGGGGAGTTAGAAAGAAACTCACAGCAGGAACGCCATTGAGGTCGGCTACTAGCCATGTCAACAAGTCTATCTAGCCAAACGCGTTCATCGTCTTTTGGACCCCAACCAGGGAGCCGTAAAGCTCCAACGCAGGCCAGCTTGGAAGTGTGGGACTTCATTCCAAGTCACCGCTTGGTCACCTCTCCATTTCTTTCATCCCCACCCCAGGCACACAAACAACGCATGTCGCGGGAGTCAGCGGGCTTGCCTGCGTAATACGTGGCCGAGTCATCGGAGCAGATCCCTACCAAGGGTCAGCGCAGGAGGCGATCCCTGCCAATCTTGGAGGAAGTCTTTGCACTTCGATGGTGCAAAGCAAAACCCGAAGCGGCTGACAGCCAGTGCTAATCTGACCAGTGCAGCTTGACACGTCTGGGAGCTGTCACAGATGAGGGCAATATCGTCTTCGTACTCCAAGTCAAGAAGTTGTTCTCCTGAGGGTAGCTCCATACGTTCTAATTCGTGTTTTGTGAATGTAATCGCCATGACCTCGTCAATAGCGAAGTTGAACAGGATAGGTGACAGCGGGCATCCTTTTCTCACACCACTGGAGATAATAAAGGACGGCGACAGGTTGCCGTAACCCCTCACTCTGGCCGTGTTACGCGTGTACTGTGCGCGGATAACATTTACATATTCCTCAGTTACACCTTTCCTGAGTAGATAGTCCAAAAGGGCACATCGATCAACCGAATCATAGGCACCTTTGATGTCGATGAACACGACTACGGTGGGCCGCCGATATGTGTGACGCTGCGCCAACTATTGACGCAAAGTGAAGATGTGATCGGTGCAACCAAGAAATCGACGAAACTTGGCTTGCTCCTCACGAATCTGGCTTGAGCGAGCGCCATTCAGTCTGTGAAGGATTATAGAGCCAAACAACTTGGAGGCGATGGGGATCAGACTGATTCCTCCATGGTATCCGCATTCCGAACGCCAACCTACTTTGAAGATGGGAACAATAACGGAACAATAATGGATCTAAATCATCCACAAGAGCAGGTCCCTCGAATTTAAAGAGGGATGGAGGTAGATCATCTTGTCCTGCGGCTTTGTGCAACTTCAACTTTACATTCGACTTCTGAGCGAAAGGACGAATCCAAAGGGACAGCCCAGGGGCAGGGCGATCACTGGCCGGTGAGGAATCTAACAATTCCGGCCGATTAAATTGCTTTTCAAACTGCTCAGCCCAAAGCTCTAAACGTTTTGACAAGTTATGGATAACGTCTCCAGTCTCCTCATGAATTGTTTCACTAATACCATTTCTCCTGCTTCCCGTTTCCCGTATCAGATCGAATTACGTTCGATGCTTACCAAGAACAGCGGTCAGTTCCATCACTGAGGCACGAAGAAATCATTAGGATTCGCCGTCTCTCTTCCGGCTAGTACGGAGTTTTGCCCGGAGCTATTTCCGAGTTTCATTGTGTTTGCTTCCAGCCTGAATATGCCGGCGAGCATGGATAAGTTCCAGAGACCGCGAAGAAACCCAATGTCCATTTTGGCTATTAGACTTACCACACGAGGATTCGCCTGCTGAGAGTAAGGTCTGGTGAACATGCGACCAGTGACCTTCAGTCGTCTTCAGTGAGCGTTTACTCATCCCGCATGTCAGGGCATTACGATAATCATTCAGAACACCTGGCTTCACCAGTTGACTGGTATCAATGCGCTCACAGGGTCGTCGTGGGCGTCCGCCAAAACGCATCCGCATGTCAGCACATAAAAGTGCATTGTCGGTACCCCCACATGTGCTCCCAAGCGAGTGACAGTTCTGGACGCACTCTCTCTATCAGTAACTGATTGCAGTGTGATCGATTTGCGTCCAAGGCTGCTTCGAGGCTGATGGGCGCCATGTCACCCTCCGGCGAGTGCTGTGTCGGAAGTTAGTGCTCAAAAGAAAAAAGCAGGAACCTTCACACAAATGTGATAACCACTCACCGCTTTCATTACGAGAGCCCCCCAGACACAATTCACCGGTGGTTAATTTTCCAACTCGAGCGTTCAGATCCCCAGCCCGCACAACAGTGTCCGTGCTTTTTCTCGGATCTCGGTCAGTTGGTGGTGGAAGTCCCTTATTACCGAATAATAGCTACAGTTTATGGGCGTCAGGCATGGTTTGTGGAGACGAAATCTAGTTGTCCTTCAAGTCTCTTCGGGAAGGCCGCTAGGTTAGTCAAATCACGTGCCTTGATGATTGAGGTCTCACTTTTATTGAAGTCCCGGGCTATGACATAGATTCGACGGTCAAGTTTAATTTGTAATGCCGGGGCGAGATCATCCGCAAGAATTTTCAACTCTAATGCTTGCGTGTCGGGGGACAAGTATATATTCCAAATAAGAGCAGAAATAAAACTACTCAAATTATTTGGCTTACATTCAAACAAGTGGTAGCTGATTGCGATTATTGTGCGGGTAAAATAATATGCATGAGGAGTTACACCAGCTTTGATGCACGCAGGTGATGACACCCCCTCCACGATTTTGAAGCATTTCGGGACGATCGAATCCAATGGGAAAATAACCAGCAAATTGCATAACATTATCTTGTACATCAGCATGTAACCAGCTTTTTGGTAGCATCAAAATGGCTGCATTCGAATATTTAATTAGCTGTATAAAAGCGGTGAGATTCACCATTTTTCCAATTAGTGATATAATATTGCTACGTAAGATCCGTGGAATTAGTGTCTTGCCAACTGGGGGACGTCTAAGGCTGAATTACTAGCCAGCAGGATGTTTTTTCCCATTTACAAGAAATTTTCCACATGGCTCCTCTGAAACTATTTCGGACTTTGTGGGCATATTGAATAAAACGCCGATGTAGAGCAGTATCACGGAGATATTTCAAAATTTTGTTGGATTAGGACAACGAGGTCAAGAAATAGTCCAGAAAAATAAGGTGGTAAAAGTGCTTTGTGAAATGGATAAATCCGCAGTAGCTAGCGTAAAAAGAGTTCTCAATGTGAAAAGCAGTGGCCAATTTGAAGACGCCTGATAATGGTAACGAACCCGTTACACCAGAGTGCTTAGACCATAAGTGTTCAACAGAACTAAACTGAACTCGCTGCTTCAACGCTGTGAATATCCGTGTACCAGCAACATTTGCACGTTCCGCATTTAAAAACTTTCCCATTTGACATGTAGCTTGGAATTTCGTTGGCATATTTTGGGCTGATCATAATTGCACTTAGCCGAGACACCGGACCCCGACCTCCTCACTGGAAAATTGCTGTCCGACTCATTTACTAGATGTTTGGCAGCATCAAGTTTCGGATTTACCTGTCACTGTGGCCAGTCATAGAACGCCTGCGCATACAGAGGGACCATGGGTGGCTTGCGCTGCACCACCCACTGCTCCACCCACACACCCCATATCCAGTGTAAACCCGAAGGAATAAGACCGGGAGGCATGTGGATAGGAGGCACGTTTCATCAACGGAGCTGACCCACACTCCTTCACAGGCAAACGTGAATCAAGCGGAATCAAGCGCACATAAGGCGGCGGCTGGACATTAATCCGCTCCACAATAGATGGAAGTACTGTTCAAGCCTAGCACGACCACAAGGACCAGCAACGACCAACTGTCTCCTGGAGCCAGTATGGACGAGGTAGTGGGTAATAGACAATTAGGCACCTTGTTAACATGCACCTCAAGCACAGCCACACCGGGGATATCAAGCAACAGCCAATCACTTAAAGCGACAATATCACGTTAAATAAACGAATAATGCATACAGATACGGTGACATGCCTCTTCACTAGATGAGCATATGAAATAAGTTGGTTACGAACAAATCCGCGGTGATTTCAAGGCGGTAGAAAATATTTGTTAAGAAAACGCCACAAACGCGAAAATGTCCTCAAAGTTAACAAAAGTAGTGTAAAGAAAGTGTGCAAGTTTATAGAAATTGGTTCAAGTATACATTAATATGAGATAAAAGCCTTAGGAGGATATAGCAAACTCACTACCTGAAATATAGAGACTCAGCATGCAACATGCGGTTAGTCAATCAAATGCAGCGTACCTACAAACGCTGCGTCAGTTCTGCCTACGTTCTCTACAGGACCCGTCATTACTTCGGTGGTGGTCCCGAGTGGTGTCGCTCATAGCTCACTAGGGCTGCCTGACTCAGGCACTCGCGACCGCATGTGCTACATCACCATGCGCTCGATGTCGATGGAGTACAAATCATCGGCGTCTGTAGCCTCCGCGATTGCCGCTTCTTCTCTGCATGCACGAGGCCTTTTTCCCGCACCTCGGCAACTGCCTTCGTGCTCAGACCGCGCAATCAACACCGATCATCTGATTTTGATTCCCATGACCTGCCATTAAGATTAGAACATGACAGGCTCACTTTGATCATCTCCTGGTAAGTAAGCTTCGGTTTTCCCACATGCTGATCATATGGTAGTTTCTTCGGTATCCGCGTCACACATAACCAAGCCACATAAGGTGCCTCAGCAAATGTATGCAGTCAATTGCATACATTCCACTTCGGCGCGACAGTTCCGTGTCCGCAACCCTGTCGCCCCAGCTGATGCACAGAATCCGTTGCAAATATTGTTGATGGAACCTCCCGAGATATCGCACATTCCGCCGGTACATCATGCAAGTTTCGCTGTTGTATAGAAGAACGGACAGCACCATGGATTTGTACACCATCAGCTTCGTACTAACGGTAAGCTGATGATTGTTCCACACAATACTCAAGCTTCACGAATTTTGAAGCTACCTTCCAGACGCGGATACGATGCCCATTGTGTAGCTGCTGGTCAGTCTACACCACACTTCCTAGGTAACAGAAGCGGAAGGAGGTTTCCAATACCTCATCCCCAATGCTGATTCACGGCACCGGAGTATATTGCACCTCTGGTAAAGGCTGAAAGAGACAAGCAGCTTTACTTGTGTTGAGGATGAGCCCGAATTTGGCCGCTGTCGAAGCCAGAGCAATATTCGTGTGCTGCAACTCATCCGCCCTGTGTGCAAACAACGCACAGTCGTCAGCAAAAAGCAACACGCGGATAGTTGTCTCACAGGTTAAGGTTCTCGCACCAACAATACGGTGCTCCGCATGAACACCTTAAGCACAAGCCGCCTCAAAAGCAAAATACATCATTGCATAAAGATAAATATTAAACAGGGCAGGTGCTAAGACACAGCCTTGCTCCACACCAGAGCAATCTGCAAAGTCATTTGAGATCTGTCCACTCAGCTGCACCCTCGCCCGCATACCACTGTGCATTTATGCAAGTAAATATATGAACTTATTCGGACAACCGCACTTATCTAACACTAGGCACAATGCCTCGCGGTTCACCGTATCAAATACCATGGTGAAATCAACAAAAAGCGATTACAACGGCTGGTGTCGTTCTCTACACTTCTCCTGCAACTGACGAGCCGCAATCACCATATCTATGGTGCTGCGACCCGACCGGAATCCGCCCTGCTCTTCTTCCACGTTTAGTTCCACAGCATGACTGACGAAGCGGTTGAGCAGGATTAGAGCAATCACCTTGCCCACACAATTCAGCAAGTTGATGTCACGATAATTCGTACAACATTGCTTGCTATCTTTGCCCTTGTACAGTGGTAGCACAAGAGCATCCTTCAGCTCAGCAGGCACCTCCTCCTCAATTTACACGCGTTGCACCAAAGGGTGCAGCGCAGTCACCAACGCAGGTTCGCTGTGTTTCATACCTCAGGCAGGATCCCGTCGACCCTGGCACACATTTGCGGTTTCTCAGCTGAGCAAGTGCTCTCTGCGTTTCATCCACTGTCGGCGTGTCCGCCAGACTCGCCTTCACATCGTGCTCCAGATCGTTCAAAGTGGGCCAGTCGATTTCTGAACGGTTGTTCAAAACACAGTTAAATTGTTTTTGCCAGATCTGCATTATGTCTGCAGTCTGTGTGCAGGTAGCGCCGGAACTACCATCGATCATCGTCCTCAGTGACTCCAACCTCGGACATACACCGCCCTCAAGTAGTCCAAGCGTTCTTTGTGTTGGCAGCGTTCAGCGTAGCATTCCAGTTGCTTCGCCTTCTCCGTCCACCATGCATTTTTTATGCGGCGGAGCTCTCGGGTCAGTCGCCGTCGATGTTTGCGAAACTGACTACCCTTCCCCAAGTCACTGGGGTCTGCCACACGTGCAGCAAATTCTGAAACGATGCGCCAATCGTCGCATTGTTCTCATCAAACCAATCAGGCCGCTTGAAATTTGCGCGCCCGATGGTCTCCTTGGCAGCAGTTGTCAGTTGATCGCGAATGTGGTGCCACAGGTCGCCCACTGCGGCCATTCAGTCCAGATCACACAGGCATACAACCATCGCCTTCTCCAGCTCAGTACTTTTCTCCACAGTACGGAGGAAGGGAATATTAAAGTTACGCTGATTCACGGCGGGAGTGCAATGCATAAATTTACGAAAATATATGCACAGTTCGGTCCGCACCGATTTGGGATCAGTGCCACGAGTGTTTTAATCTGACTTTACTCGGTTCCATGATGATGGCGAACACGAAAATTGCGTACAGGAAATAGCTTACCGGCTGAAATACACACACGAAGGAGCACATTGAAATATGCTGGCCCGCTCGCTTCGTACATACTCGACTGCCATACGTGCCAAAACCCTCGTCATTCCTTCAGTATACTCAGCAGACATAACGTTGCTCGCCTACTGCAAGTTGGCGAGGCCACGGCGATTCGGCAGCTCTCTCTTTATGTAAACAGACCGTGGTTTGTGACCGTGATCCGCTGCGCGGCACTGGCCGGCATCAAATGAGGTTTGATCTCCTGTTTCTGACCAATGTCACTGCGCATGGAAGAATACCCATTTGGTAAAATGTCCCCCGGAAAATCCTTGGTACTAATAGTGCTTGCCGATCTTCGCAAATAATTGGCTTGCAGTTCATACCCCGGCTACACCAATCATGTTCATCGTTGCAAGGTTGCCCGTCTTCAGAGGTACTTCTGTTTGTCTACCATCTGTTCACAATCTGACACAAGAGGAGACCACGTGTTGCAATGTATCATACCTTTTCCTCTTCATCTCTAGGCGACCTGGCTGCGCATTAGTCAATGATAGTTTGTGAAAAGCCACTTTCTTTTGTAGTTCATAAAATAATGAGTAGCTGCTGCAATGACCGCAGTCAGATAAGGAGTTTAAGACATTGTGGAGTCCCACTTCACAGCCTGTTTTTTCAGCGGCACCTCAAGAGTTATATTATAATGGGACTATACTTACAGTGGAAAATGTGTGGATCTCTGCCTGCTGTACCCTCAAGTCTTTGCAAAAGAAGTAGGAGCCACCGTATAATGGGATTTTCATCCGCAAATGTGGAAGGAAATTTCACCACCAACTTTTTACGCCATAGACAAAGGTTAACTCAGTCAGAGACTTCAGCTGCAGTTTTATGTTTACATGCATATAAAATGTAGCATTTAGGACGATGTTACTCACTTTCCTGATGAGACTTTGACACAGGTGGAAATACCATCCTCTGATCTCAGCGTCTGGTAAAACAATTCTCGCTGCGTTCATGGAAGGCAAGGAATGGTTAGCCACGAATTTGGTCTGTTCCCAACAACAGATTTAGGGGTTCGACAGGAAGCGCTGTATAGTATCTAACAAGCGCGCGAACAAACAGGTTTCCCTGTGCGCAATTCTCCTTGTGCTCATTTCATTCTGTTAGCATACTTTGTGTGTGCATTTATGCCTGTGCGTTTTTACTATACGCAATTTCCGTGTGCTATCTTTCGTATGGGTTTTTTCCCATCACCGTTGCACTCGACACCATATGGGCCAGCTTTTTCCTGCGTTATGAAATGTCAGAGACGTAGGTTGCATTCGCACCAAAACAGGATCCCGACTAGAATAAGATATGAATTGGAGAGTCTGCTTTGACTTGCTCGTCGTGCAATTGGATCGAAACGCGCAACCAGAACGTAGACCGCGATTCCCAGTGTAGTGAACCCTGGTCAATTCGATTACTGGGACCGCAGATGATAAAGCAGTAGAACAATGGAACACAGGTACATTACGGGCACAAAGTGGAGGTTTAGCAAGTCCCTTAGGATGGCCAAAAAGAGAACCACAACATGGTGAATAGAAAACAAAGGGATAAAATGGACATCGTTTTGGTGGACTCACCAGTGTTCACACAGAGGCACGCAGAAAGTGTCAACCAGTTGTTTATGTTACTTCTCGTTGTGCAGCGTTCTTCACATTATATCGTCCGTCGAGACACACAGGCTATATCTCGTAGTGTATGTGGGTTAGGGCAACATCAAGACGTTTTTTGAAATACAGGTAAACTGGGGGCCGAAGCAACGTTATTTTGTAGGGCGCTCCAAGGCTGATAAACACGAAGAGTGGAAAAGTTCCGTTGACATTCTAGCCGACTGTATTGCTTAGCTAAATTGAACTGGTGTCCCCAAAAATTCGTGTTTTTGCTCAGTTGTAGTAGGTGACGGCAGACGTGGTTGAAGTTTCTTAGAATCTTTAAGTCATAATAAGGTTGCCACATACGTACCGGACACTGTATAGTTTTAGGCTCCGCAATCTAAGTTGATAAGGAAGATTAAATAATCCTTTGACGTATTTCGTGGCTAGTCGCTGTGGAGTCTTGAGCACCTCAAGGCCTTGTTTGTGCCAGCGCTTCCAGGCTTGGATGGCGTATTCCGCATGAGGCCGCATGTAGGTGTTAAGCAACAGAACAGACAGAGAGATCAAACCGCCCGAATGCCCTCCGCAGCAGGCCAACGTGTTGGTTCGCGGTCTTTGACGCCTTCTCAGATTGTTCTGAGCAACCCAGGTGAGCCTAATATAGTACTCCAAGGTCGCGCTCCTGGGTGCCTGCTTGCAGGACATGAGGTACAAGCTTGAATGTGATGTTCGGCTGTCGACGAATGTGAAGCACCTTACACTTTCCGAATTGGACTGGAGCAGATTGTGGAGTGACCACCCAAACCCTCTGCCCAGGTCTCGCTGAAGTGCATCGTGATCTGCCTAGTCGGCAAGCCGCTGCCACATCTTAACATCGTCAGCGAACAGCAAGAAACCTAAAGTCATCAAACGCGTAAGCTCGGTTATGAACACGAGAAACAGACGCGGCACCAGAACTGATCCTTCTGGAACTCCACTTGTGACATAAATCGGATCGGACAGCGCACTTCGAACTCTGACCTGCAGTTGCAGATCCTGCAGGAAATTCCTGATCCACCCAAGGACTGGGTCACCGACTCCATAGCTTTCGATCCTGTGAAGCAAGATGCGATGGTCTAGTTGGTCGAAGACTTTGTAGAAGTCGAGCTAAACGACATCTGTCCGTCTGCCTGTATCGGCCGCTTCAGTCCAAATACCGCGTGCAATCAGTAGGTTGGTAGTGCATAAACGGTGCTGGCGGAAACCGTGTTGCTTGGTTGCTATGATGTTGTGGCGTTCTAAATGGCCCACTAAAACCTCAGCGAAGCTTGCCTCCAGCACCTTTGAGAGCACAGGGAGGAGGACCACTGGACGATAGTCGGCAGGTTCCGAGTGATTACAGCTTTTGAAAATTGGAGTGATTATGCCATGTTCCCACCTGGTAGGCACAATTTGTTTATCCAAGCACGTGTGAAAGAAAGGTAGTAATTGCTCAGTCAGCGTTGTTGCTGCTACGGTCAACTCCCTCGGGTGAGTACAGTCGATTCCGGGAGAGATGTAGGTGCGTAGTGACAGCAGTTTCTTCAACACAACTTTTGTAGCAAAGGATCTTAGTGAGTTTTCGTGTAGGTTCGTCGCAGATAGACACAGGCAGATAACCACCACACATCTAGGAAAGCGTTAGACGGCTGTTTCGTCCTATTGGGACTCGTCATTAGCGCGCACTCGCCGAATCCTGTCGGATTCGAACCCACGACATTATGCTTGCGAGTCAGAGACTTATGTCGCTGAGCCATGAGCGACGGCAGCGGACCGCCATGACTGCTATCTAACTGCGATATAGTGCGGCTCATCCTCCACTGTCTTGCATGTTATGAATGGGCGACGAACGTACACTAAACCTAATAAATCCCACTACAACTCACAAATATTCAGCAGGCGCCTTAGCAGCTTATATGCCGCCTCGATTGGTGGGGCCTTGCAAAGGAAGTCCTTGCCCTGGGGACCAGCCCTGTCATCTGCATATGCATAGCATGCAAGACAGTGTAGGATGAGCCGCGCTATGGCTATGATATCAGCCATGGCGGTCCGCCGCCGTCGCCCGTGGCTCAGTGACAAAAGTCTCTGACTCGCAAGAGTAAGTTCGTGAGTTCGAATCCGGCAGGATTCAGGGGGGGCGCGCTACTGATGAGGCCCAATAGAACGAAACGGCCGTCTAGCGCTTTCCTGTATATGGGGTGGCTGTCTGCCTGTGTCTAGCTGCGACAAACCTACACGAAAAACTTATAAAGCCCACTACTACTTACAAATGATCTTGAGGAGTTTTGAGGTTGGGGATATATATGTGTTATGTAGCACTGACATACGTCCCTTTGGAAGGTTGGCGCATGCTGCATTCATAGGGCGTTGGCTGCTTCTTCGGTACTCTGTGCCACTTAGAATGGCGTGTTAAGTGGGAGCATACCGAACTTCCCTTTCCGGATGGTGCTAACATGCTTGCATAGGAGCTCTTTGTTGTTGGCAACTTTACAGGCCAAATTTTGTTAGTGAATCAATTTTTCCTCACGGACAAGCATATTACAGTGGTTGCGCTTGCTCACGTAATCGCTCCAAGTTTCGAGACATGGACGAGCTCTGTAAGTGTACCTAGCTTCCATCTTTAATAATATGCGCTTGCGAGATCTACTTCTGATGAAAGACGAGGGATTGGTGGAGCAAACGCTCGTTGTTTGCGAAGCAATTGCGATTAGATTGCTGAAGCGTCCTACAAACGGAATCCAGGCGCTATCAATTGCGTCACCTTTCAAGAACTCCTAATCAGTCGTCCCAACTAGGTCGTTCAAGATGTTGTAATGTTTGATAGTACGTGTTAGTTCTGTGTGTTCCTCAGGATATTCAGCGTAACACACATAGTTATAAAGTGTGGTGACATAATCGCTTAATCCCAGTGGGGTGTCTATAAATGGCCTGTCGATCATGAGTTCCTCATTTGTAAGGACGAGGTCAAGTACCGATTGTTTGTTATCAGCTCTGTACCTGGTACGTGAGCTGATGTGATTGTAGAGCCGGTTATTTACGGTAAGATCTTGCAGTCCGGCCTTGTAGGTTTCATTGGGTGTTGCCAAGCTTTCTAAGTGGTGTACGTTGAAAGCGCCGGAAATAAAAAGGGTGGCTGTAAGTTGGGAGTAAGCATTTCGTCAGTGATGATATTAGCTGGGAATCCATCTCTGGAGTGGACGATGGGGAGCGATATAGGACTGCCATGAAGCAGTTGTCGCTGTGTCTGAGACGCAAATGGCACCATAGCGAATCGGTGATCTGCGTCTCCGGATCATCCAGCGGTTCGCATTGTAAGTCGTTTCGATAGTATAGGATAGCAATATCTCCCCTGGTGGGATGATCATGTCGGAACAAGGACATACTCTGAATCGCGACTTCGGTATCCGTAATCCCTGAGTGCAACCCAGTCTCGGTTATGGAGATGAGATCCCAAGCGTTTGTTGCCTGGCGCAACCGAAGCTCGGCGGGTTTGCTGAGGAGATCTTGGACATTCGTGTACATGCAGGAAAGTGTTTCGGTTCTCAGAAACGACCGGAGGCACTTGTGGCTAGGATGATAGGTTGTGCCGACCGTTTTATGGTCGGCCGCTAGCCGTTTCTTGTGGTATTATCGGCGAGTTCCTTGGATTTAAGTTCGATGGCGTTGTGCTTTGCCCCTCGGGCAACTCATTTGGCACCATGAATGTAGAGTGGAGGCAGAATTGCACAGAAAGCTCCTCACTTCCTTCAGACTTTCTTCCGGTATGAATTTCAGATAAGGTCACTACTTCATTTGCCTGCTGTGATGGTGCTCTAATTCGGACGACAGTTTCGCTCGCCGTGTTGTACTGAAGCTCTGTTGGCAGTCTATTCCGAAGTGAATGCCAGCTTTCCAGTAGCGTAAGTGCCATCTGCCTAGTTTGTAATATAACCTTAATTATCCTTGGGCCGCAACCTTTGTATCTTTTTGATCTTGGCAGTCTCTAGAGAGAGTAGCAGCAACCTCATTTAAGAGCAGGATCTCATGAATATAGCGTCACTGCTACACGTGTGCCTTTGCTTCGAATTCATCGTGCTCGTGAAACTGGGGACGCCGCGGAGAAAGCGGTTCTGGCAGCGGCGTTTAGCCGGAACTCTTCTAAACCCTGCCTCGCTCGTTTGCGTTCCCTCCAGGGAGAGTCTGGAAAGACGCGAAGCAGACCGATTTCGTCCTGAAAACGAGCAGTCAAAAGCAACGCTGCTTCTTCCTCATCGACAGAATTTAACACAACCTAAAGTAGCCTGGCTTGTCATAATGCTTGGCATTCGTGTAGCGAGTAATCTTCATCAAGTTGGTGGGTTTAGTCAGGATACCGAGGAGGTTACTTATGGCATTCCATTAGTTCAGGTCATCCACCTGTTTCCCTTTCAAAGAATTCAATGTTGACTCAGGAACCTTGGTACATATTATAAATAGGGCATCCAAATTTTGTGTGTCTTTCTTGGGAGCGTGGACCATAGTTTGGAAACCTAACAATATGCTATGCATCCGTGCAGCGTTGTCTTTCACATGCGTTATAGATTTGGTTATGGAAACAGTAGCGCCTGATTTTGCAGTGCACTTTGATGCATCAACGGCCCAGCTGCCACTGGAATTTGCATGTTTCCAGGGTTTCGGCGACGTCTGCTGGGATGAAGTGGGTTTGGGGGAAATTGTTGTATATAGGTTTGGGGTTAGGTATTCGGGAACGTTTTGGCGATTTGGATTATTGGCAGTGTTTGCAGGTACAATTTTATTAGTTTAGCATTCGGAGTCGCTGAGTTGGCTTGCAGTAGAGTTAGGCGGAGGGGCCTGTGTCAGACATTCTTCTATGCTGGTTCCTACCGAAGCTATTTTGGTGCCCAGCATCTTCGCAACCACGTCTGTAAGCCTTTCGTACTTCTATGGCAGTGCATTTACAATTTTAACTAGTGAGACAGTATTACACTTTGCACAGAACCAAAGTGCGTCAGGTCTGCTGCTGATTGGTCTGCACTCGCTTGCTGTGAATTTCCCGCATTTCGCATGGAAATAGATTTGGCAATTTCCACAGAAAATTCGTACTTTAACCATCTTATTGCACGTTCCACGGGCGTGTTTAGGCACCGCAGCTCCGTTATTTACACTCACCAGCGCTCGTGAACGTCTAATGTTTTGTCCTACCCAAGACCCTGGATTGATTGCTCCGGCGTCAAGGTCAGCCCGCCGAGACAGTGGCTGTCTCAGTGTCTCACTCTTGCGGACGCGCGCAGACAGTGGGATTCAACGGTGCGCACACAAGCACACGAAAGCGCAGCGTGTATTGATGTGGTCGCGTTACACGACGACGCATGCGGGACGTTGGCAAAGTACCCTAAGTGCCTCAGGCGCGATGTTTTATAGGTGAATGACGCAACCTGTCCCGTAACTTTGTTATGCTGTCCGTTGTAGAAATGGTTGCAGGGTCGTTTGAGATTCCTCAGCTTCTTCTACAGAATGAGACCAAAATTATCCTCGAAAAGCTCGGGAGTGTTCTTATTTCACAGACAGAACTCGACGCAGAATGTACCAAAACTGAGAACGGGAGTAACAGTCTGATCCACACAAGTTAGTTCCAAGTGATGGAAAGCACTGAGTAGCGCTCGCCGAACTGGTTAGAACGAGTACACGCGCAAGAATGTGTGTATAGAACTGGAGTGACCACAGCGAGTGAAGCGAGAACCGAGATAAAGTGCGGCCGTACGGCAGTCAGATTAATGCTGGGTTTTGCAGTGCAGTGTTTTCACGAGGAAAAACTTTTACTGACACTGCTGACCACTGGTTTCATTCTCGTCTAAAGTACTTCACCGAAAACAGGACATTTCCTTTGCCAATAGTCAAGTTTTTCCTCGGGTAAACATGGGACTTGTGGACCCCAACTAGTTTTGACTGTCAAGGAGTCTCTTTCATTGCATTGAATCCGACATTAAGGTTGCCCATCAAGTAGTTCGTGTGTCCGCAACACTCTCTGCTTCCTCAATCCTGTCTCGAAAGCGGTATGTGCGCAATGACAGTATCCCGTGGCTTCATAGGATTTGAGTCCTAGACCTTGATGAATGTCGCTTACATTCCACCAAGAAGTACCCGCTTTTATCCTAAAACACGTAAGCTTGCAAAGGTTTGGGGTTTGGCAACTTGCGGCTTGTGCATCAACGCGGTAGCACTCCGTGCAACATGTGGACAAGCTGGTGACCTCAGCCACACCAAATACTACATTCACGCCTCAATTAACATTCGCCTTCATCTTCAGGACCAGATGGAGATTAGGCCACTGGTGAACTCCAAGTTTAAGTTGAACTCTTGTTCTCGCCTCAACTGCAGAGCATTACCTATCCATCCCAAATCGTAAGCAAACAGATGCTTATTGCTTAATAATAGCATTGTGGTGCACGCCATGTATAGTCCAAATGCTCGATGGAAGTACACATTCACATATTCCAAATGAGAAATAGCTAGTTAACCTTAACAAGTTCGCAACTGCAACTCTGAAAAAGACAGTGGTAAGCATAAGTTCTGTTTTCAGATACCTGAACTTAACGCACGAAGCGGTCTCCATGTGTGTGTCTAACACCCACGCACTTATAAACTGTGGTATCGAGTTTCCATAATCTGTGTACGTAAATTAGACAACTCCGCCTTCCCAAACAGTGACGTTTCTGTCAACAACTTTCGGAAAACCAAGCGAAAGATGGTTCTACCACATTTAGAGCTTAGAATTCAAAGTACAATGTTAAGCACCGTGTATCAACTTGGATTACGTACCAATTATGCTCTTTTGTGTCGGGACCCATGACTGCCTCCATCTACTAACAGTAATAAGAATGCAAACGTACGAGAAGATTCATTCACTCATGATACACGTTAGATAGAGGGGGGAAATTTCAAACATTGTACCCCAATACACAAAACGAAAAAATAATAGCGTGACGCAGCAAAAATGCGCCAGCTGAGCCACAATAAAGCATGGACATAGTTCCGAACAACTAGCAGTAGGCTGTTGTGCTGCATAAGCGTTATATTATGCTAGAGGAATGAGATATTGTTGGAGGCACGCTAAGCGGGAAGGGCCGGGACAAAGAAAGTCCCAGCGCAAAAGCTACTGTGGTCGGCTCCTAGACGTATTAATAAGTGTATCCAGCCGCAAGTAATCATCGTCTATCGGACCCCAACCAGAAAGACAATAGTCTCCAGCCTGAAGTCAAATTCGAAGTGAGGGACTTAATTCCCACTGACTTTATTGTCCGTTGACCTCCCTTCCTCATTTTCCATTACACAAAGGCGCGCAAAAAGCGCATGTCAAGGGATTCGATGTGAAGGCATGCGCAGCGCGCGGCCCAGTCATCAGAGCCTGGTTCGTGAAATACGGTGTTAGGCGGATCACTTCCTCTTCCTGTGCCATAAACGAGGATCCGAACACGCTCATCGCTCACGTGGTGTTCCCAATATACATTTTTACAGGCAACTTCACGTATAGTGCTAATAAGTTAGCGTGTTACGAAAATCAAAATAAGGTGTTTTGCATTCAAGTTCACGCGGGCATCAATTTATTCGCTCCCTGAGGGGTTACATGCACGCACTATCAGTGACACTCTCACCTGTCATGGAACATCAAGCAATTGGACTCCCTGGAGGTATGCACAGGACTAGATGTATGCGTTAATGAGGGACAGGTATGCTCCCCAGTAGGCTGACACATTGCTGTCAACGGAACGCAGACATGGATGAGAGTGTCAGTGCTTGGGGTCACCAACAATACTCCTGACGGTAGCTGGTCAACATAGGATGAGGTGTTTGTACGCTCTCCGTCAGCACCACTTTAACACATCTTTTGTCGGAGTTAGTATTGGTTTGTATTCTGACCCGGCCGGTAGCCGGTCTCCCTGTGCCAAATTCCCAACGCTATTGTGGCAGCCGAAACGTGTCGGGTGCACCATTTGTGCTCGGTCCAAGGTGCACAGTACCAGTTGCAGATTCAGGCTCCAAGTCAGTATTGACTCTGGTCGAAACAATATACCACATGAAGATAATGAGAAAAATAATAATGGACAAGTTATTAATAATAATAATAACACTACTAATAACAATGGATATGTTACTCCTCAAATGAAATGCTATGGTAATATTTGGCACAGAACACACACACAGGTGATGTCATGCTCTTGCAAGCGCAATATCACTTTATGTTCTTTTAATAATCTGCATTCTTGGAAAGGTATTTGCCACATATATTTGTCTTATGCGCTGGTTGAAGGCAAATTTGCAGTTTGAGTATGTTTTAGACACTGATGACTAATTAAATTGTGTGCATCGGTGATAGTACACCATTTAGACATTACCTGGACTTTCATTGAATAGATGTTCAAATGACCTTCCCCACGAAAAAAGAGAAATAATGGTGTCCAGGTAGAGGTAGCTTCCCAACTTACTGCGAAGGGATTGCACAGTCTCACACGACCTGATGCTGAATGACAACCGATTCCACAGTGAAGCATATATGTTGAGACGAAAGCTAGACCGCAAACTTGTCTTGCCTCGTGGTTTTATCAGGGTAAGGTCTTTGTTACCTAAGTCTCGCGTGTAATTGTGCTGTAATGTTAAGAATGAATCGATTGCAATGGGTATTTCCATGAATAAGATTGTGCAGCGGTCTCGCTATCTTTTAGTCTTTGCAACCAAAGCGGATGGAGATGGAGTTGCTGGCATCGCCTTCGAGAGTTTAGGATATAATTTTTTCCAATACGTGCCTAGTAAATGACCGTTGAAGGCTTTCTATCGATGTCCTGTCTGCTATCCTCACTTTGCCTCAGATAATGCTGAGATATTCCAGGTTGGGACGATTAAGGAATTTACATTGTTCAACTGTAGCTGTGGGTGTATGCATGTTATGTGTGATGTTAGCGAAGGATTGTCTGGCTCGTGCTATTTGGTACTCAAACTGTTCAGAGAAGTTGAAACTACAAGAATATCTGATTCCGAAGTCCCGGGTAGACCGTTGTACACATTTGCGTTCGCTGTAACGCATGATGGATAGTTATGGATTCAAGCGACCGCAACATATGATATTTGACTGTTGTACTTAAAACATCATCATCTACCTGCCCCGCTAAGTCTCAAGCGGATGAATGTATTCTTGAATGAGCGATAGTACATTCCGAAGGTCAACCCCTCGGTAGTTTGGACAAAGGTTATGTCATCATCAAATAACTACGGCACGCCATGTTAGTTTAACTAAACTGCTATCATTGATACAAAGAAGGGAAATTAATTTACCAAGCGAACCTCCTTGTTTAATCCTGTTGGTAATTGGAGGTGGGGAAGAGCATTAGACGCCTATGGTTACTAATTTAGCAGGACCGTTCATGTATGATGATAGCCAACCCATTAATTTGTTGCGGACTTCAAAGAAATCTATCTGAATCGGTAACCGTTTGTGAGGTACCAGAACGAATGTTTTCTACATGCTCAAGCACAGAATTATCTGGCATACTTTGAGTCAATGGAGTCCGGTATGTATCACGTTCAGTGCAGCACGTTTAGTTCAGCAGGTTACTTGCTCAACTCTGTGTTTCCGTCCATCAGAAAACGTCTGAAGCCTCCATTCTGGGTAAAACATGCATGCCCACCGGCTATTTCCGCAATATAAATCCTATTTATATCCTTGATAGACAAAATGGACGGTCTTTTCTATAGACCTGGGGTGGAAAGCCAGTGTCATCCCTCTCCATCAAGCCTAAAGCCTTTATTCTAAACTTTCTCAGAACGATCCAAACGTATATGTGGAAATTAGTCCTACACTATCAACAAATTCCATTCATGCTCAACATTACCCCAACACTTCGTCCCTAACTTTTAATGACATACCGCCAGATATCTACCCCAACTTATTCAACCAGTTAGCGTGTCTGCCTATTCAGACACTATCCACTAAATCGCTTCTGTTCTATGCTCGCTCACTTCGAAATCAGATGCCCACTCTTCGCTCCTTTGTGCGGCACTTTAAACCTGACTTTATCTTAGTGAGAGAGAGACATGGTTTACAAGCGAAACGTCACAGCCCTGCTTCCAAATTGACCATTATCGCAGTTCTCTTGCTTGTCGAAACTCGGCACCTGGAGGTGGTTGCATCATATATGTCTCTGATAACTTTCAAGCATCGCTGTTACGTGCTTCCCTTCAATATACTGATATTGGCAGCATAATTGTACATTTTGCTCTAGGTAGAACCTCGAGGAATTTGGGTTGCATTTACTTCCCTCCGAATCCCAGTGCAGATGACTTACAAATCCAGGAATACTTGCCTTTCTACTTACCAGATCTACCCGTTAACTGCAAAGTAGTAGGAGGAGATTTCAAGCTACCTGATCTTGACTGGAGATCGTGCGCCGCATCTACTAAATATTCGATGCATAACTATGAATGCGCACAACATGTCCATTCACCCACCAGGAGCAACCATATCCTCGATTTATTCCATACATTAGGCGTGCCCAATGTCTCTGCTGTTGTTCTAGACGAATTCCCTGGCAGCAATCACAAGATGGTCCAACTCTCCTTCGAAAAGCCATTTTCTGATCCTACCCGGACTAAACCCGCAGTCCTCTATAGACCATACATTTCCATACACGTGGAATCGTTTTCCGCCCCTTTGAGATCTTTGCAAAAGGAAATTTGCTTCCAAACGAATGATCCGCAAGTGGATGGCGATGAGTACTACAAGAATATGGTGATTTGTCTAGATACTCTAATACCAATGAAGTACCGGCGTCTTCCAAGTAAAACAAGATCAGTCGCCACTCCCGAAAATTTTGCACACCATCTCACACGGCTACGAACTTGCTGTTGGAAAACGCATGACTTTCCCTAGTATTGCAACAGTAAGCAATCATCGCCAAACTTGAAAGAGTTCGGTTTATCAGGGGAATGAATGCTGAAGACACGCGCTCAGTAGTCATAATGAAAACTTTGAACTCACCAAGCTGATGAAAAGTAGAAACAAGAGTACGGAAACCCAACCATCTTGATTCATGGTAATCAAATAACTAGCAATCCAACTATAATAAGCAGCGGTTTTACTAATTACTTTTGTTTGACCTTGAACGTCACTGCTGAGGTTACTTCGCAACTCCTCCCTCTGCTTACTGATGAGAAATGCTGCACAGTTGCCTTTGAACTCCGTGATGTAAACCGACTTATTTCCTTTGCCAAATTTTCATGGTATCCCGGGCCTGACAAGTTAACACCAACACTGATAAGAAAAGGTGGATCCGACATCCCTGTACTACTACTGCTGGTAACATCCACTATTCATCTGCTTCAGCTACAGTCCTAGCAATCGAAAGACCAACCTTCACTTCAATGGGAATCGTTGTCCACATTGAGATTGCGCGTTGCAATCCATGCACACTACGAGTGCTTCAAATGACCCCTGCAATCTTGGAAGTTATTTGCAATGCGAACGGCCAAATTCTGCCTGGTACGTTAAATTGTCACATCATTGGGCGTGAGTGTGAGATAGCCGGGTCATGTGCTGCTTTCTACTCCATGGAACGTAACCAGGTTTAACTTCCACCCTGAACCTTTTACGATGGACAGTTGGTCAAACGGCATGCTAAATCTGTTATTGTTATGACAGCTACGATGTTATTTTGAGCGCTGATCACTGGTGTGCAGTGACCTTACGAAGTCGGGCGGGCTAACCTGGTTACTGGTGGTTAATTCCTGCCCTCCGTTCGCATGAGTTGGGTAACCGTCATCTGGTCAGCCCACCTGTTAATTCATTTTCAGCTCTCGGCTATTTTGAGTATACCGCTTGAGTCCTCCAGGCTGCTATCATTGTACGCAACGCATCGTTCTATACACAGTAAGCACATTCTCATCCATTGTGAATTCTCTTCGTGTTCCCGTGATTTGAAAGCGGGGCAGTTCCACTGAACTAGTTTCCCACGTAGCCAGGGAGTGGCTGATTTTCTTCTGAGTTAACATTTTTCGTGATGCTTTAAAAAAGCTGGAGCACCACCGGATTAACTAAACGCGCGCTTTGAATCAGCCACTTGATCAATGAGACACCCTCGATGTTGCGCGAATTCTAGAATATCAGCGAATCATTAGCGAGAATCTCTTCCGTCCACGAAACCACCCTTTCTACTGTGCATCGATAGCCGTTCATCCGTTAACGCCCGGACATGCTTTTCAAGTCCCGGCACTAAGCTGCTCACACCAGTTCTGTGTAATTGACGGTCTTCGCTTTTCACCCGCTAAGTACCAAAACTAAAACGTTCAGGCTCACTGGATGGCTGGAAGGCATCAGCCTTCAGTTACAATGTGAAGGCGATTAACAAAAATGTTTGTTTCGCCAAGCCAATGATTTTTACATCGTTCAGCTGTGCTGTAGCAGAATTGAAATGTAGTAGCGCTTAACACGCCTCGAAATTCGTTGGCAACTTGATTGAAATTTTGCTAACGGATTTCTCATAGTATGCAGCCATCTGCAATTTAGACTGGAATATGGACTCATGATATTTCGGTAGTGGGCTATTAAGTTCTAACTATTGTTTTAAGATTTATGCTTTTGTCTTTACGTGCACCGTAAAGATGCCGTATATTATACCGCTTAATAAGTACTAGGTGTCAATGAATCTCTATTTTCTGGTGAAACATACAATCAGGCTAGTTGTGCATCAGTTTACTCTATCACCTTTTAGCATGCTGTAGAAACATATTGCCCGGTTCTCGTAACTGGACAAACTCAACGTAAACATTATTTAAAGCAGTTAGTTCCCTTCAGAAATTTGGAAAGCACGGTGACTTAGATGACATCAACCTCTCCGATAAGATCATGTGTTCCTTGGATGTGGAATCTCTATTCACCAACGTCCCACTACAACAAACTGTTGAAACATATGTGAGCTAGCTGAGCACTCTAGTTATTCGTTGCCAATTCCAGTCGAATTTCTAAAGGAATCCTTACTGCTGTGTACAGCAAATGTTGGCTTCCACTTTCAGAACACCCCATATCGTCAAATTGATGGTGTGGCAATGGGTAGCCCACTAGGCCCTGTACTTGCTGGTTTCTTCATGCTGATGATAGAAAGAGGCATATCCACAGAAATAGCCCAGTTGCCATACTATGAGCGTTATGTTGATGACATATTGGCCTTTTGTTCATCGGAGCAGCAGATTGTCCAGTTGGTGCAGCAACTCAACTGTGCACATACTAACCTGTGGGTCATCTGCGAAGTGGAACGAAAGAACTGTCTGCCATTCTTAGAGACCCTCATCAATCGCAGAGATGACAGGCTCATTAGAAGGTCTATCTACAGAAAAGCAACGTGGTCCGGCCAATACATGCACTTCACCAGCTTCACACCAGTGCGGTACAAGCGGACCCTTGTGATAACTTTAGTTAGTTGTGCTAGACGAATTTGCTCCGCTGATTGTCTAGCCGAGGAGCTAGAGTTAATTACAACAACACTCTTGGCAAATGGTTATCCACGTAGATTTATAGAGAGACACAGCCAACAGCGAGGCCCGAAAGAATTGGTGCGTACGGCAGCCAAGAAAAACATCTATATCAAGTTGCCATTCAAGGGAGACTTTACTGGATTGAAAACCACGAAACGTCTAATCTCTACTACGCAGAGAAGTTACTGTGCCGCTCAGGTTGTGGTCATCAATAGAACCTGTAACTTGCCGGTGCCTCCAACGAAGGAAGCTCAACCGATAGGGGCCAACTCACACTTGTATTACGTCACCCTAATCCCCACTTCCTCCGTTTCGCCGAGACCATTGCCATAAGCCGGATGAAGCCGGCCCTGTGTGTTCAAAAGCAATTATTTATCATCTTAAGACTGCCGTGGGCATAGGGGCGGACCTTCCGTCATTCATTTCTCACCTCATGCTTATTCGGCCACACGCATATTTAAGTATATAATTGCATACCGGTTATTGTTAATGGTAAACATTATTCTCTCACACCCTTAGCCCAGACGTTGGAACTGTGAAGTACGGTTTTTTGCCCGATTCGCATTACTATCAAACACCCTAAAACTGATGTATTCCTAAGGATGTTGAATGTTGGGTCTTGGACTGTCTGCTAGGTGTCTTGGATGCTATTGCACTGGTTCCGCACTCATGATTCATAACTACCAGTGAGTGCTGCCTTGTTTATACCAGGTTGCCACCTGTTTGTAACTGCGCTGTTGAGAGCTGCATTAATATAAATGGGCACATGATGACTGGAGTAACCCATGTAGTGCGAAAGGGAAGAATACGTTCTTGTAGCTGCGGCATCTGTGGCGCCGAAAGGACTTTTCATTCGATCGAAAGGCCATCGTTGCAGTATCACAGCGAGGGCCGCCTTACTTTATGGTAATGAGACTTCTGTAAAGTGAACGACGCGGGAGGTGGGCACACAGCGTGTATTGCCACAACAATGTGCAACTGACAACGCACAAACGCGTACAGATATGAACCGTGCTTTCTTCCCACCACGCACCGCGGATGCGGATTTGTGAAACGGGCCATTCCATGTGTCTACGAGGTTGTGCACTGAAACAACCCCACCAGGTTTTCATCCCGCATCTCCGCTTCGCACTATACGATTCTGGCCAGCCAGGACTCGTTCGAAAGCTTGCGATTTGCTCTCCTGTAGCTGCATCACTCGACCCGCGTTCAGTCCTGTGGGCTTCGTTAGCGGCGTATTTGTCTGCTTCACTACGCTGTCGACAAACGCCTCCGTTGTTCTGGGCGCAGGCTCCTTACCAGATGCCGCTCGTGATCTGCTGTCGGCTCGATCCGCAAACCTCGCAATGCTTTGTTTCGTCTCATGCATTGCGCCCGTTTGGTACTTCTCTACTATCCCCTATTTGTTGTCTTTCCACTTCACGAAAAGTCGTTGACTTCCGCCGCCCTAAATTACGTCTTCGATTTGAAGATCCTAAACTTCTTCAAGTCTCTAATGATCAGTGTTTGCGAAGCTACCGTAATGTCGGATGGCAGCAGCGTGATTGAAACGATGGTGCTCATAGGCGGGTATGTTTGATTCAGTTATTTGGAGCAACAAATAATATTGAAAAGTTGCGTTGACTTGGGCAAGTATTACTATGGCCGCGTATCGCTTACCGAGGAGAGCTTTGTTTTTCCTCCTGGATGTTGGATGGTGCAAGACTCGAAGATGGTACAAGTTGAATTGGCAGCGGGGAATAAAGCCCTTAATGACTGTATTAGGTGCTGTAGGTGCACCTGGTCTTCCAGGCTGGAGTTCTTATGAGTAGCCTTTTGCTTGGCTCGAGATGTTAAAGGACATGGCTCACAGTTGAAATCATAGAGCGTTTGCTGTCACACTAGTTGTTTAAAGTTTGTTCTGTACTGGCTTATCTGCGAGATGATGGCTAATAATGATGCCGGGCAGTGGAAACCGCAAGGAAGCTGTCTAGCCGAAGCAGCCTACTCTTCGCATCTAGTTTTTACGCTAGGCTCTCATTAGTAATTCAATGTACACAATTGTCCTGACTGCATAGGAGAGAAACATATGCTAAACCTGCTAATAGACTGCTGTTGCTAATGCTAATAAACTAAGACCTGTGCGAGACGAAGACTAATTACTTGTACACCTGATGCCACTGACGCAAAGGGCACTCGAGAACCCGCCACTTATGTCCTAGAGTACATTTATGTTTATGGTAGTCGCATGCCGATGCAGGTAGGGGTCTACACACCAACTTCAACCGCGGCTAAAACAGACATCTCGTACCACTAGTACTGATTCTCGCATGGATTTGTTACTGGCAACACTCTTGGTGAATCCAATTTTGGCTGTTCTCTTGACTGGGTAGAGTTGCGATAGATGTTGCGTACTAGTGGGTATCGGCACGTTTGTGGAGCGGTCAAATGTAAACGGCTTCGCTACAGTGGTCTGTGATGTGAAACTTCTCTTCAATTGTGGACAGCTTTGGGGTATATGAATTAGAGACGAAGGCACCGATTATGCAAGAATTCAATCTCTTGGAATAAAAGTGGAACTGATCAAAATGCCATTATTCCAGTAGGCCTTGCAAACATATTAACGAGTCTTTCACATGAGTTTCAGAAACTTTAAACCAGGTGGCTTAGTGACTTGGAGAAATATGGGGAGTGCACTTAGATAGCACGGTCGCAGGAAGTCCACCACATGCGACGGTCGACTTGTTTTCACTGATCGCTCCGTGAAGCGGTTTCTCATCGGATTTACTAGCCCATCTGGACAACTCGGTTCATGTGACAAGAAGGAGCCGAACCAATGATTATATCCTCCCTGAAGTATCGCTATGTCTTCTCGTCTTTAACGTATACTAGACAATCTGGTTACATCGTGTCGACTTGTTTGGTTACATTATTTCACCTAGTTGGTACGTGATCATTTAGAACCATCTGATCAATTTTCTTTATTGTTACCATTAAATGATAGTAGAACTCTGACGAGAGATCATTTAAAACGACTGTTCCCCTTCGGTCTGATATATTTTAAGATTACAAAGTAACTCGCATCCTAGTACACAGTCATAAACTACGGATGAGCAGCAAACTGTCCAACTGTTTAACTCGCTCACAGCTGGACCGCGTGGAGCAATAACAGAGGAAGAACAATGAACAATGAATGTATTCGGGTTAAGTCCGTTTGGGTAGTTTGGTGGTGATAACTAAATAAGAATAAATAGTCAGTACTTTACATATGCAAAGAAAATCGTTTGCTCCGCTATTGTGCTCTAATTCGCGCATATATATATATATATATATATATATATATATATATATATAACACTAGGCCAACGGCACAATTGACAGCGTGCCACAACGTATCGACAAAGATAACAAAACAATAATAGAAGAATATGGGGGTTAGGAACGAAGTGTGGTACTGCAGTTATGGGGGTAGCGTTTTTAAAGCTTGGCTGTCATTGTGCACTGTTTCTTGTTATGTTCGATAGGATTTCCAACCATGTGTGCGTGTGATCCTTGCTTCCCCAACCAGAGACTCGGGAGCGCCCGATTGCGCCTTCAGACTTTTGACCTAAGTCGTTCGCTGGTCAACTTGTTTCCAGTTCCAGCCGAGTTCTTTGCGCGAAAATAGTGCATGTTGGGGCAAACGCTCAGTAGGCATGCAAAGCACATGCCCAAGCCACCGAAGACTATGCAGTGAAAGTATGCGGCTCAGCGGTGGGCAGTCTGTCTGCTCTGAAAATCCTTCGGCAAACATCCTCATTGCTAATGTGATATTGCTAACGTACATCAGCAATGCTCCGAATGCAGCAGTGATCAAAGTCACGCAACCATAAGGCAGGCCGCTTTCACCGTGGCATTGTAGACTCGCTCCTTCAAGGTGAGACTCAAGTCGTGTGGACGCCAAAAATGGTGGAGGCCTGCAAACGTAATCCGGGCCTTAGGGACGCGCTAAGTGCGAGTACAAGGTTACGGCTGGGAACAACTGAATGTTGTTGTTGCTAGTGGCAACACCGACGAAGTGAAGTATACTTAAATTTGGCTGGTGATGCTGCTTTTAGAATGCCTTGTCGAGAAAACGTAACGTTCCATCGAACCCCCTAACCAGCTCAAAGACAAGACTGCTTGGCATACAATCGGAGCTACTAAGTGTTGGTTCTCCTTTTATCAAACCAACCATTGTTCACTGTGAGTCATTGTATAGTTGTGGCGAGCAGATACTTACCTATTTGTGCTAACAATGATCACACATCCGGTGACAACTGACGTTCTCGGTTTCGAACTGTACGGCCCTGGGTCCCGCCTGCATCACAGCTATGACCAGTCAGTACCTGCAAGCCTTCAGCAGCATAGGCGCCGGATTACGGAACTTCCCTAAAACCTGCTTGGTGCAGTCAATAAGCGATTTGAGTTACCCAGGGTGAAGTGTCAAGCAGTGGCATAAGTTGCAGCTTGGCTACAGTTGTAATCGAAAGCAATCGAACAGCTTACTGATTTGTCCTCTGATCGAGTACCAACGGTGCTCAAGCATTAGGCCACCAAATTAGTTTGCAAAGCCTTATGGTTGAAGAAATGAGATGCTCCGAGCGGTTTACGCTCGGCCAGATAGACGGCTAAGTTAATATGAAACTACAGGTTACTCTTCATGTCAGGTGGCCACACTAATTGCCTATGTGCCAGATCTGAAGTGTACCCATCTCAACTAAACAAGATCAACTACGTTAACCGGATCGCATTGAATCGAAACTTTACAAGCCCAAAGAAGTTATCGTTGCAGCTGCATGTTTAGAAACGATTCCTAGCATCATCTCAAATGTACACAATAACATCAATTCACATCGCTCACACATTCCAAGGGTACAACCTGCGCAAATTACTCATAAATGACGCAGCTTAAGTTAAATGGCAATCGCTCGCCTTGCGCAAATAATATCCTATGCGCTGTTCCTGATGTGAAGTTGCTACAATGAGCCTCAGCCGAACGAAAGGGAGCTTGAGTACAGCAAAAGAAATGCGACATATCAACAGATCACACTTAGTACCGGTGATCCCATGAGTAAGGCCATTGTTTTAGATGGCTCTAACGCGGATCTGCGAAATGGAAGCCATTGCTAAGAAGACTGCGTTAGATTAACAGCTTCACACGTTAGATTGATCCGAAATAGCGACGGGACCTTTGGATTGGCGGTTGGTGGATCAAATGGTGCGCTTCCTTACACCGAATGCCCGCTCTAGTGGAGAAATTGTCCATCCTCCTTGCTAACACTAACTTAGCCCGAGGATTGCGTCAAGTGGGAACTTTGTGAAGTCTGATGCTAACTGAAGTCCTGCTCTAAGTATTGACACTTTTGATCAAACTGAACGGTAAGCTTAGGTTTTTGCCTTGATGATGGTCGGAACTACGAGACAAGCAGCTTTGGTACTACCTTTTAACTCATGATATACTACATGGACTTCGTGTTTAATATCAGCAGAGCCTACTTGCTTGGAACCGGATGATGTATACTGCAGAACCGCTTCCCTTGCATTTATATTATGGAAGATCAGTTTAAACGAGGTTTTCGAAACATCGTCTACTGCATAGCAAGCCCAGATGCATGATTGTAATATACGCACTATCTCTCGCTTTCCTTTAGATAACTTTGACTGTATGTGTCGAGCTTAAGATATCGCTGACTTCCAATACACTCATTATACTCGCTGATAAAATTTATGGAAGGGAATCACGCAAACTCTGTACAAGGATATCATGTTTGTCCCATCAGCGTATTCGCAACTTGAACCGCCCCATCGCGGTGCGGAAGCAGTAAGAGAACCATGGAGAGTCGTCCAGTTGCTGAGAAATCAGCTGGCTTCCATGTAATCGCCATTGTGAATGCAATAAAGACGGAGTACTCGCACAGGTGGTTTGCTCTAGCCTCATTAGTTAAGATCTAGCTGACGGAATGACGTGTCACAGATGACGAAATACCTAAAGCTTATCAGCACGTAATCGGTCCAGTTTAAAGTACACAGGACTGGGAGGTTGACGAAGCCATATCTCTCCAGTTAAGACAGCCTTGACTGCTGACTACGAGGTACGACTGACTGCGTACCCGACTGTGGTTCATCTTATTCATGATGGTGCTGGATTTAAACAACGGTTCCATCGCGGAAGCAACATCGATGTGTCTAGTGTGCTTGCTTTCCCTAAGTTGTACCTTACTGCATGTCGAACAGACACCATTTCCGCATGAGTCTTAAACACAGTGTGCGCGCTTGTCCACGCTGTATATGCCGAAGCTTTAGACACTAAAATTCATTATAGTCATTAATTGCTGTCACCGTGATGCATCTATTCGTGAGTGACATCAATGTTGGTGGAGGCTGAATCGGCTTCGATTCGATTGTGGTTCTCACTCATGTAAATATCAGCCTCTTACTTTGGAGCTTACGTGGCACGATGTGTACATAGGTGCACCTCAACCAGACCAGACCTTAGGGTGATGCAATGGTCTACACGCCTCAAAGATCCATTCAGCTATGCTGGGTGGTCTATTTTGCACATCCAGAGCCAATCATACCAGATTGGTCAATGGTTAGATACCAGACAAACGCAGTCTCTTTGGACTCCAGATTAGAGGTTGGAGTGAAGGTGGTCCTTTTCTCCATAAAACGGATTCATTGTAGTCCGTTGCAAAATTCCCGCTGCGCTGCAGTCAACTTTTGAACCAAATGTTTCGTTCTCATATCTGGGCCTGGAAACCTGACAATATTCTGCCCACGTAATACAATGAACACTTTCTCAATCAATATTTCATTGCTCTGGCCGTCGCACAGGACAACCAACGGTGCCATAGCTGTTACATCGAACAGGCTGCGTTGGAGGGAAGATGCTACCGCTCAGAGCTTCTTGTCTCCCTCACCCCCTTTGCTCAGTTTCAGTTCTATCGAACACTACTAAGGTAACTTTTGTCCCCCTCTGTTGTCAATCTCCTGCTTCTTGGCACTCCTTCGTCTTGATTCAATAAGCTTTTATTTTATACCGGGTGTTTTGTTAATCTGGTCCAGAGCTAGGAGCGGCTGTACTCAAGTGCTGTGTTACAACCGGTACGCTGAATTGCTAACTCTCTAATGGCGCAAATTGCTTTGCTGGCAGGGGTGAGATTGGACACAGACGCCACATGTGTGCGTACGATCACAGAGCACACCGAGCCGTTCGGCTGTGAGAAGTGAACGTTAGCTAGACATCACAACCGCAATGAATGCGTCATGCCTCGACCGCATGACAAGACCTAGGGAATGCACACCGTTCAGTTGTGAGAACTGGACGTGAACCGGACACCTTATAGCCGCAATGCACCCGGTCATGCTTCGATCGATCGGTAGTCGGCCTTCATGCAGTTGAAAAGGCAGTAAAAGGATTTCCTGCGATGTGTGTCGCTGCGCTAGCAACTGAGAAAAATAGCCTGGCCGTATGTGATGACCGGTCAATGGGCGCAGTATTGCTATCGCCACAAAAATTGTTATCGCCTCTTGGCGACCTTCCAACAAACCCGTAAGCTTTTATTAGGCTGCGTTCACTGCTAAAGGAAATCATACCACCAGGAGCACATTGTAAGGTTACTGTGTTGTTCGCTTTACCGTTTCGCTAGCGTGTTCGTTACAGCTTAAAAGTTACCTTCACAGGCGCATAAAAACTATTTCTTGACTTGACTCGACGTGACAGTGCTCTTAGATTTCAGTCTAGCCCGACGCACTGGAGGCACCCTTAGACAACACACCAATTTAGTCATGAATGCAACTATTACCCTCACAGACAATTACTAGTGGTACAAATTGGTCAGACCTTCCATAGTGTTTCCCATGTACCATGGAGAATATACATTTCTTCATTTTTTCACTTATAATTGCATGAAAGCTGTGAAATATCTGTACATAGCAACAAATTTGATGTCCGAAGTCCCTCCCCCGTCATTTTGACTACAGAGGAGCATTCTCCGAATGGTGTTGGCGAGCACTTTCTGCAATGTCTCCAACAAAATCTGCCCATATTCGACTCACAGGCAATCGCAGGGCGTCTACCCAGTGAAGTCGACAAGCTTATGTTCAACAGAAGATACTATCCCTTCTTTTACTTCTACTTGAGCACTTGGTCCTCGCTAAGACATACGTGCCTCAATCTGTACATGTTGTTACAGGTTGGCCAACAGGCAGCACTTGCCCGAACACCAGAGCCTCTATCAATTGATACCTAGTGTGTATCTGGAACTAGCCTGCAAGCTTCGAGCTCTGTGCTCACCCTGCGATCCTCCTACTCGAGACACTGTTGGTACTTTCTTAATGCATTCAGCTGGAAATTATTCAACTGCAAGTGCCGATCAAGTGGGTATGGGCATTGTTCTGATGCTTACGGTTGAAGCTGTCCGGATTGATTGAGTCCCAATAAACAGGTGGATGTGTGCTGTCCGATTGGCTGGTTGGTTCAAACTTTCCAACTCACTCGAGGCAAAAATGTACCAGTTTCTTATCGCTGTGTACGTGTAGACAAACTGTAGTACTGGTTCGGTGAGGCATGACTTCTATCGTCAACTAAACGAATTCCTTTTCTGGATGTTTGTGAGAAAAATTACTGGTACTGTAGTGCCGGTTAGTGATCCAAATGCCCAAGCTGCAAAACTATCCACGGATGACTCGCATCTGGGTAGGCAACACGGTGTAAGCTCATCATCATTATACAGGTTACCTAGTGTTGGGAAACACCTCAGTTACCGTTATGGTGGCGCAAGGAAGAACAAAATCTGATGGGCTCTCGCCAACTCTTTTCGGTATACCGTGGCATTATCAGAACATGCGATACTGGTTGGTAGTGTGTATCTGCAAGTTAAACACAAAACCGGACAAAGCAATTGCCAATAGCACAAACACTGCTGTGTGTCATATTCGAAACATGTGTGATTGTATAGCAGGTGGGTTTTTCACAAGTGTTGTGCGTTGTGTGGGCCAGATAATAAGAACAATGTTCTGTCACACAAAACAAACAGAATATTCATGGGTTTTGGTGAAAACATTTCAACTCTGTGTATACCCACCTGCAGTCAGTTGTACACTCGATTCGGAACATGTGGCTTATTCCCTTTTTGTGGCACAGTAACAAGTTTCACGCACAGTTCCGTGACGCCGTCTGGCTCCGGTCTTCCAAAAACTGGATTCTACTCGGGTTAGGTTAGCTCTAATCCTAACAGCTACTGTGCCGCAAGCTTCCGTAATGACAAAGATGAGCGGTTACTACATCTGCATACAGGTTCTCGTCTCCCGTGAGCGTTGGCTTCGGACACAGCATTCGCAGAAGGGGGACATAATGTCCACCAGTCTCAAACCAGCCATGCCAGACACTCGATCAAATCGCTATTAGTTACTGGTGGAGTGGCTGTGTCCAAAATTGCCAGTCGATTTGGAACCTGAGTTTGGACTCCGACAATGCATTTGCATGTGCTGATCTGCGTGTGTTTCTCGACAGATGCCCACGATGACGATTTAAGCGCATATTCGCCAACTGACAAAACCCCGTAGTTCTGAACGCATCTTAAACTGCGCTGGCGTCCAAGCTGATTGAGCGCTCACCGAACACACCTGACGTACGCGGGTTCCCTGTTTTCTAAACATCAACAGATACGGATACCCCTTCGTGTGGTAGATCTGGGAGCTAATTTGGACACTGGCATTTTACGCATTTTGTGGAAATTTTGGATGCTTACCTACACATTCCGACTTGAAGTGGAAACAATGGGACGCGCAACGATCTCAGAGTCTTAAGCTGAGCACTTGAACTGTAGTTTAGTCAGAGTGAGTTATTATCTTCCCTATCGGCCATTGGTCATCCATCTTTCTGGGCCGTCGCCTTAGATCCGCCCTCACTCGCGAAGATCTAATGCGAGGTCGGAATACCGAAACTGGAAAAGGCTGCGGAAACGGATAAAGTTCACACAGCTATCTTCAATTTCAAGAGGCCTGCTTTTGTCTAAGCTTTAAATGAGTTATTAGCGAAACTGTGAGAAAAGGAAACCGTTCCAACCGACTGCAGCAGATTCATGCTTTTCCTGACGAAAAAGGGACACATGTTCAGTATACAGTAAACATAAAGCTATCAGTCCACTCTCCATCGACTCTAATTTCTGTGCGGCTATCCTTCTTAGCTTGGCTAGCACATATGAAAGCCAGATTCGTGAAGAGCAGGCCGTTTCCTTGAGATTGGGGATGCATTAACCTCATCTAGTTTGCGCCAATTATTGAAGCACTGCCAGTTAGGTTGGCGACCCACCGCTGTCGTGTTCCTCAACATCAAAAGTGCATTCGATTCGATGGATTGACGTGCACTTTGCCACTGCCTGTTAGGAAAGGTCTACCCGAGAAATACGTAAAAGTGATCAGTGGGCTTTATTGGAGTCGTTCGGGAGGAATGGGGGCTTATTGCATACTGTCAGCATCATACAATGTCTACAACTGAGATGCCTGATCTCACTTTTTTCCTTTAACTTCACTCATGACGAGGTTACGGGAAGTACGTTCACTGTAAACGACTTGGGGGTAGAGTTTCTCCCAGCTGATCTAGTTCGTGACTTTGAGTTTGCTGATGATATTACTTAACTCTCAGGTAGCTCATAAACGTGCCAAACGACACTGGACTGATTAAAACTGGCTATCAGTGGTATAGTGTTCCACTTTTTACCCTCCAAATAATAAGTTTCCATCTTAGATTGTCAAGTACTACTCCCAGCACTCAGAATTGGTGTAGATAAGCTAGAAGTTGTTTAGTAATTCAACCTCCTGGGCAACTGCAGCAGCGCTATTGGAGTGAAAGATAAGATCGCAAGCTATTTAGCAAAAGTTAGATGTAAGGTTGCTAAATTTCACCACTTCTGGCGCCAGCACCACATCACTCTGATCCTGCAGTATAGAATTTACAATGCAGACGTCTGCGAAATCCACTTCGACATTCCTTTATCCGTTTTTCTGTTGGCTGCATTTGATGGAACAACGCAAAAAATCTTCCAAGGGCTGCCCTGTTTATAAATACTTTGACGCTTACGTATCCTCTGCGATTATTTGTACCAATTGTATCAGACGACCATCAGATTACATCCCATCCTAGAGATGCGTATTGCAGTTTTTTAGTGTTGTTTCATTCCGCTTCTTTAATTTTTTTGTTTTTTTCTTTTCTTGGCTGTCCACGACTGCACCGATCTCCTGCGGTTATGCAGAGTAGCCTCCATGCTAAATACTAACATGTACTCAAGGCGAATTGCCATAAACCCACTGGCGATTAAATAAAGGTGTCGGATATAAATCTGTCGGACGTTGAGACGGGCTGAATGGCTGGAGTGCCTATTCGCTGTACCTACAATAGTAGCCCCAAAGCTGAGTTTATGTAGTGTTGACTTACTTGCTATTTATCAATATCAGCTAGTGACGGGTTGCTTATAATAGTGGCCATAAGAAAGAATCAGCGTGACGACGACTTACTTTTAAGTGACATCGTCACATAGTCAAATGAGGACTGGAAGTACATACGAAACGCTTCGAAGGACTACTTCGTATGGAAGCAGGTCCCCAGGATGCGGTTCCAGGCACGGTGTTATTAGGTTATTTGAATTGATAGAACCTGCCAATAGTCTTTTAGTAGCTATGAAAAACTCAAAAACTTTCTCTATTATACAATTATGTTATACAAAATGATCAGACAAGGTAGTTGGTTTGTGTCTTGCACTGCTGAGTCATATACCATCTATTTATTTATTTATTGTACGGTGGCGAAACCTTGCACATCAAGTCTAATGACGTAAACGAGGCTGCTGCATTCGACAAACACTGCGTTCGCAGTTTAGCTCACATCTGGTGGGAACACCGCGTGCGCAGTGAGTGTGTTCGGCGTCGTGTATTTGGTGCAGGAAGAGCGACTTAAGCGCTCAGCACCATTATATCACGTACCAGGCTCCGGGCCACGGGTTGCGCATGCCACCACACCGACTATCCCGATATGTGTTTGCCCGCCCGGGATCTGGATGGAGGAGGAAAAGGGGAGGCCAAGTGCTGATTTAGTCAAAAAGAATGAAAACACAATACGAATTTGGCGACGTTTGGTGCCTCTCGAATGCCAGCTTGGGGTCCGAAAGAAAATGATCGCGTTTGGTTGGAGGATGCACTTGCTGATATGGCCATTAGCCGACCTCTAGCGTTTGTGTTGTTTCTTTGTCCCCGCCCCCCCATCCCGCGTAGTCTTATCCTCAGCGTCAGCGCATAATACAAATCAAAACATGACAAGACTTTTCATTTCACTATTTTCTCTTTCCGATTGTTGCTTTTACCTAATTTAATTGTGTTATAGCTAAATTGCTGGGGTGTTTCACATCCATAGCAGTATGTAGACTGACTTACTGATTTTGTCTGTAGATAGAGCTGGGCAGATGAAGTACAAACTTGTGAATGTTCGTGGTCTTAGTCATCGGTGCACCTAGAGGCGGCTGTTCCAGTACGCTATGAAATTCTGGAAGATGCAACTCTAGCAAGGGATAACCAACTCGTTGCATTTCTGACTCTAGCTCACCACAAGATCTGGGTGCATGACCAACACTTTGCGTCTTGTTCGGCGTTGAGTGAACGTCATTCGAGCCACTCAAGTTTTAGCAACTAACGCCCACCACCACTAGCATCGTTAAACGAACAAGTGTACTTTTTTGAGGCCATGATTGGACCGATGTGGACAAGTCGTGTCGGTAATTCGATGAGTTATCTCCGTTGCTCTCTCATTTCATAGCTACTTTACGGGCGGAAGGTCGACGGTTATTGGCTGCATACTTTCAATTCTTTGCCCAGCTCACTAACCTAATCTCCTCTGTAGATGCTACAACGTTTTCATGCCGTAGCTTGTACTATTCGAAGGGCTCTAGCCACTCGCTCATGCGCAGTCCGCTTCAGTGAACAGTGCTCACCCAATGGTCGACTTCCTCCAGTAACATTTTATTGACACTCGTACCGTTTCTCCGAAATATTTTGTAACCCACCCCACCAAACGCATTGATTACTTTGAGAAGTCATTTTATTCCGTGACATAGTCGTCAACTTTGTCTCGGACGGCGTACATAGGATGGAGTGTGGGAAACTGAATGGCATCAGTTGCGGGAACTGTAGATGCTCACACATCGACATGCTTACCATTTATTTAGATCCATGCTTGGCCTACAAGTTGATGGTCAATGCTTCGTCGTTACCGGTGTCATCCCAACAATTGCATCTTACTCGGGATCGTTTAAGTAAATCACTGTTTGGAAGTTGAACGTAGAAGGCGCATGCCTCTCCACGCGCGCAACCACCGGAATTATGTGGTTTGCCAAAGGAACTTAGCTATCACCGACCACATGTTGTAGTTGGGTTACCGATACTCCACCATGGATGTTTGCGATTTTGTTCCCTTTGTAGCCTAGTCCATAGCAGATAACTTCGTCAGACAGAAATCGCGTTTTCAGTAACTTTTACTGCCGGTAACCGTGCACCACTTTGCTAACTCCTTAGAATTGTCTTGGCATCATACAAGTCTAATAGCGGACTTCATTATATGTGTATAACGATGAGACTACCTCAGCCATGAGGGTTGCAGATGAGGCCCAGGCGATGCCCCGCGAACTGGCTGAAGTGGTGGACTGCTTGCTTACGGTTACCCCGGATGCAGCGCTCGTCAGTGAGTTTGTTGAGTTTCGTTTGTGATCAAGGAGTCATAGATGTTCTCGTCTAATACACGGGGCACACCGTAAACCAGATAAGAACGGAATATGTGTATGTGATCAAGGAGTATCTCAGAACTGTACTCACTTATATTCCTGTTTGGTTGGCACACTATATGGGAAGAAATTTAGGACTTTTGACGCTTCATGGCTCTCCACAATGTGGTGTCGGCACACCCGCAGAATGCAACATTCAAAGTTACAATGATAACCTTCAAGTATATCCTATTGCGTTGGTGGTTAGAACGCCAACCTACAATTTGCAACTTGTTAGTCCGTCAAGTACATGATGGCAATGTTGAGCTTGGTCAAATCAATAGGTGGGAAAGGTTGGGCTTGGCGATTTATCGGCCAATAGTTGGCCCTGTTAGAGAGATCACGGATGTCAGCCACACAGACAGCACGTGAAAATCGATCGATCTGCAGCACGTGTGTTTGTCTATTAGCTTGAAACTTTCAGCCAACCACATGGCACGTGAGCATCGATTGGTTTCGACCAAGTGTGTGGTTAACATCTTTCCAGCCCAGTCGGTTATAACATCAGATGTGCAAGTAAACGTTTTCAATCAGTGTCAATTCTGTCTTCTAACAACCAAGTGGGCGTTATAACAGTCTGGCGACGGGAATAGTTGGGCGAAATCACCAAGGTCAATTGGATCGAAAGTAGAAATTATTTGAATTTCTCGCACAAAATTTTTCAGCACACGGATCAGAGGTTCCAGAGAGCAAACGTGATACTTAACTCAAAGTTGCATTGGCTAATGGAATTCAAGCGTTCACTTACGACCCAGACAGTGGCAATACATTTGTAGTTTAGTACAAGAGACATGAAGACATGAAGACATTTTTATTGTCGACGGTTCAGCATTGGATGAATCAGCAAAAGTACGGCTGTTGATGCAAAAGCTTGGATGTTCGGACCACACAAGATATTGCAATTACATTCTGCCAATACACCCAAGAGATTATAGTTTTCAGGAAACCGTGGATAAGCTTACCATATTTTTGGACAGCGGTCATCTATATTTAATGTTCGTCATAATTGTGTACAGCTTATTAGAGCGGAAGACGAGATTGTGACATATGCAGGTGGAGTGAACAGGGCGTGTGAAAGGTTCCAGTATAAAAGAATGTCAAACGATCCATTCAAAGCATAGATTTTTGTGTCTAGCTTAATATCGCCTGCAGATTCGGATACAGAACAAAATTGCTACCAAAACTGGATTAGCTGTGACATTTCCTTGTACGATTTAACCACGGAATATTTTAGAATAAAGAACCTAAATTGTGATTCACAAATTTTACAGTCAAACAACTGTTATTTAGACATGACTTCTGTTGTTAATATTACCAAATCAAACGTGGAACAGAACAGATTTCAAAAGCAAAGGTAGTTTTAACCACCACCTACACTATGCTGGAATTTTGGCGCCTGGTACTTCGCATGCTTTTGTGAGTTTCGATTCCATAAATGTCCAGATTGTGACACATTAGGTCACAAGCAGTGACTCTGTGTCCGTTTGTTCAAGCAGCACCAATCAACCCGATTCAGACGGCAGTCAAATCTAGTGTCCACTGTAGTGGAAGGCATGGCCGAAAGTTTACCATGTTATTAAGTAACAATTTACCAGTTACCTTACAAAGTGACACTGCTTACGACCCAGCAATCATTTCATATTCGACTTGGAAAAGCATTAGAGAACCGGAGTATTATGTTTCAAAGCGTATTGCTCGGAACGCTTCTGGCAAACCAATTGCCTTTTTGCGATAAGTAAACTGTGAGTTCACATTTCGAAACAACGAATGCAGTGGAACAGGTTACATTGTAGCAGAAATGAATTCAATTTATTAGGCATTGAATGGATAGATGAGTTGCAATTATGGGATGTTCCAATCAGCTCAGTTTGCGCTTCACAAATTCAGAGAATACGAAATGTGTTTTCAAGTTCTGTCGCAAATGTTGAAACAAAAGTAAAAAGGGCATTTTGGCAAAATTGCAGGAAAAGTGTGCTAGTGTTTTCAAACCAGAACTTGGATTATGCGCCAAAGTTCGAGCTTCTTTGTGCGTCGCACCTGAAGCAAGGCCACTATTCCGTCCTAAAAGACTCGTACACGACTCAGTCGTCCCGAACACAATGACTTGGCGAAATTAGGCGTGCTAACCAAGGTAAATTATTCAACCTGGGCTACTCCCCTTGTGGCAGTTAAGAACGCCAGTAGCCTAGTGTGTATTTGTGGGGCTTTTTTCCACAAGACTAAATGATACACTTCAGACTCAACGAGAGTTATCACCGGCTCCAGCTTATATCATTGTCTTCTGAGTCAAAGCTAAACTACGCTTGATGTGAGTCATAGTTCCCATTCCATTTACCGGTTGCTGATCGACGCGGTTTATTCGCCTGGGGATCCAGGGCTAAATGCTTTATGTTTCAAATGTTTCCGTACTACTTCTTTACAGCAACTTAGACCATGGTGTGTAGTAATTAAAGGGATCGTAGATTAGCGAATCAGATTTATCTAACCCTGGAAGGAGTCCGAGTTACACACAATGCCGAACTCTTTAGTCTCAGCTACATGTCCTTCCGTCCACTGTGTTTCCGCTTCCGGGTTCAAAAAAGGCAATGTTCTCTGATGCTTTGTTGATTGGCTCCCCCCGTTTTGGTGTCAGGCTCAGATCCGTCCGGTTTCAGTTATCCCACTTGACTTGGTGGGGGCAGCATCTGCAATGAAAAGTCAATACAAGTATGTAACTAGATGCCCCCATTAAGGGTGAATTTTCAGCTGTACCGACAGGTCATTAATTACTACATCGGTGCATCAGACCACAGGCGTCCGATGAAAGAGTAGGAAAGATACATCTGTTCCATTCATATGCACATTTCATTTTTTGCAATGCATATTGCACCCATTTTGTTAAAATAAACACCGTGAGTGCAACTTGCAATCACCAAATGTCAACAAACCGAGCCAAGCAATTCCCCGGAAAAGCTGCATTGGATTTCCCACTGATAACCTTAACTCAGGTGATAACGAAACGACTACGAATAAACCACCTAACTGAGAGAAAAAATCCAATACCCTCAGAGCACGAGGCCACTTGCAAAATGGCCAGGTGCCAGCGTTCAAATCGACCCTCCAATGAGCTCAGACGAACGGTGGCTTAGCGACTCCAGGCAGACAGCTGCGCACGGACCATCGGTCGTAAGGTGGTCTATTTTTGCCGAGCCAACCACGATCTAATGCCGGGGGTGGATCGATTGAATTGGACAAAGGCCATTGGTCCGATCCTTCGGATGAACGGGGAGTCCAAGCAACGGCTGTGTGTGCGGAAAGACCGATGCAGGGGGCCGATGCAGAGACGAGCTGGCAACTCGCGCGGGGGAGAGGGGGATTTGATGATGCTCAACAAAGGGTAACACACATGTGCGAAAAAAGGCTCCAGACAAGGTAAATCGCGAAATCCTGTGACGAGGACCATTACACAGTCTGGATATGAAGCAGCGCGCGTTCAGCTCAGCCACATCACTCGGCTGGCGTGCGATTCGCGACAGCGTGTGCGTGTTGTGTCACATCACAGGAACCTATGCTGAGGTTTGTCAGTGACTTTTTCGAACAATGCATGATTACGTTACAACGCGAAAACACTCGCTACAAATTAGATCGGTCCAAGTATCAGCTATCGACACCGCAACCTTTCGGAACATCTGCAGAGTACATATGCCGATTTGTCGATTTGAATACGTCCGCAGAATTGCATGGCTGCATACAAGGTACCTCGATATAGTTGTTCAGAGTTGTTTGCGGCATGAAAATATGCAAAGCGAAAGCGCTTCTCCATCTTCCCACCGTTCAAATCATCAAAACAAGCGGTTTATTCTCTGCGGAGCTTGTGTAGTCAGGATGACTCTGTAAGCGTGCACCGATTTTTCAGTGTATGCCACGAGCCCTCTGAAAATGGCGCAATCAAAGTTTTTCCAAACTAGTGCAGTAAACATGCCCGAACCTGATCCCCGACAGGTGTAATCACCAATGTTTATGTAGCTTATGGCTAGCCATCTATTGTATAGATCCCACAGCAGGCTTGCATCTGATAAATTTCGATATGTGTGGCATTTCTAGACTTAATCAGTGAGCACGTACAATTCGTACGTTTCAACCATATTTGCGCTGTTACTCTGTTATATAAAGAGTTATTCCCACCGCCCACATGGAACATGCGTGCGTAACACACGCAAACAACCCGAAAGTGATGATGGTTAAACTGTCGTTTACGATGGTTTCTTAACTAGTTATCACCTATAAGTTGGCTTCTATTTCAGAAGCCAGCTCGTTTATCCGTACGGCTTTCGCCTTCGCGTCTGCCACTAAGTATAGCTGGGGGGTGCGTGAACTCTCATCCGCATCCCGAGCGACAAGTATTCGCGATAATTTGCTGCCAAATTAAATCCGATTACTGTGACCGCGATATCAGTTCACCGTACGAACACTGTGAGGGCGCCGATGAGTTGCTGAAGTTAAATGCATCACTGTACTCAAAAATTATGTGCAATAACAGCATGCGCATTAACCGACCGCATTCACACTCGCTGTTCTTCTCGGTATGCGATCATGCAAGGTCATGTCAGTCGGGGGTTGGGCACGAATCGAAGATAACCGGCTATCCTGATATTCTTCGTGCATGTTATTTTACTTCGAGTGCTGAGGTACGACGGTTCGAGTCATCGTGATATACGCCACCACGGTAGTGTACCTCAACAAAATAACCTGCAACCTGTCTAAAAGATTACTGGGTGTGTGAAGTGAGATCACTGCTGGTCCCAGGACGCCAACATATGTGCTTCAGACCCTCAAGGCAGTTGGTGTCTTTAATTTCATTGTCGAGTCTAACACAGGCTAATGTAAATCGGACGTTCGGGTGAATTCTTCATGCCCGCTGACCATGACATTATCTGGGTGCATTTCCTGCACATCTACTATAAAAACATAGCATGTAGGTGTGTGTGAATCACGTGACGTAAGCAGCCCACACAGCTCGCCTCACATCCGGTCATGGATACCAGCAAAAGAGGGGTGACTTCAGCTCGGTAACACCTTAGTCCTGTACATAATGCCTTCGATCGACCGACTGCTGTCTAACAAAGGTCATACCTAGTGAATACCATGAGATGGGTCTTCACGGCAATTTACCGTGCAGTAGAGAAATAAGTACCATGTTGCACAAACCGGTCGGCTAGTCCCAGCTATTCTTAAACGTTTGTGCAGAATTGCGTGTACTGAAATTGCTGATTAGCAGAGCTCCACACTTTAACTTGTCGATATACGTCAAACCAACTAGACCGCGTCACTGGAACACTCCCAGTACATCAGTTGTTCAACGTGTAGAAGTTTCACTTCAACTGGGTCAGCTAGGATCAATGTGTTCATGATCGATGCCATTACAAAGTTATAGTGGGAAGAAGACTAAACCGTTTACTATAAGGGACACGACGGTTGGGGTGCTGTGTGCTTTGGTGGGGCAGTACAAGAATACTGGGGGAATCCTCCGTTTTGTCCATCAGGTATCAGCATAACAAACCCAGATGCCTTTCACTTGAGTCATGGCAAACCACATGCCACTTAGCCTGACTACGTCGTTGCTCTTTCATTCTTATAGATAGTGAGACAAGTGACACATTTGGGCGGTAACTATAGGGTTGGAGCCGCCTTTTATCTTCAACATTCTAAACAGCTTGACGACCACTAAACGATTACAACTGAATACGTATGCTCAGCTGATAGGGGCAATAATCGCAAGTCGAGCACTCCGTTATTCGGTAGGTGGTGACCTGATAACATTTCCATGCCGGGTAGAGGGTACCCAAGCAGCGGAGCTTCCTAGCTGTCTTTGGATAACATCGAGGATTGATCGTGTGTTTCGAGGGTATTGTTTCATTACAGTCGTGCAGTTCATGTGGGCTTTCGTTGGTACTTGGGCGTTACAGCAAGCATTGAGCATCTTTCAGGTAATGTAAAGCGCGTTTTTTTGCAAAACATGACTCAGTTTTAGCAATTATAGACTTTGGGACATTGTATTTACCCAGCGTAGCAAAACCCTGCCCTATGAAACGTGTAGTATAACAATAGGAGGCTCCTAGTATTCTGAAACACTGCATCTCAAGCGACTCGTATCAGATGTAGACTAGACGATACATTCCAAAGTGCACGATAATTAGCAATTAATTGAATCCGCCTCATGTCGCGATGGCAATACAAAACTGAGGCAAGTGGGGCTCAATCGGACATGCCGACTGCTTTATTCTCTCTCGATGCCTAAAGAGTTGACATGCTTGTAGATTGAAAACGACTACGATTCAGCGAAATTGTTATGGTTATGATTATTATTATTAAATTGGAGCAAAAATCTAATCATCTCAAAACAGAGCCTTGGGGTTGTTACAAAGCTATGCAGACTAACCAGGTAGCCTTGTGCACACTTCGGTTGTAGCTCACTCTTCCTGTTCCAAATCGGGATTTGTTGGGTGTGTTTGTGCGAATGTGATTTCCAGATCAGCCACAATAGGCAATAAATGATTGTGTTACTGCACGGTTAAGCTATTGCATCGGCACCATATTATACATTGGGGAAAATGATTAATGGATTTCTCCATCCCGGATCGAGATGTCACTTGAACGCGCCAGCAGTTAGTCTTTAGTAATGACTGCTACCAGTTGACCAGCATCAGCGTAGTTATTCTTACAAGTTGGTTAACGTGCGTGCATCTAAGTTCATCGAGAAAAATGCTTTGGAGCGATTGCTTACCGTATCACATCGGATGAACTAATGGATCAACATCATCCGCTCTCACGGCCGAAGAAGATCTAATCTGAATCAGGACAAAAAGGGTAAACATATGGGCTGCCTTCTGGGACACAAGGGTGAGTAAGCAGGTGAAACGGTTACGCTATCTGTGTATAGGTTGTGTTGCACCATCACCACAAATTTCCATGACCCCGTGTCCATCTGCAGCAAGACCAGTTGCCGTTACTGGCACATTTAACGGCAATGGCTGCCGCAGTGTTAATGCTAAAACGGTTGCCTACGCTCTCCCTGGCCTACGGTGTAGATTACAGCCACCTGTGTCTTCGGGCTGCAGTACTATTTCGAGGACCTTTTCCACTTTCACCTGCAACACATGAAAACACACCCGTAAGCCACCACGGTTTCGCACACTATGTTGTGTGAATCTTCGTTAAATTAAATCTTTATTGTTTATACTCAGAATTTATCGGCAAGTCCGAAGTGCGGACGGCGGGCTCCATATTGAAATAAAATCTAGGTTTCCGAAGACAGACAGCTACTAGTGTCACCGAATTTTCTTGCAGTTAAGCTGAGTATTCTGATGCACACAAAGCCTATATGTCCTCGTAGCCACTTATCAAAGTGACATGTGCGAACACACTCATGCAGATGAGTGTGGAGGAAGGATCCTCCTTGTGATGCAGTGCAACGGTTCTTTGACCCTGCGACGTAAAGCGCCCCATTTCTCCAGTAGAAGGCCCAACTCACGCCAGCACTATCACAGCCAGTGTCACATGATTGTAGCATCGCCAGTCTTCCTCAGCCTTACGCGGTCAACTGACTTTCAGGCAGTCGACAGTCCCTGAAACGCTGACCTGTGTCTCCGTAGCGGTAAAGCCCTACGGAAGAAACCGCTATCTATAGCGCACGCACAGTTCCTACTGGCACATCCAACAGCACCATGGTTAGTATGATGACCACTAGCAACCTAGCGAGGTCGGTATAATTCTTTGCAGGAAGGCAAATCCGATGCGTGCAAAGCTGCCGAGTTTGTTTTGCGTGCAGGAGGCCTGCGATTGCACCTAGTTCATGTGTTGTTGCTTGGCAACCTTTTTAGGGCTTTTATGAACCGCGGTTTTCGAAACACAAACAGACAAACTAGACAAACGCGACGGAATCACGATGGAACAACACTATTTTCGCGGAGTGATCTTAACTTTTCCCCAATACCAGTTGTCTGACCTTCTTGTGGAACTGTCCCCGACTGCATTGTCGGTTTTCACAAGCCTTTGAATAAATAAATAAATAAATAAATAAATAAACAAATACTTGTTCCATGTAACTGGCGACTGCGTTCTTGTGGGATACAGGTCAATTAAGGGTCGAACTGGGATACAGCAGACCTCTTGCTGGGATCTCACTCGATCTGGGAAAGCATGAGCTAAGTATCCTTCAGACGCTGTCTTAAACTTGGGACGCATCAATTGAACGCAAAAACTGGACCCGATTCAGATTGTTACACAACACGCTCCGGTGAACACATCCTTTTCATTGCGGTCAATCTATGTTGACTTGAACTACTACTTCACAACTACTCTGACTGCAACGTCAAACCCGGTATGCAACACAACTACAGGGTTCAAACACAACTTAGTGGGGATAAATTTGCCAAAGTTTGTATGAATCAAGACAATAAATCAGTTCAGGGTTAAGAATTCTTTTCGGTAAACTCTCTTCAGACCCAAACTTTTACATACCACTGATTTTGTGGGGTAAGCCTCAAATCGGGCTGGGATTGATTTCTACGGTGTTTGCAAAGCCAGGGCCGATAACTAAAGGCGGCTACAGATGGGAAGCAAAGTGTACTAAAGGAAATTAATACACAAGCTTCAGCGGCCTAGAGTAAATAAATACCGTCATAAAGGGTAGTTAAGTAACCATGTCAGTGGGCCACGGTAGTAGTATCGCTCGTATGAATCTTTTATGTACACATCATTCCGGCTTCAGATGGTCGATGTAAATAGCCTCGGCAAAAGACAAGGCTTGCTTTCGGCAGCCTTGCGATAAGCGTTCAGGTAGTGAGTAGATGACTTTAAAGTCATTCTCAGATACAGTATGGCCACTTTCGAGGAGGTGCGACATGATTGAGCTGTCTGAGGACCGCATTTCGCCTTTGTTAAACCACGCCGGGACGTGCTGGCGAATCCTCTGGGATAGACTTCTCGTTGTGCGACCCACGTTTCGTGCACCATAGGTTCACGAGTACTGATAAACGAGCATTGAACGGGTCAGCAATGGCAGACTATCTTTCAAGCGTTTTGCAAGCAATGGCTTGTTGGGCTAAACAATTCTCAAGTGGGCTGCGAAATAAGTTTTCTCAACAGCATCTTTCAGACGTCGAGATAAAATATCAGCTGCAGTATCGCCCTTAAATGGCAAAGGCATGAAAAGCTCTTTCTTGAGAGTAATGCTTCTAGGTGACTTTCACTTTCGTTCGCTCAGATGCTTCAGGAGAAACTTATCGGGGTAACCATTTTCATGAAGGGCGTCGCTGATTCTCTGTAGATCTTCGTTAACGGTATCCGGAGTTCAAATACTGCGCGCCCTGAAGGCAAGAGATCGGATTAAACTCCTGTTGTGCTGTAAAGGCACTGCGCTGGGAAAGTTAGTGTAGTGTCCAGTCCACGTATGCTTTCTGTGTACCTTTCCGCTACATGAGTCGTGCAAGTTGCGGGTTACTTCTACATCCAAAGAAGGTAAACGGTTTCCATTTTCCTGCTCACAGATGAAGCGTAGATTCTGGTCTTGATTCATCTGAATGCAATGGAAATATTTGCTTTTCTAGAAATCAACATTGCCCGTAACTTGTTGCAACCTTTTCTTAGGGCGTCAGCTCATACATGCTCGAGAGGATTAGATTGCACCTTTAACAGTTGTAGTAGCGGTATCTCATTGCTGATCTATCGTTTCCATAGAATAGGGAAACTGAAATGTCAAATCATTGTATATTCTTGAATGACCCTAGAAGCCCTTATTAGAGTTGGTCATACCAGTCGCTTTAAAGTGTACTGATGAAGCACCAAGGTTAGTTGAATTGTTCGAGCCAACACCTTCTTTGCATCGATGGTTATGGAACATCGTTCAGCCGTCGGCTTTGCTTCTGTTCTTAAGAGCGAAATTCGTCAAATAAACAGATAAACGCAAAAGTGGTACTCTCTAATGACACTTTTATAGTGTAAAGCCATTCATACTGAACTTCCGCCTTGTCGAAGTTGGATATCGGATTGTGAACCTCAGCTCGGCGGGCTGTCTGTAACCTTCCTAGTCAGCCCATTAAGCAATTACTATAGCAATAATAATTGGCCTATTCTCAACCAGGTGAGATACGATCCAATGTGAATGGTGTGATCATGTTGAGCATATTGATCATATTTCCATAGGACCAAAAATAGTTTATTATCTGTAGATGCCTCCACAACGAAAGTTAACACCTATCGATCCAAAAAGAATTTGGAATAGTTGCATGTCGCCAACGGGGTGGAAAGTCATACTAAACAGTGAATGGAAAAACAAGCTGTGAGTTAAAAAGTATGGACAAGCGAAGCAAAATATTGATTTGTGTTGATAACTTAAAAGCCAATGAGACAGGGCGACAGAATAAAAGATAATGCTTACATGCTGCATAGTTAACTTGAAAACTATGTCCCCATTACGAAGGACGGCAACTCAGAAACCTGACGGCGTTAGCCACCGAGGGCTTAATACCCTCGCTTTAAGTCAATGAAAACAAGCAAGGTGCTTCACACATGGTAAGGAGGTCAAGCAGAAGAGGAGAAGGGATACAGTGTACATGGTAGGTGTTCTTAGTGGGGCGGTACGCGTAGTCCGACTCAGCAATGTGACCGTTTTTTAAGCACATGGTGGTTCTTTCAACTACCCCAGAACGGGAGATGGCGAAATAGAAAATGAAGGGTTAACGATCAAGCTTGCGTGCACAAAGCTCCGCTGTGTTCGTGCTTCCCACTGACACACAGTACGTCTTCAATCCGAATGAGAGCGTAATTTGGATTAGTAAAGGAAGAGAGGGTCAAAGATACGCGTTCGACTCACCGATATGCTCATAAGTACTCGATAACTCTTCAGTCTGAATGTCGGCGAAGTGAAGAACAATGTAGGTGAAAGAACTGCATGATCGGTCTCATTTACTGAACCAATAGAAAAGGTAGATGGGAGGTAAAGGATTGCTGTTACAATTCAATACCTTTCATCACGGCACACGGTGCAGTGAAGAACATTTTCTCCCCATTGTTAACAGTTTTCCTTGTGGTGTGGGTTCCATGTGAGCTGAGGTATTGCCTGATATGCATTCTTGCATACCTCCATCTGGGTAATTAATGAAAAACAACTCTTTAACACATTTATTAGGTGCCCGCCAGCCACACTCTGCAACCAGGATCCCACTCATGTGCACTCACCACGCAGATAGTAGAAAGGTGACTGGAACTCGGGACTCATCAGATGACAGCCAAAGCTTCTGCTCCTAGGATAACTGGTTGTGCCTGTCAACACTTTCGGCAAATGTTGATGACTGATTGAAGGGATCATATGGAAGTACACGTTGTGTGTTAAGTAATGATATAGCTTTATCTTAAATGTTTGGATAGGAGATTGACTTCTGAAAAGTGGAAACAGTCTTCTAACGCATGGGTTGATTAAACGGAACGAGGCAGCACCAGCTCTGACCGCCCTGGAAAGCCCCACTTTCGGGGTGTTGGTGGCGTTATACCTCACGTTAATTAACGTAGATGCAATTCAGCAACCGCACTATTAACCTACTCAAAGGCCTCTATAAGTTATCATTTAATTGAATGCAAACCGAGTTTCTTAAGTACATTTCGATTGGTCACCGTTTGAAACGTTTACATTGCTTCTGACAAACCTCCTTCAGAGCCGAAGCGTTTTGAGGACCAACTTTTCCCAATGCTACTGTTTAAACTATATTATTCTATCTTGATTGTCGATGGCGACTTCCACAGAAAGAATGCAACGTTCATGAATAGCTTCGAGTTGATAGATCAAGTGACTGTTACGACCAGAAAAGATTCTCGGACGCTATATCCACAAAATGCAATTGTATTCCACTGAAACGGGCTCTTTTGAGCAGGCCTGATCATTGTGGGTTAAAAATGTGTGTTCAATCATATATAGTTGAATCAATTTTGTCACGCTGACCAGACGTCTTAACTAGATTATCGAACGACGAAATTGCTCCGTTGGAAATATCACAACGCTCCTCTGGATGTCTTCCTTAAATTCATTTTTAATCTTCAACGAAGATTACCGGTCGATTCGACGTGACCATCCTAGGGACTACATGAACTATTGCTTTGACACCTGTTGTCCTGTTGAAATAATCTACCTAAGGGCGGATGACTTTTCTCACCACTACTGAAGCGACTTCAAAGGATGAACGAGAGTGCTTATGAAAGTGACATGTCTAGTTTTCTTAAGAATCTTACCTCATCAATTACATCTGAGCTAAAGCGGCTAACCAACTTATACGTCGCAGCGGCGCTAGGTAATCTGTTCGTTAATTGCTTTGAGTATTAGCCATTACAACTTTTAAACTGGTTGTGCCTGTACTATCTTACTACCAGAGCGATCCTTCCTAACTCAAGTACTCTATCGGTTTACCCATGTGTATTTTATTTGGGCTGCAGGTGGGTCGAGTAGTCTGCGCGTTTGTTTTGCAACTATAAGGCCACCGGTTCGAATCCGCGTATGGCATCCTCGCCCACACTCAGCCCACACACGACTGATGGTGGTCGCGCGGCAGCGAAGCGCCGTTACGGTGTACAGCTGACATATTATTTTATCATTATTAATTTATTTGGTCAACTTACGTTATATTTAAATGTTTATTTCTTCTATTACCAACCTACGGGACATGTTACGCCTATGCTTTTTACACGATATAAACCATTGTTACATAACCGTCGTGGTCTGTGGAGGCTTTTGAGGTAGCTGTGTGGTAAGAGCGCCTGCAGCCAGAGCGGTGAGGCGGTGGTGGACAGAGTTTTGTTCCGTCTAAACAAGTGTACCACTTTTGCCCTCCTTGATTAGCTCGTCCAGCTGCGTGATCCGATGAAAGCAACGTTCACAAGGAAATCGAGGAGTTAAATTCAAACAAAGCTAGTGGTCTGCATGCTCTCACACCATAAGCTTTGAAAGAGTGTGCTGACTTAAGCTAACTTTAACATATCTACTTAACGGATGCTTGATGGGCATGATCCCGGACACGTAAAGATCGGTCAGAATAACTCCAGTACCCAAAATTGGCGCTCAAACGTGCCGCCCAATCGCGCATGCACCTGGGCTTCTGAAAATTTTCTGAAAACTGTCAATTCCGCGAAATTTTACAGACCCTCCTGAAACAATATCTACCAGTTTGCAAATGGACCCCAGCGCTCTACATTTGACGCAGTGGCATCTATCATTCAACCTGTAGTCACAACACTAGATCATAAATGTAAATCCGCGCGGATTTTCTTCCTTACTTATCCGAATGCCTATGGAAGTCTGGAAAGGTCAACGTTGCTCAATCTGCTATGCGAGAATGAAACTCACTCGGATGTGTGTAATCTGTTGCATGACTATTTCACGAGTCGTACCCACTTTAGCAATTTCAAGCGGTAATCAATCCTCTGCCGATTGTGGTGTACTGCAGATAGCAATCCCCTCCTTTTTATTTGCTTTATATACCGAATGTATCCTTAATCAAATCACGTTTATGGGTTTCAAAAATGCTGACGATCTTGTGCTGGGGTGTAGGCTCATCACCATTCCGGATTCCTCATAGCTTCAGTGTGGTTTGAGGACATGGTGGAATCGTCTCCATCCAGATCCCTTACTCTTATTGCTTCTAAATACAGCGGTGTAATATTTTCTTTCCCTTCTTGGCAATAAGCTGCACTCCCTCATAGATATCTCCCTCCCTCTAACTGTGAACGAAAATCCCATACCAGATCATCCAAGGTCAAGTACCTCGGTGTCTTTTTGTCCCAAACCCTCTTTTGGTCGATGCATGTTCGTGAAACTTTACATACAGTCGGAAAAGGCTTTTTATGTCCTCAAACTTAGGTTGCACTTGGTACTATTTGCTTACGTGTTCCAGTTTGTGACCTCCTGCGTTATTCCTCATTGGTTCTATTCTCGCCCGTCATATTCCCTTGACTATATCAGTTTGAGTACAACTTATTTTTAGAGGCAAAAAGCACATATCTAGATGCAGTTGCCCAGCTAGAGATTCTTTAGTTCAGGTGGGCATTTTTAGGCGTGTTAATACTTGCAATAAATGTTACTCTAATGTACTAACTGGCCGATTTCATTCATTGCACAATGGTCTCCCAAAAGCGTTCTTTTTCTCTTCTACGCGCTTAAAATTCAGGGCTATATTTTCCTGCAATCCATCGTATCGTAATACTATCTCACCTTGTCTATCATGCTTGCTTACTGACCAAGCGAAAGGTATAACTCTGCTGCGAGAGCGGTTGTTGGAGTGACAGTTGTGTATATCTTTTCCACACGTATGTATAGTTTATTTATATTGTAATCCGGTATACTCACGTTGGCAATGTAGATGATGTGAATGAAACAATTAGGGTTCCTACAGCTCAATTTGACTTGACTACATTTTATACTTATGCAATAACGAAGTAGTTGTATAGTACATCACTTATTCTTTAGATCATACAGCAACGTTCCTGGAATTACTGTCGATAGTAGCTGGTGTACCTATGTCGATGGACAATGTTATAGAAATTCATTGAATGGGTCCGTTGAAATACTCGTTGTGTGAGTGAACTGTGACACGCAATCGCAGCCTGAACCGGGATTCACGCGGAAGTGAAGTTTGGTCAAGCGACTCGACAATTAAGTAGATGTTGTTTGCCGGCAACAGACAATACTCATTATGCCTAGGTGCGGTTTGATCCTTGTCCGTTGGAGTCTAACTTTGTAGTCGAGTGTTGTGAAACCTGAAAAAATTCTCGTAAAGTACCTATGTCTTACTTTAACTAGGCGCGCATCACAGCTTCCAATATTGCCGAAAATGATGGCGTAGTATTGCAATTGAGGCCCGTGATATATTTCGAACTGAGTTTGGATTTGCTTGTTAGAAACAGACAGTTGCTCATGCCAATATTTTATCATATCTTAATCACTGCATAATGAACCTTTTAGTTTAAATTCAAAAAATTAGAGTAACGGGGACTAAATCCACAACCCGAATCACATTCATGGATGGAAATATCATGTAAAAACGAACATTCTGATGTAATTCTGTATCCATAACGCATGATGCTGCACTTAAATGGAAAGCTTACTGAGGAGCTGGAGTTGCAACAATCTTCTAACAAGAACGGAACATTTTGGATTTCAGAAATAAAAGGAAAATGTGACTCAATGGCATACGAAATTTCCATATAATTGAGGAAGAGGTATTGCCCTATCTCTGGGTGAACTAAAAGGACTGTTTGCTTGTACCAGGAAGTTAGCTGTTAGAACATTGCATTGCAATACGCCACAGGTGATGATTCTTGTCTCTGATGGATACTCATCGACCCCCAATCTTTTTACTTCCGGTTGATAAGGTACGCTTCTATTCAAATGACTGGGGAGCATACGTTACCATTATTGTGAAGTTACTGTATAAACCATTTGCATGAAACTTTTAGAGTCTAGGGGAAGCACAACACAGGCATTGTCGGATCCACAGATTTCAATAATGAATATTTGAAATCCAGTCAACGTGTAAAACAGAAAAGCTTTCAAAGAAACTGTATCGAGCGTGTGATAAATGACTGTCTGACGCTAAAAATTTAAGCAAAAGCATTCATACAGGGGTGTTCCGGAGTCGTGAAAATAAGAGCGTGATAATTTGTGAGCAGCTCGTGTTTGATGCTTTAACTAGGTCTCATTCTGGGGTGGTGGGGGGGAGTGGAACCAGTTTCTGTTATTCGATACGACGAGTAGATGATATTTATGCTGGCAACAGATTTAAAAGCTGGTAAAGTATGCAGTCACTGCCGTACTTTGGACAAATTGAGGAGACCTCATCTCGACATAGATGAAATAGTACAGTTAAAGCGTTAATTTGGGGCTTAATGGAACCACCGCTGAGGTCCATGTTGGGCACACATAGAGAAGCATACCGCATGGGATGATCGCAGCGTGTCATTCCCAGTCATCATTGAACTGGCAGAATGAGTTGTGTGCCTCAGACATCACAGTAAGAGTATCAATCCGAACATCTTCAGAGGGATTAACGTGTAACCGTGAGTGTTGTTATGCGCGGCTCCGCATTTTTAACAATCGGGTAATCGCAGACAATTTATTAATGCGCTTAAAGCTATGGTTATTCTCTCTTTGGAAGAGGGTTTTTCTGATTTTCAGGTTTATTTTCGCTAGCTGAGGAAATCGAATAGCTTGACAAAAGCTTTTGTAAACATTTACAGATGATTCTTAACTCATTCTTAGGCTATTTTTTGTTGACATACTGCGGGTGTTAGTCGGGTGCGATAACAATGTTTCAAAACATTGATTCAGCTTCTCATGGAATGTCTGAAAGGGCACTTTTCGGTTCGGGGCAATGGTGAAATAAGTGCTTTTCGATTCAGTTAGATAAAATTTGAATACACAGCAAACCCAACCGCAAGTCGACAGGGTTTCTCTGTGAAAGTACACACTCTTTGAATCCGACCCTTCGCAATCCTTAAAGGCCAATCTGGCGTGATTTCCAGTATACAAGGGCGGCTTGACCAGACGCGTAACAAGCCGGAAATATTATCACAACTATTCACCATTTCGCACACTCCCTGTTCAGGCGTTAGGATGATAGCCAATCTGTGAAATATCATCCTTTTGGTTTAGATCGCACGGTATGCGCACCAATGCTTTCATGATTATAGTGGCAGGAAGCACATTCATGCATACATGCACGCATGAACCATGATTACCTCCTGAACGTATGATGGGAAGCTTTTGGCCATGTTCGAATCCACTTCGTTTCAGTTACCGTAACATTTGTGATTTCCAGCCCATATCAAGCTTCACATCGTCTATTCCGTAGCCCCAATTCCACTCAACCGCTGACTGTGGGATCGTCCTACCTCCATAATCCCAAGTCAACGGGCTCCTAAGGAAACGTGCGGTTTCTATTCAACGAACACATCACGTTTTTCTATTGAATGCTCACCGGTGGAAACAAACACATGATAACCCATAAAGGCACGCCTAGATAGCACATAGCAATTCGTACATTCTCATGGCCGATGCTTCACTTTTCTTTGCAAGTGCAGTGTGGCTGTTCTACGATAGTTTGTGAGTACAAAACTTCCAGAGCTCTCTTTGCACGCGCTAACGTCGACTGGAGGTGAAAGCATGGTGGCGAACATAACACAGGGCTAAATTATGAAGGCACTAACCTCGAAGTTGGCCGGGGCTGAGGCACAAGGATCATCAGCATGTCTGGCTGGAAACTCTCATCGATACGGTAAAAATTCGCACACCGTGATGGTCATGTTGTGAGATTATACCCAAATGATTACAATTTGATGAATTCGTTCTCCAACTTTTTGTTAGGTTAGCATGTTATAGTACCCTACCAATTGCACTGCTATTGGTCAAATCCATTGATATATATATATATATATATATATATATATGCTATGTAGGTACCCGACGGAGTCAAAATAGCCTCAAGAAAAGCGTGGGGTTCAGAGCTGAGATTAGCAGAAACGCAATCCTTTGATTCTGATGCCACCCGGTTGATCCTAGATTGTCGTGCTTCACCTAAAAGCCACTCTCAGCCCCAACTGAGAGTGCGCCACAGTTCAGCTGCACGGTTCAATTAAAAGTACACCTAGCATCAAAATCAGCCTTGGTTCTACAGTTATATTAACAGTATATTTCGTGTGGTCTCTCCTGGTATAAGCTATTACTACAATGCTTATCTGTCAGGTAATCAAAAGTTGCGGTATTACGTCATTGGATATTCCCCTACTAGCTTTTATTTTGATGGCAGAGCTCGTTTGCTGACCATTCGGTTTAAACATCCCAACCTGTTGTACCCAAAGCAAGTTCCGGAGAAATGAACGAATGCGGCGGCGGCGCTGTCCACTGGGATATCGGTCACTGGATTAGTTTAAGTACGGGAATAATTGCTAGCGCGCCCCCATCCACCCACTCCGGTTACGTTGGAACCTGTCGGTGTTCCGCCCATCTGGCTAAATTTATCCTCGCGTCTCGGAAAAGAAATTAGATTAGACGCGAGGGCGTTAATGCCACATTTTATTTATTCAGAAAAAAGGTTTCTATTTATGGCTCACTGCCCTGATTCATGCTCCGCCGGGGATCATGACGCTTGGAAAACGTTCAACCCACGCCACTTCCTTGGTGAGGGATGACGTCTGAGTGCCTATGTGTGTGTATTTGTCTAAAATGTTTTCTTGTTTGACAGGAAGTTATTTTTGTCCCTCTTTGGTAAATCAATCATCCGACGATGGGTTATCTGATTTTCTTTTTACAAGTGATGCGTGGGTGACTATAGTTGACAAATCTCTTTTTTAACCCACGTTTGGGTTCCTACGTTTGTGGCATTTTGCTCAAGGAGATTATCGCAAGTTCCGCATAGCGTGATAACATCCAGCAACGCATGTTGGAACGAATACAATCTTCTAGCTAAAGGGACCATTGCTACCAAGTTACAACAGCACAAGTTGGTTGAAGTATGCACTACAACAGACTTCGAGCAACAGATACCTCTGCTTTTTCGAAGGACGTAAGTCTGCTTAGTCATGCTGAATTAATTTTTATGATCTTTACATGGATAAGCAGGCTAGCTATCAACGTTATCCAAGGTATATCATTGAGGAAAGCACTTTCAGCTACTATAGGCTGGGCCGAACTCCAAAGACCTGTGGAATCACTCAGGTTACTATCACTGATCCTTCACTTATAAGCAACAAGTAGGTGGTTGCCTTTTTTCACACCAAAATACCTCCAAATAGCTCTGCATTACTGGTGCTCAACTTCTTTCATTAACTGAGCCGTTTTGGGTTAAAAGTTGCCCCAAATACGTACTTATCCTGTTCACGTGAAGGTTCTCCAAGGGTCAAGCCTTTCAACAAATCCCCAAGGACCCCTTAACCAAAAAACAACAAAATCACACTCTACCATGAAGACGGCTATTCGGATATAATGTAAGTCTACTCCACGCCTAATGAAGCAGACTGTGAACATATTCCGATGGTTATCTAACACTCCTTTGATTTTCTTGTGACGTTGCTGTCCAGCCTCCATCGAAGGGATCGCCTACGGATATACTTGTAAATATCTGTCAAAGGCAAGCAATTATGCTCTTCGTCGTTTCCTCCGAATAACTGAGCTATTGGTGCAGACCATAGACCGAAAAACTCTTCTAAATGCTGGACCATTGCAGAAGACAAAGAAGACAGAATAAATCGGAGGACAAAATATCAAGAAAGTGGTTTTATGCATGGTCACAGCACGACCAATGGGTGGCATGAGGTTACCTGTTTTTAGTGGTAAGCGCAATATCAAATTAAAAGTATGGAGAATTCAGCTACAGAATGTCATTAGCATGCTCGTCAGTAAGCTGAGGGCAGGTTTGTTAGCAAAGCCATGCCTTGGAAAACGTTTGCTCGTAAGGACAAATTTACAAAAACTACAATCTTGTGCTTGTCACAGGTTAAAGAAACTGTAGACCTAGTAACTGGTGTTAGAATTTATTACAAGTGGTAGAAAAAGTACATCTAGAGCAGATAACGTCCAAAGGACACAGGAGCAACTCTTACAATGTTGAACACCTGTAGGATGAAAACACGTTCTGTTAGAATGAATAAGGAATTTGCTCCGCGTGGTTGACGGAGCATGAATGAGCTCTTCAATCTCGATGTGAGCTGCATCATACTGGGTTAGATAGGGGAACCGTACACAACGGCCATTTTGTAACTGTTTATTATTTCGCAACAACTTTGCCTCAACTTTCCACACGGGTCTTCTATGTTTGAGCTGACCGCGACGTATCACTTCAGTTCCGTGTAATCTTCGTTATGATCGAAGCTGACAGCAGTGAGTGAACAGAATCGCCAGGACTATATCTCCATAGGGAACGTCTGAATGCCCCGAAGGTCCTCTCACTGATACAAGGTACCATCTGGTGCCGCAGGGTAAAGATGCTCTTCAAAACATTGCCCTTGCTGAGTCAGCGAACCTCAGAGTGAAAAAGCAGACCACCATAATCAACCTTTGCAGCTTCGCACAGCCCTTGAAGTTGCGATGGGCGATCGAGTTCTGTGCTAACTGACTACATCACAACAGATTTGTCTGTCATGTTCGCTGCTTTGGAACACAGAAACTTTTAATGGACAGTGCGACGGGCCTTGCATGTTTTCAGTGAGCAGTACTGGGAGCCGTAGTGGTCAATGAGCAGCTACAAACGTTTTTGGTAGATTTAAGCACGGTAGTGACACCAACAATTATCACTGATACGATCTTTGACAGATTGCCGTTACTTCTGTTGTACTGCTGCCTTACTTCGCCTGTGGGATTGCTACCGTCTGACTGCTCAGTCACGGGCCCAGCCAACCGAAAGAATACGGAAGGCCAAAACTCGGTAGACAGAGAGAGTATTTATACAGGCTAGGTCAAAATCTATTTATTGAAAACCGAAACATGTTAAATTTGGAGGTCGAGGTCACCCACTCTTCCGCGTCTGGTTTTCAGCCAGTGTGAGTGGATTGCGTTCCACGGGTTTACCATATTGACGGAATAGTTCGATTCCATTGACGCGGATTTGTATTAGCCGGCTGATCAATTTGCACTTGATTCCTAAATTCGCCGGAAAGATCAAAATTCGTACCACGCCCGTGCTGATGGCCTTTGCATGTAACAGACTACCTACATGCTCCGCTTACGTTTCTATTACCTTCCGTCGAGGATTTAGGGTCGATTCTTGACTACCATCAGGTCTTGCGCGACACTGCGCACAAAAATCCCCAACTACACCATAACTTTGACATCATAGCTCGAAACTAGGGCGATGGGTAGAATTAACATTATGAACTTCAAATGTATTAACACACAGACATTGGAAGCCAAGTGATTCGAACATCGCAACAGAGTGTGGACATATAGCCGGTTTGTTTTGTAATCATATTGCAACTCGTGGCCCATCACCTCAACGGCATCAGCCATACTTTCCATTACAAACCTTGTTTTTATTTGATCCGCGGCATGATCTACGTACCAGTGTGCCTGCTTGACATCGAAATGAGCCCTGAGGTCTCACCGCTTGAATACGCTGCTAGTGCATTTGCAATTTAAACGCAAAAGTTTATTACCATGTTAAAAGGAGAACAGTTCGTTATACACTTCCTGCTGGAAGGCGTTCTTTCATGAGCAAACTCGCAGTAAATCGTAGCTGTGCGTTGACTCTGCTCAGTAGATATGTCGACAAGGTGACAACAATTACAAAAGCAAGCCGGGATTGTTCTCATTGGGAGATCATCGGTGCACTGTTTTTTCCGATGGTGTTCCACCAGTATGCAGCGCAAACATTCAAATAAAATAATTGGGTAAAAATGGGATAATTCCCTTCATTCAAAATTCTGACATCACGTTTCCTGCACTAAACTCCACTTGTACAATTTTTGGAATTTCTACCTTAGAAATACTTCAATCTGCTTATAACTGGGGGACGTACTTTCTAAACAGTGCATTCAAAAGCGCAATCGCATTCTACTTAATAAGTCTTTCAAACGCTTGAAAACTGTGGTGTTCAAAACCCCGCTGCAACGTGAGATTAGGAGGCGACGCGCAGTGGTAACCCCAGCTACCAAACAACCATCTGACGCTCCACATCCAGTTGACAGCGCCTTATTTAGTGGCCACAATGATTTTGAACCCAGCACTCCACTTTTTGCAGGGTGGTATGCTGAATATTAAAAGGATTTGTGAAACTCTCAGTGAACCGCAGGAATATGCGGACAACTATATTGCATTAGATGCTGTGTCTAGTCGAACGCTAAGTTCTGGCACTTTTAAGGTAAAACCAATGTCAGGTGCAAAACTGGTTGCTTGAAAACCTCCATCTGGCAGACGTTTTACGGCTATGTATGATAGGCCGACCTAGCCCAACACGACTACAATCCACAGTTAATGATGTTGCTGCTGGTTCTGCTCGGAAAGCCGGTTCTGGCAGTCATACAAGCTTTTACAATGCTGTTTCCCGCATCCGAGGTAGCACCTGTGCGGTTCAACGAATAACAACGGCGTTACTCACTACCTCCCAGGCGCAACCAAAGCCGCTACCTTAAGCCACGATCTGTCATTCCCTGCCTAAAGTCCACTCTGGCCAGTGTCTAAGTTCCTCAAGCATATCAATCGACCCGGTGAAATGGATAGACATTGAAAGAACGATTGATCGCTAATTATGGCGAGCGCCATTTGCCGACTCTGTATCATCAGTTTACTTGGAAAGACATATATTCTTTGTTCGTAACGTTCTGGAAGACGTTAAACCATCTTTTCATCTTACGCATGACATATTTGAGTTGCATCACTGGCCGACCCCATTAATAAATCCCATGGAATATGCTGCTGTTGGTGTATGGATTAACATTTTAGTGTGCCTCCACCGCGTATAGTGAAATCTTGTAGGTAAAACGCACGTAAGAGGACTATACCCAACGATGGAAATGACAGTTGCCCACTGACTTTTCTCAATACCTTACGTAATCAGCAGCCCATTAATGCCGTGATAAAGATGGCACAGCTTTTCCAACCAGAATCCACAAGCCCACATTTTAACTTTCCCGCTCTCATAAGCTATTGCACCAAACACAGGTTCTTTTACACGAATCTTTCTAGAGGGCCATACTCAGTCAAATTCCCTTCGCTGTGGCCCTCCAATCGTTTTTCAAAGGTGGCATTACACGACTTATTTCAACAAGTTTCATCCTAGGCCCAGACACACGAATTGAAACTCCAATATTTATAAACTAGCCAGAAAATCGTCTTTATATCTCATATCTATCTCAATATTTTTTATTAACATTTGTTCTCTTCACTCTCAGATCCATACACTAAGCCCATTTGTTTTGGTGAATAATCCTGACATCATTTTTATAACTGAGTCTTATTGCACTGTTGATATGTCTGACAACTAGTTGAACATTTTTGGTTGCAACAAGTTTATGAGCAATCGGCATAGTCGTCAAGGTGAAGGCTGCGTAAATTCTCTGAAAAAATCGCTCGCAGCAGCGGTATTAGTGAACCCATTGCTGAACCACGACGTCCATGAATCACTCTGGCTTACGAACTGTGTTCGTCCGCAAAAACTGCTTATGGGATGTATTACAGCGCGCCAATTTGCAGCCAAGAAGACCTAACACTTTTCACGCTTGCATTTGAATGCGTTGCTAGACTACCGTTTATACATAGGATTCTCGGAGGCGGTTTCAATCTGTCATCGATTACATGGTCAATGGGAATTGCTCCTTTGAAAATCCAAAATCTTGTCTCCTGTATCCAAATGAATGGCTGGCAATAACACGTCACTCAACCTTTTTAGGGGTCAAAGCACGCTGGATTTCACTTTTTATTTGAGCATACGGGTAATCAGTATTAACGTTCTTGATGAATTTCCAGGAATCGATCAGCAGTTAGTTAGATTCTGCCTAAGACTACACATAGTCGGTGTACAGCACCCAATCCCAAGTTCCGTCAACTGGAACTCTGTTAAGGACCTGGTTCGTTCGACGAAATGGGACTAATTTTTTCTCTCTTCATATTCTCAAGAAGCAGCGGACCTGTGTTGTAGTATACTTGGCTTCCTCATCGATTCAGCAGTGCCGCTAAAATGTGCCCACCAAACTAAACATAAACCCGGTCGAAAAGTGTTGAAGACAGTACACATGCTTCTTAAGATTCGGCGGAAATTCAGCCTAACTGTTGACATTGCGCTGTTGTTTTCTCAGTCAAAGATCATTGAAGAACTGTGGCACCATGATGACGGAAATCTCATTCTGGATGAGTATAAAGCTTGAAACGACCATAGCATAACAAGTGAACTAGCTAAAGTATACTGTGTCCAGGGTTTACGTCGCCGAAACACTTTGCATCTTATCCCAATGTCTGATGGAACATACTTCGAGTTCCCAGGTGATGTATTTGAAACTTTCAGCGCTCATTTTGCCGAATCAATGGCTTATAAATCATCAGACAAACCAGCACTTATCACTCCGAACATCGGTAAAAGTCTATGCACAGTGGAATTCACAATTGGGAAAATCACTGTTCAACTTTCACATTTATGCTCCTCGACTTGTGCAGCACCTGATGGAGTCTCTCCCTGATTAATAAAACCCAGTGGCAAAAACTTGCCTTTGCTTGTACACATCTTTACACTTTCTTCTAACAACAGCGTATATCCTACTCATTGGAAGACCTCAGTCGTTATCACGCGAACGAGATTAAAACTTTTACTTCAACAACCACACACCTATTGTATCTAGGATAATGGAAAGAATAGTGAACGATGAACTATTAATCTTGAACAAGACCAAGCTCGTTAGCGATTCGCGGTACGGTTTTATGCAAACTTGACCTTCCGCAACATGCCAGACAGAATTCATAAACCACACAATAGCTGACATAGGCATTGGAAACGTTTTATAATCTTCTTCGTGAACATGCAAAAAGTCTTCGCTAGAGTGCCTTACAGGAGGTTACTCAACAAATTGTAGGTAATACGTACTAGAGGTCCGAGGTTTTCTTGGTTATTTTCATATCTAGTTAATAGACCGAAGGTGGTGCGCATCGGTGACCAGTACCCTAAACCTTAAGCAGTAAACACTGGAGTGATTGGTCTGCGTCTTTTTCTCATGTATATATATATATATATATATTAACGATGTATTTCGCATCTACTTTCCTCTTTGCTGATGAAATTAAAGTTGCCTTTTCACAAGAATCTGCAACTACCCAGGCCGTCGTACTTCTCATTCACAATGACTTATCTACATTTGATTCCTGTGGCCAACTGTGGCAGATGTCATTTGCCTTGGACAAGTGTTATATATTGTCGTACAAATGTCAATTACCGCCCGACCATCTATTACTGCAAGGCGCCTACATTTCATAATGCAGGCAGTTCACGATATTTTGTGCCTACGATATTCTGTTCTCTTCAAATTCGCTGAACATTTTGGCTTCAAATTTCGGAAGCTACCAAGACCATCGGAGACATGTCATCAAATTTATCTGACGGAATCCCACATCTATCTTTAAAAAGCATATGTATGTACTGCTCAATGCTGCAATTGCATCTACGAAAATCTGATCAGCATGCTTTTGTGAGAGTCCAGCGACGTTTTACGAAAAGCTATACGGCTATTCCTCAAAGATGACATACAGGGCGTTGTGATAAGCTTAGATTTGACGCAGTATGGCTTCAGAAAATGAAGCTGAACCTATGTTGGCTTTGAATAATTCCAAACCATCAAATGCAGTTCTGATGTCGACATCAGACACCCGATACGCAACAAAGGGACCAAGGTCACTATTTCAAAACTTACCACGCTAGTCAGAAAACGCTTTTGCCAGTCTACTACTCAAAGCTTTGGAATAAACTTGAAATAGATATTAGAACCTGCAGTACACTGCGTAATTGGAAGCATGCGAATAGTTGGCATTTGGCCGTGCAAAACGCCATTAATATGCATATGACATCACAAACCCTGGATAAGGCTTTCGACAGCGGTGTTGATGGTGCCTGACTAAATTAGGAATTACACATCCAGATAGGTTTCGGACAACAGCTCCCTGCAAGTTATTTCATTTTCTCCTGGCCAGAACATCTTCCATGGGACTGTGAAGAAGCCTGGTTCATCGACAGATGGAGAAAACTCAGCAAAGCAATTTTCATTACCTACGTTGCCAAAATTTGAAAATTGTGCCTATATTTATTTTTGAAAATTTATAAATAAATAGTGTTGAAAGGATGTAACAATTTTTGATCCGTTCCTTTTATGGAACAGCTTATCGCGTCGTCGAATAATACACAATTTTCTTATTCATTTGTTTAACACAATAAAGTTTGTGGAAGCAAATAAATGTTGCGCTGCGATAGATGAAAATGGTGAAAACGGAAGTTTATGGTGAGGGAACGGCTTCGAATGTAAAATAGTTGTAGACACATGGCCACATACAACTTAACAAGCATATATGCTTTGTTCCCACTACTGCGTTACAAAGTTATTCCTTTATCGCTTGTATACGAAACTTCAAAAACACAGTGATTTCGATAATTCGAAGAAAAGTAAGCCCAATAAAGTGTTCCCTTTGAAAGATCAGTTAAATATATTTGCATACCAGAGTTTGTAAAATGATTTCATTTATATCTACTCATATTGCAGTATGGTAGAATATTACCTATTCTATTCTACTAACCTTTTGATCGCAACTCATAGTGCATTGGCTTTTGCGTAATGTACATCTTGATCCAAATGAGAGGCGAACAAAACTGAGGTCAGATAAGGAATGCGTCGGTAACACAAAATTATTTGACTCTTTCCGGTTAGGCGCTCCTGATTCATATAAGCACGTGGTGTCGTTATCCAACGAGCGTCGAATCATGTCATACACTCAGAGTTAAAATGCAAAAATCTTATGTGTAGGGCTTTACCCTCACGACGGTTTAACTAGACTGTGTGCTCTGGTAGATTACCATTGGGGAGGCTTTGGACCTGATTTATACTAGATGCCTTAAAGACTTGTTTTACACTGTAGACTGAACAGATTTAACAAACAAGGTTGATGTTATTGATGTCATTTGATAAGTCCACTGGGCGCTCATTGCTCGTACACAGTGGTGAAACCCGAAGGCCTGTCATCGATAACTCAAATAACCTAAACTTCCTTCCGTTACTGTTATTGATCATATCGCATGAGATTGAGACTCTGAATAGGCATTGGTTAAACAAATAGTGCACGAATGCAATGGCCTTATGCTTGCGTCACCATTCATCGGTGCGCACCACAGCTGCCCCCTCAATCTGTCTACATCCCTGGTAGAGGCACGGCACGATCATGAGCTAGAGTAGATTTATTGTGCTAACTGCTGCCTGATACCTAAGGATCACCCATTTTAAGGTAAGTGGAATGCAAAGAAGTCAGTTAGGTCTCGACTTGTCTCATGCATGGATAGACTACAGCAAATCCTTCGCATCCGAAAACTGGCACCTCAGGTATACGTTCGCAAGCACGACTACTGTTCTGTTTACCCCCGTTGGGCGAATTTCAGCCACAAATTTGAGCTGACCGCTGTAACATTGTATTCTTGTAATAAAGTGCATCGAGTTGGAACGGTTTGATTGATCCAACGCTAGCAGCATGATCTGTAGTTGTGCACTTGCTTGCTTGCTTGCTTCTCAGAGTGAAAGTTTCAAGTCAAGTCAACTTAATGTAGGCTGCATGTACCAGGAAGGGTGCATTTTCAGCACTTTTCGTTCATTATCGCGGATGGATTAAAATGGTAAATTTAAAAGTGCAGATTTATCGATGGAAACATTAGCATCAGCTGCGGTGGTGTCACCCGATTACGGTCCCATATATATATATATATATATATATATATATATATATATATATATATATATATATATATATATATCAGCGGGTGTCCATGTTCCGGACACTATTTTTGCCCTAAAATCTCAATCCAGTTAAATGTAAACACTACAGAGTTCTTCCTCCGTAACAAATTGTCTTCAAGGTTATTGCAATTATCATATATACACTATTTGCCGTCGCATTGCTCTGAATATTTCTGATGGCCCTGTAGCCTAAGTGCTTATACGGCCCGAACGCAGTTGGTTGCCACCGCAACCAAGGACTTCACAATAACAAGGTCGTTTCATACTACCCATCAAGGGTAACGCGATCCTGTAAGTTGAGGACAAAAAATATTGAGTAGTTAATTTTACCACATCCAAACTGCTTGTGAATCCCTTAGAAAGGTGTTGTCAACCATTGTGTTCACAAGCCCTGTCCAGCTCCCTGCGGCAATATTTCATCATGCACTTATCTGCACTAGTACACGTTGCTCGTTTGCAAGTTGAATGGATATTCTTGGCATACCAATAGGTTTCAGGTCCCTATTTCGTTCCACCTAGTTGTGCCAACTAAGACACTAGCCATAAGACCAAACAATTTCGGAACATCATATTGGGTATGTAGTGGTCACAACTGATTGATAGCAATACAGAATAATGTACTGTAAGAAATTTTGGGAGTATGCTTCGCCAGTTACTTACTCATGTTCTACGTCGCACCGCACAGCTAATTCACCCTTGTGTCAGTCTCGAAAGCAGATTTGATAATGAGGAGATAATAACCGTGAACACTTTGGGATGCATTAGGTAGGCGTGTGACAGGCTCTTTGTATCGTACTAAATTAAGCGTGGGGCAATTTGCTGGAAATCCTTGGTCGTATTCTGTTCACTGGTCTCTCAAAATCTCATCGATGCGCTCGTCTGCTGGTGCGACGCACGCGGAATACGTAAACTCGGGGGAGATCAGCTGATTAGGCTTACCCTCGCGACGTCCCCGATTCCGCCCGCTGGGCTATTTTTAGCTCACGAAAACGGGATGTAACACGTGACTCGACAGACCGAACGCATTTGTCGCATTTACGTGTGTTTGCCAGGCCGCCTTCACTGCTATCGGTTGGTCGCGCACCACGCCAGCCTTACCTTACTGCGGACAGCTATTTCCGGATGGACTGTGCGAACGAGCTTTGCCCACGAAAGTCCTGGAACGTGAATACAAATTATGTGTACACTTAGGCAAGAACAGTCAGCCAGTGACTCGGAACTCATTAAAATACATTCAGCAGGGTCGTGTACTAAATTGGCTGTGGATGCGTAGGTTTGAGGCCAGTAACACTTGTCCGGAGTGAATTGTGTTTTTACTGAACAGAGAACCATAGAAAGGTTGGACTCACTGCAACTTTTTGTTGGACAAGAGTTGTGAAGAGAATCCAACTGGATGATTATAGTGTTCAGCGCTTCTGAGTTGACGAAAAGTCGTTATCGAAGCATAGAGCAATAATGTATCCCTGGATAAAGCCAGAGGCTGTCTCAGGGCAGAAACAACTTAAAATGCATCCTTTCGACAACCATTGGAACAACGGTATATTACGAGTAAGAAAGCAATGCTTAACAAGTCCCCTGGGATGATAAGATTTTAGAAAGGAAAACATGAAAAGCGTTTTGGTAGACTCACCGTAATGTTCGCCTTGAGACAAGTGGATGAAGGCGGAGAGGTTCACACGATAATAAGTATAATAAAGTCTCTATAACGTGAGCACTCAGCTGGCTAGGCTAAAGTGCTAAACATACTAAGATGGTTAACACATAGGTCTAGATCCAGACCATTTATACGGTGAACATGCAAGCAATATAAAACCCGGTCAACTTAGAGAGAGGTGGTCAGACTATAGAGGTGGTCAAATTCGGAGATTTCGCCGTATAAATCAACCTGTTTGGAATTTCAGAAACACATTGTTGTGCTGCGTTACTAGCTTGATGGTTAACACAAGTTTTACAATGGCCTGTGATTTGGACAATGCATTGTCAATCCTTTATGTTGAATATCGTTAGTTTCTGGGTAGAGACGACATAATCAGGGAGAGTGTACCACGGCTGAGGCGTAAAACATTTCCACGGCATTCTGGTAGGTTGTGCTGTAGTGTCAGCTTTACCTGATGACCTCCCACGTTGGTGCTATCGCTCAGTAACAGCAGCGGGCGGCAGTGCGGTTAGGGTTCTTCAACATCTGATAAATCATCGTGAAGTCCCCTAGCGATTGCCGGCATCAATCGCTGTACATTCCAAGGGACTTCAATCTAAGCTGGTAGAGCAGATGCAAGTGACCCCTGACTTTCTTGGTTGCTGTTCATTAACGGTGTTAGAAGAGCGATAGAATGCAGATATACTTGTGTAAGCGATACGGACTTCAGAATTACGTTTAGTTATGATAATTCACTGATGACAGTTTGAGCTTATTATTTCGTTAGTCTCATTGACCGCTTAGAGCCTTTGTTTTGGGGTACGGATCACAGATCCACCCTGACGCCAACACCGTCACCGCTTTTTCTGCGTGTGCACCTGATTCGTTTCTTATTCGCTGTATCTGTTCGCATGCTTTCAACAATTTATTTGGCTTTTACATTTACGCGTCATGCTATAAAACAGTGCCATCTCCATATGAAAAACCCGTGAGTTGTGTTTCTGCTCCTTCGTGTTCTCGCTACTGTTAGTGGGCGGAAGCAGCTGCGGGGCCGAACACCTCAGAGGAGTCTCGAGAGTAGTAAGATCTCGCTTCTCTCACGGGTGTGACACCCGGATGGCGTATTTCATGTGCGGCCGCACGTAGGTGCTAAGCATTTGTGAGAATTTTGAGGAGTGAAACCGACAGAACGCTCTGTGAAGTAGGCCTCGGATTGTTTCAAGCAACCGAGATGGTCGCGGACCAGCACCCCAGGGTCAAGCTCCTGAGATGCCTTCTGTAAGGTGTGGTCTTCAAGCTTGTAAACACTCACCGATTGGTGACGCAGATGGATCATCTTGCAATTAGCTCTGTTGAACTGTAGTAGATTTCCGTTGGCTGCGTTGGAGGAAACTGTGAACTTCTTTGCTCTTATTCGCCCGCCATATCTTAACGTCCTCGACGAAAAGCAGGAAATTAGGGTTGACGGCACTGACCAAGTCGTTGATATGCAGCAGGAATAAGAGCGATCGCAGCACCGAGTCCTATGGAACGTCGCATTCCACCTTAATAAGGCTGGAGAGTGAGCCGCCAGCACGCACGGAAAGCCTACTCTAGTGAAGAAAGTTGGCCATCCACTCAAGGACTGGATCCCTGATTGCGTAGCACTGTAGACTGTGAAGTCGGATACGGTGATACAGGCGATCCATGGCTTTAAAAAAGTCAAGGTAGCTGACGTCTGGCCCCACTGTCGGCCACTTCCATCCAACTACGTCGTGCCATCAGCAGGTTGATGCTACCTGACTGGTTTTGACGGAAGCCACGCTGCACCACTGCAAAGTTGCATTTTTCCGTGTGATTCCTTGGAGCCCCAGCGACAAGCACTTCCATCACACCCCAGAGCGCGGGAAAGAGGGTTCCTGAACGATAGTTTGCAGTATAAACGGCCACCATCTTTAAAAATTTAGGGTAATAATACTATTCTTCCAAGTGGTGTAGACCTGTTCATCGAAGCATATTCGAATGAACTGTGGCATCGGTTCAGATAGCTTAGTGGCCATAGCCTTCAGTGTCTCCGAGCAAATGTTGTTGGCTCCCGGAGACCTATGCTCGCACATTCTGAGCAACTTCCTTAGCGCAATTGCTGGGTTTTAAATTACATGTATGAACCCGGGAGTCAGTAAAGTAGATGAAGTTATGTGACAAGGACTGGCTGTGAGTTGGCAAAGCTAGGCGTATTGTTGCTACATGCCATATACTGCTTTATTGCGGTTTGTGCCATACCGTCTGTAGTGGAAATTTGTGCCTATCATGCATTAATTTATCTAAGCTGTTGTGATGCATAGATAGCCGTCTATTGTTTGCCAGAAACCTTTCTGCTAGGCACTGTTGATAAATAAGTTTATCCTCATGGAAATGTATGGGCAATGGTTGCGGTTGGTCAGGAAGTTCTCCCAATGCTCCCATTCGGGGTTAGCCTTGTAGGCATGCCGTATATCATCGCTTATAGCCATGCTTGTTCGAGTCCTGCATCTGAGAATTGACGGCACTTTTACGGAGCGAAGTGGCTTAGTTCCCGATGCTCTTTTGACCATGTCGCTGAGCCTTTCAACGAACTCTGTTAAAACGCTGTCAAGGGGACTGTTATTCGAGAACGCCGAAGTGGATGCCTGTTAAGGTTGTAGCAAAACTTGCGCAGGTTTCATCGGACTCACTTAAGACAACTGCAATCACCATGCGGCGACTCAGACTATGCTAGTAACGACCGAGTCATCCCCAGTACAAAGATGTCAATCGACAAGAAACCAACCGAGCTCTATCCAGAACACATGCATCTGTTGTGTACGCTGCAGTGAACCCACTGAACTCTCATGACGCTACTGTATCTATCGTTTCATGTCACAGTGAACCACCTGAGCTCCGCAGTTGCTGCGGCAGTTACCGCACAAACTCATACTAATACTAACAGAGATTCCCTCACGACCCCAAGACTAGGCGACAAGTCATCTGCTTGCCAACATCCACCTTTCTCTATAGTACATGCTATTCAATTGAGCTAGAAAAATGGTGTAGAAGACATGCTCTGCCTTGGCTGAGTTAGTAAAAGAACTCTTGGTAACGGCTAGTCGTAGTGCAGTCGTGCTAGGTGACGCTTGATTCGTCTCCAGTCGCAGCTAGCTTCTGGCTGCTAAGTCTCGTTAGCCCGCAAGGTTCCGAATTCGTTTGACTAGCTTGCACGTGTTGGGAACTACCATTGAACAACGCTCGTCCGTTGCGACTAAGAGTCGAAACAACCAGGTCGCGTCATAACGATTCCCCGACGAGTTCTTACAGGACATGGTAGCGTATGCTTGTATGAGCTAATTCCGTATATTCAGATGAATACACTGCGTAACACACGTAGTCTCATTTTATGACTATCTGGTCACTGAGACATAGTGGGCTATCCATCAATACCTGATCGACCATGTACGCTTCATTTATGAGCACATGTACGGTTTGTTTGCTACCTGGAGTCTTGTGGGCGTGATGACATGGTAGTATAAGGGTGTGTAGGCGATGGATTCACGCAAGTTGGCTTCGAACTGTTCAGTGGTGGATCGCGTACATCGTAACTCCGTGCGATGTGGGTATGCCTACCCAGTGCGTGTTACTCATCTCATAGCGAATATCAAGTGCAAATCTGAAGTTGTCGAAGTTCGGTATCTTTACTAAGGAGCACTTAGTGTGC